>JAPSGF010000014.1:7229689-7254066 GCA_035772895.1 Perdix hodgsoniae | reverse complement strand
GCCCGATCAGCTTCCATCTCTGGAAATCCACCACATGCAGAGGGGAAGTGACCCAGTGTTTCACAGGTTTGGCATAAGCACCACAGTTCGGCACAAAGATGGAGAGTGCGGTCACCAGCTTCTTGACTATTGCTTCATCTTCCCCCAGCACTACCAGGGTCCTTCCACTGAGCAGAGAGTATATTGCAGGGTGGGCGAAGGGGTACTGCCTGATGAACCGCAGCGCGTTCTGCCCGGCCTTCTTCTTGTGCCTCTCATTTGCGAGGCACACAGGGTGAGCAGGAGACGGTGTTTGGTCAGAGCAGGTGGAGGCAGCGCTGCTGATGTAGCTCGTGGAGTCTGAGCACTCATCCAGGCTGGTCCTGCTCACCTCCCTGCCTGCTGTGGGGTAGCGTGAGTCGAGCTCGTGGGGAAGGAGCCCCCCTGAAGCGCTGTCACAGGGTGGGGAGCCCACAAAGCTGCCACGCAGCCCCTGCTCAGCCTGCCGGTATGGCTGAGGGGGAATCCTAACCACACCGTCCTCATCGCACTGCTTCTGGCCCAGTTCGGGTAGAGGCTCGAGGAAGTTGGGGCTCTCTTTCCCAATACAGCAGGCAGAATCAATTTGCGCCAAGTTTTCCTGGTTTGAGACATCCTCCTGCTCATCACTGTTGTTTGGGTTTAATCTGGGGTTGAAACGAAGGCCTCCCTCTTCATCATCCACATAAGGTTCCTCATTAATTGCACTTGGGTAGCTTGCTTTGAAATCTTCTGGGATAAGAGACTCGGAGGGGCAGGTACTGAGGATTTCAATGCTGTCCTCACTGACGGTCCTCCGGCTGCCCACCTTGCTCCTGCCCACCTGGGGGCTCGGGCTGATGGGCAAGCTGGCCTGGCTCTCTGATTTCATCAGCCCAGAGGCAGATTTCTCTGTTCCAAGAACTTCAATGCTCTCACCGCTACTGATACTCCCTTTAAGATCTGCATCGAGATAGTCCAGGTTCTCCTGGTGTTCAAAAGTTATGGATTCTGTCATTGCAGGTTCTTGAGGGTCATCCATGTCCTGCTCCATCTTGATTGGGACGCACTCCACACTAGACTTGTAGGACCCCAGGCTGATAACCACTTTAGGAGTGGAGAACTCTTCTGAACACTTTCTATCAGCAGCATCTTGACTGAGTCCCTGACAGCCTCCGTATTGGTTTTCAGGTGCTTTTTCATCTAGAAAAGATACATCTTCAAATAGAAAGTTAGTTACATTCTGTTGCTTCAGAAGTGCCCTACTGATCTGGTTTGTCAGGAGGTAGCACACATCACCTCTGAAAGTCCTCTCAATGTGATGCAGCTGATCTAGGGTTTGGGTGAAAAAATAAATATCGCAGAGTTCCTCCAGCGTTTTCAGCTTCTTGTCAAAGCATTTGGCAGGCTTTGCTTTGATGAGTTTGGGAGTGTAGGAGGGCAAGCGGGAGTACAGGTTCATTTCCCCTGGCTCAGCAGGGTCTGAGGCAACCAGGTCCTGTGCACTGCCTGCGCCAGCCTGATCCAGTGCACATTCAGGCTCATAGGGGTGGAAGTCAGACTCCTTCAGCTTCCTATAGGGGTACGATCTAATCTGCTTTAGCAGATCTTGATGTTCAATAATAGACTTTTCCACACTGGCCAACTCGTTGGCTTTTTCAATGGCTTGGGTTGTGTAATACCCCTTGTCGTTGGCTTTCTTCTGTATCTCGGTTTCGTTGTGCAGCACAGTCCTGGTGTAGTCGAGATCCTTCAGCTTCTTCTCAAGCTCACTAGCAAATGCCTTCCTGTTCCCCGTTTTCAGGCATTCCGAAGCTTTGGAGAACTCAGCAGAGAGTTCCTGAAACTGCTGCATGATTTTGTGCTCGTCAGCAGAAATGTAGGCCATGCAGAAGGGCCTCACGAAGCCCCTGGCTTCCAGGTCGTACAGCGTCAGGTGGTGCACGTAGGCGAAGGCCCCTTCCTTGGAGTCCCCCAGCACCACTTTGGAGTCCTCCACGAAGTTCAGCTTGGGGTAGGCACAGCCGGGAGGGTGTCCCACGAAAGAAGCCTGGTAATCCACCGACATGATTCGAAGGGAGAAATAATTGAGATCGAAACTGCCCGGCACCTTGGCGTCATCGGGGATGGTAAGCAGGGGCTGCGGCCCCACCTGCTCCGAGAACTCGGAGATGAGGATGAAGTCCCGGCTGAACTTGGAGCTGGCGACCTTGGCCCAGGGGTTGGCGCCGTGGCCGGCGAAGGGGAAGAGCGGCACTGAGTATTCCTCGGGCAGCGGCGGCTCCCGGTACAGCTCGTCCCCCAGCTCCTCCTCCCGGGTGAAGGCCACCACGTCGGGGGCGCTGATCATTATTCCCGCAGGGGGGGCCCCGACATGGAGCGCCGAGGCCGCTCCGGCCCCCCCCGACCACCGTCACGGCCGGGCAGCCCCGGCCCCGCTCCCCTCACGGGCGCCGCGGCACCTCCGCCATCTTGGGCTCACATGACGCCGCGACCTCTCACCCCGCCGCCCGGAAGCGGAGCCGCCGCCTCCGCAGCCTTGCCTCGCTCCCGCCGGTCGGGCGCCGTCGCGGCCCTCAGACAGCTTTAAGTGCAAACGCGCTTCGCTTCGAGCCGTACCGGGCCTGGAAGCGGGAGAAAACCGGAGAACGCGCTGACGCGGGAACACCAGCGCTCCGGGGGCGTCGCGGGGCACCATGGGAGCTGTAGGCCTTCGCTCTGCCGCGCTTTACGGCAGGTCGTAGCGGAGAGGGAAAGCGCGCCGCTTTTTGTGACAGAAATAGCGCGGGAGCGGCGGCGGCTGAGGGGATCGCGGCGCCGGAGGGCGCATCGCCCCGCGCTGCGCTGCGCTGAGGAGGTCGAACCGCGCCGGGCTGTCCTCTGCGCGTGGGTTAAAAACTGTCTGGGAGGATGCAGGGAGCGTGAGGTGGGGAGGGGAGGATGTATCTGGAGCGCTGCGCTCGGCTCTGGGCCCACAGCCCTCAGTGGGGGTGGGTCTGAAGGAGCGGGTCCGGAGGGAGCGGGCGGGGATGGAGCGGGGACGGGCTGAAAGCTGCGGGTGTTGACCTGGGGAAGAGAAGGCTGCGGGGAACTCTTTGTCTCTTTGACAGAGAGTGTGGAGTTAGGGTGAAAGGAAGGGGCTTTAAACGAAAAGGGGCTTCACTCAGAGGGCGGTGGGTTCCCCATCCCTGGAGGTGCCAAGGCCGTGGGCAGCCTGAGCTGGAGGGAGCACTCAGCCCGTGGTTGGAACTGGACAGTCTCTGAAGTCTCTTCCAACCCAACCGTTCTGTGGCTTTTTAGATTCTGGGGCATTCGGGCGTTGCTCGTGGTACTAAAGAAGGCTGTCTCCCAAACAGGGACCAGCCCAGGAGGGAGGAAACAGCACTATGCCTTGGTGCAGTGGGAGCTGTCACTACTACCTGTGATGAACTTTCAAGCCAGGCTTCTTGCTAGCTGTGGGGTCAGGATGCTGCCTCAGCCTTGGCGCAGCTTCTCACGGGCTGCGGAGGGTCCAGCACTGCAGAGGATCCGGAAGGTCCTGTGTGTAGCTGAGAAGAATGATGCTGCCCGAGGAATTGCAGATCTGCTCTCCAACAGCAGAATGCGGCGGGTAGGAGTACGCTACTTCTCACTTCCTCATGTGTCTGCAGATCTACCTTAGCTGGCTGAAGGTGGTCAGCTCACCAGAGCCTATGTTCAGTGGCCATGTAGTTCAGTCCTGGTCTGCTATGTGTCTTGAGCTGAGCTTGATACACAGCCTCTGGTTCTTTCTGACAACATGAGGGTACAAGAACAGCTTTCATATGTGAAATGGTCAAACACCGCTTGCCTAGATATAGCTGGGAGTCCTGGACCCATTTTCTTTTTGCCTCAAGTCCTGCTGGGATTCAGTTCCCCAGCTGTGCGCTCTCCCCAGACTCCCTTCACCAAGCACTGAGCCCAGCAGTGGGGGTTCCCTTTGTTGTTCCTAGCTTTGCAGTACATGTAAAAGCCTTTAGGAACTGAAACCATCTGTCGGCATGTGTTATCCAGTCAAAAAACGCCGCTTCTGCAGCATCAGCAAGTATCAGGGGTGCACTGAAGTTCACATAATAAAGCAAAGATGGTCTGTGGTTTGGAAAAGAGTTCAAAGATCTCTGCTGCTGCTTTGCTTTGTGACCTTTCACCTTTTCAATAACTACTTGGTATTTCCAAGCTAAGGAACTAGACAGTGCTTCTACACCAGCATTACATTTGAATGCACAGTATTACCAAGAACCTGAGCACCAACACTCTCAATCAAGTAAGATGTTGTCATACTTCTGTAGGAAACGATGCAAATATCCCATGTAGAAAGTTCCATAAATCTCAGGTGGGAGGGACCCAGAACTGGTGCAATGATTGTTGTTTGGAGCATGACAGCTGTTTATCAGGAGTGGGGACTGTTGTTTGGAGCACGACAGCTGTTTATCAGGAGTGGGGACTGTAACTGGCCACCCCTGATAAACAAATCTGTCTGTCTTCACCATGCATAGGGTGATAGTCCCAACATCCCCTTCAGGCTTTTTAAAAATATTACATTGGAAAGCACCATCTCATTGTTTCTTAAAAATGAAACAAGTAATTTCCGTTCAACCTCCTTTGTCTTTCTGTTTTAGGTAGTAACCAATTTTCACTTGCCCTATATTTCTGTGCCCTGCCATAACAGTCTATATAAAGTGAGGTGGAATGTGTCTGACTTCTAGTAGGAGCCAGAAACTTAGCAGCTTTCTTTTTCCTTCTAGAGAGAAGGGTTTTCCAAGTTCAACAAGATCTACGAATATGACTACCAGATGTTTGGCCAGGTAGAGTTTTCTTTCATTTCACTGTTGGATTGGAGAAATGCAAAATGGTAGTTATTAAAAAGCAAAACAAAATTTGTCTGAAGTTATTAAATGCATAACCAGTTTTGTTCAAAGACAAGGAAGAGTCAGATTTTCTCTTCTCAGCTTTTCATTCAACTTTGTTCTTCTGTGTTCCCACTTGTCAAAAACTTTGTTTCTTAGAATTGGAAGCTTCCTACAAAAAATCAGGATACAGATGTAGGTTTAGTTGTTTATAGGGAAAGGAGTGTTAAAATGAGCAGGAGAGAGGTATCATTGCTTGTGTCAGTTGAGAACCGTCAGGATTTTGGGGCTCTGGGTAGCCTATAGCAAAAGATGAGCACTAATTACCTTTTCCTATCTTTTGCAGAACGTTACTGTGGTGATGACATCCGTGTCAGGACACTTGCTGGCTCATGATTTCAAGCTGCCATTTCGCAAATGGTGTGTACTTACTGCATCCTCACAAGTCTGAAGCTGCTTTTCTGCTTCCGATCCTGAGCTGAGCAGGGCACCCCTACAGCAGGGCTGCCGTAGTCATATGTGTCACACTGTTGGAGGGAAGGTTTCCTTGGAGTATATGTGGTGGTGCCCCTGAGGACATACCTTATCAGCTAGGAGAGCCAGCTCCAGTAGCAGACATCCACAGGGAGGGGCAGCGGCACAGCATGCTTCAAGCAGCCACACCAAGCAGCATGATCAGTAGCAAATTATTTACAGGATAGCTAAAATATTATCTCAGATCACTGTTTTCATAGTCCTAGAAACAAACTAGAAAACCCAGCAAGTTTCAATACTGGTTAAAATACAGGAAGGCCAATCCAAGGAAATAAATTGATTTGAAAAGTGGAGTTTTGGTGTTTGTTAAGTAAGAATTTTCCTGGGAAGCGAGGTGTTTTGTTCTTTGTGAAACATGAGAAGCTGCTCATTTAGGGCTTCCTTCCAGATTTTCTGTTTTTTCTGTCTGCATTTCAGTTCTATTGTTTTTGAGTAAACACAGCTCAGCATTTCACACAAATTCTTAAGTTAAAGCACACATTATTACTAATTCCAATACTGAACAGCATTTCCTCACTAGACAGCAGCAGTTAATGCCTGACAGTGTTTTTGTTTGTTATGCACACTGCTTATCCTCTGTTTACCAGGCATAGCTGTAACCCTCTTGCTCTCTTTGATGCTGAAATTGAGAAATATTGTCCTGAGAATTATGTGGACATTAAGGTATGTTGTTTTTAAAAGTTTTCTTAAAAGTCAGAGTTCAGAGTTTAATTCCACAAATATTACTTCAGACAAAGGGAGGATTTTATCTTTGTCCTTAACTTTAAAAAGAGTCTAGAGTTTGGCAAATTCCTCCTGGGTTTTCTAGGAGTACTGTTTTGTTTTGTAATGTTGAAGTCTCCTGCTAGTATAAAATCAGAACAGTAGAGGAACAGTTACTTTGTTAAAAGTAGAAATGCTGTTTCCAACAAGCTGGAACAGCTAATTGCACCTCAATTTTACAAAAAAATGACATTTTCAAAAAGCAGACTGTGGTACAATCCAATCCAAGCAGTGCTTTTTAACAGTGAGTAAATAAATGATTCATTTCTTTTGAAAGCTGCCTAATCTCCTGAGAGTTACCATTGCAAAATGTTATTGCAACAATCCATCTCTATGGATACATGTTGCATTTCATGTTCAGTTTGTGAGTCATTCTAAAACTAAATGTCAAACTGAGGGGCCTGAGTAGGTCTCATTCAGTGTTTTTTTTCCTCATCTTAGAGAACCCTGGAACGAGAAGTCCAGCAATGCCAAGCTCTGGTCATCTGGACTGACTGTGATCGAGAAGGAGAAAACATCGGTTTTGAGATCATTCATGTTTGCAAAGCTGGTGTGTAGAGCATCTGTTGCATCAATCTGCTTTCTAGTAAAATGATGATTTAACAGGTATCACTGCTCAGATCTAGTAACAGATATCATCCTTACTCAGTTATTATTCTTAGCGTGTTCAGGTCAAATCTCCTGGCTGTAGTTATGATACATGCATGGCTCTGATACACCAGAAATACACCAATACATTGGAAAGATATAGAATAGGTTGGCAGCATACACTTTCACAGTGTATGCTGTGAAAGCAGTATAGTATACTGTGACAGCAGCAGTGTATTAGCTCATGCTTTCTATTGCTGTATGAGTTACTCTGTTTTTTTTGTTTGTTTGTTTTTGTCTGATAGTAAAGCCAAACCTCCAGGTATTCCGAGCACGTTTTTCAGAGATCACACTTCATGCTGTCAGAAGGGCCTGTGAGAATCTCACCCAACCAGATAAAAAAACTAGTGATGCTGTTGAAGTCAGGCAGGAACTGGACCTCAGGATAGGTAAGTAAACTACTTTGGAGGTGAGAGCTGGCTGCTAGACCTGAGCTGCTGCGTATACTCTTGAAAGCAAGTGAGCAAATGTATTAAGCAGGCAGGGGACAGACAGCGTACATTTTGTTATCAACATATAGCTTATTTTTTTTATAAATACTCGATCTCTTAGATTGCATTAAAAACTAGATAGCTAGCTATCAGACTTCCTCATTTCTCAGCCAAATTCACACTGCTAAAACTCATCAAGAGCTGTTCAAAAATCATCTGGTACCATATCTCTAACACAAGACAATGCTCCCTGTAGTGTTCTAAATCTGATTTTGAGATCAGAATCAACTAAAACACATCTGTTTCACTGTAAGCAACACATTCTTTGAAACAAACTGTAGGTTAATAGCTCTGAAAGGCTTCTGTGAATTTTAATATTAAGAGTAAAATTAATACTCAATTAGGGTATTAAAAAAAAGCTCTCTGCAGTGCTGTGATTATCTTTCATTGCTGAAGTATACAATTCTAGCATCCATTTTGTTTTCTCAGGTGCTGCTTTCACCAGATTCCAGACCCTGAGACTCCAGAAGATCTTCCCTGATATTTTAGCAGATCAGCTGATCAGCTATGGCAGCTGCCAGTTCCCAACTCTGGGGTTCGTAGTTGAGCGCTTTAAAGCCATCCAGGCTTTTGTCCCTGAAGCTTTCTATAAAATCAAAGGTATGCTGGAGGAAAACAAATGCAGCAATCCATTTTAAAGGGTTTCATGTATTTGGAGAGGAAAAACTTCAGGGCAACTAACAGTGCTGCAGAAGTGATTTCCTTTGCTGTTATCATCAAGCAGAACTGGAAATGTTTTCCAGTAGTATGGTCCCATTGCCTCTGCTGACTTCCAACTATGTTACTACTGTATAACTCTGATCTGGTTTTCAACACAGTGACACATGACCATGAAGATGGCAATGTGGTCTTCAACTGGAAGAGGAACCGGCTCTTTAATCACACAGCATGTCTGGTCCTTTACCACATGTGTATGGAGGTAGGAAAACTTGTAAATAGATGTAGGATCTAATATTGGCCAAACATTTCCTTTATCATTCTTGTTCAAGATGTTTAAAGAACCGTTTGTGTGAACTCTTCAAGGAGATTTTGCATTTTGCTTACTCTGCATTTAGGATCCTATTGCCACTGTTGTTGAGGTTGGAAGCAAGCCAAAGAGCAAATGGAGGCCCCTGGCCCTGGACACAGTGGTATGTTTGAACTATACTGAAAAGACTAATCTGAAAGAAGCTTTAAACAGATATTTTACTCAGAATAATGCACAACTGCATTTTTTTCTGTCTCTTTCCAACACAGGAACTTGAGAAGTTGGCTTCCCGCAAACTGAAAATAAATGCAAAGGAAACCATGAGAATAGCAGAAAAACTCTATACTCAAGGGTAAGAACGCAAGATTTGTCTTGGTGAACTTAAATTTCAAAAACATATGACCGTTAGACCAAAACAGAAATCGTCCTTGAGCACCTCTTGAAGTGCTCTTCTGTCTTTCTTAAGGTTTATTAGCTATCCCCGAACAGAGACCAACATTTTCCCCAAGGAGCTGAACCTCTCTGCCTTAGTACAGCATCAAACACAAGACCCCAGTTGGGGAGCATTTGCACAGAGGATCTTGGATCAGGGTGGGCCAACCCCTCGGAATGGAACCAAATCAGATCAGGCTCACCCTCCCATTCATCCCACAAAATACACTTCTAGCCTGCAGGTGAGTTTAGTAGTGCTTGATAAAATAAAGATAGAAATCTTGATAATATAGTTGTTAGCACAGCATCCTCACCTGAGATTCACTAATATTTCTTAATATCTTGGTAATACTAGAAGAGAGTAACTCTTTTTTACTGTTTGATAACAGGGCAATGAACAGAGACTATATGAATTCATTGTGCGCCATTTTTTGGCTTGCTGCTCTCAAGATGCCAAGGGACAAGAAACAACTGTGGAGATTGACATTGCTAATGAGCGATTCATTGCTCAAGGACTTATGATCCTGGCCCGAAATTATCTGGAAGTTTATCCTTATGAGAAGTGGAGTGACAAGGTAACATCCTTGAACAACATAGATTGAACAGGCTAAAATACCTGGAGTTTGAAACCGTAGGTGGGTTGTAGAAATGGGAGAGCTTCCCTGCCACTTTCAGGCCCATCTACAGAATGTTTTTTGACAATTCTTAGCCCACTGGCTGTTTTACTTGGAACTATCTCTGCTGAAGACCTGTGCCACTTTGTTATGCCATCTGTGGATAGATTCTTCCCTTTGACATCACAGCAGAGACCATTCAGGGCTGCTTCCACATGGGGAGGGATACTCACCAAGAGGAGCTGCAATTGCTGTTCCATGGTGTCTCTGGTGGGTCTTCACTAGCTAATCCTGAGC
The DNA here is from genome assembly GCA_035772895.1 of Perdix hodgsoniae. NCBI lineage: Eukaryota > Metazoa > Chordata > Aves > Galliformes > Phasianidae > Perdix > Perdix hodgsoniae. The sequence goes on along the minus strand of JAPSGF010000014.1, from coordinate 7,244,459 downwards.
ATCCTGAGACTGAATCTCCTTGAGAACAGAATGCTGCTATATTACTGCACCAATTTGCTGTTAGCATGACATCTGTCTTCAGTGGATGGTCCAGAAGGCAGTTTCAAAGAGATTCTCCTTCCCTTCAGGTTATCCCACTGTATCAGAAAGGGTCTCGCTTTCAGCCCACTACAGTGGAGATGGTGGATGGGGAAACCAGCCCTCCATTGCTCCTCACGGAAGCGGATCTCATTGCACTCATGGAGAAACATGGCATTGGTCAGTATTGGCAGTGTGGCCTTTCAGTCTTGAGAGAGCTTTGTTCATGAGCATCTCTTCTACTTCCCTAGTACTAGTTCTTTCTAGCCCTCAGCAAAGGGGATTCTCTAAACATCACTTCAGATAAGAAATCACTTAAATATACAGAACAGAGAGATAGTAGAAATCTGTGGGCAGCATCCAGAGAAACTAACAAGACCGTAGTGTCTTTCCAATATCCAAGGGGATGTGAAGTTTAGGGTCCAGGGTATGTCTACATGCACTTTCTCGGCCTCAGCATCAATGGGATGCAATGCCAGCATTACTCCTGGCCATAAGTTCTGTCTCCTTGTCCCTTTACATCTTATACTGCAGTAGGCACAAGGGAAATCTCTTCTTGGCACCTAATTTGACTCACAGCCTGTCTGCTTGCAGGGACTGATGCTACTCACGCTGAGCACATTGAGACAATTAAAACACGGATGTATGTGGGGCTTACAGCAGATCAGAGGTTCCTCCCAGGCCACCTGGGCATGGGGCTGGTTGAAGGTAAGGGCAGTGCTTGTTAGAAAGAGGGCAGGTTCCTTACTTGCTTGTTCCTTTCACTTACCACGTGGTATGCTCCTCCAGGCTATGATTCCATGGGCTACGAGATGTCCAAGCCTGACCTTCGAGCTGAGCTGGAGGCTGATCTGAAGCTGATCTGTGAGGGAAAGAAAGACAAATCTATAGTGTTGCAACAGCAAATCCAGAAGTATAAACAAGTCTTCATTGAGGCTGTGGCCAGAGCCAACAAGTGAGTCTTTTGTCTTTGCCCTCTTCTGTTTGCTTGGCCATTCTGGCCTGGAGTAGGATCCTGTCACATTTTCTTCTTGGGGCTCTGCTCAGTATGTGCAGGCATTCACGTAGGAAGGGTTGACTGGAAGTATGGCATGCCATCACGAGCTGGTGCCAATTAACTGCAAATTGTGGTTTACACTCTTTGAATTCAATTCAGAGATATCTGAAGGACATGAGCAAATGCTCTGGCCATATCCATGTTGCACCCATGTCTAGCCTGTTCCAGAGGCACAGTGCTGAATTGACATGCCTAGAGAAAAGCTCAGAGGAGCTGTGCCAGAGGGCAGAAGGCATCAATTCCCTGCTCGATTGCTTTTTGCAGATGAGACACATTGCATGCTCTGCTTGTTTCCCTATAGGCTGGACCAGGCCCTGGCTCAGTATTTTGGAGAAGGCACAGAAATTGCAGAGCAAGAGGAAGTCTACCCAGCAATGCCTGTTTCCATTCGGAAGTGTCCCCAGTGCAACAATGACATGGTGCTGAAGACCAAGAAGAATGGCGGGTTGGTGATCTTCCTTGTCTCAGAACACAACTTTCTGTACCTTGCTAAGTGTTTTTCATTTACCTGCTCTCTGCAGCACTCCATGAAAACTTGGGCTGCAGCTAGCAAACTGCACCAGCTGTTAAAGCTATGTTGACTCTGAACCTCTTTTTCAAGTACTCTTAAAAAAAAAAAAAAGCTTTGCTTTGCTCACTTCTAACAGCTGAGAAAAGAGGAGAACAGTCACTGACCATCTTCATTTTGCCTCTTCCTCATTTGGTGCCTTCATCCCACGGCAGGTTCTATCTCAGCTGCATGGGATATCCAGCTTGTAAAACTGCAGTCTGGTTTCCTGATTTTGTGCTGGATGTGGCCAAGGATGAGAGCATCTGTGCTGTGTGTAAACCACATCCAGTTCACAGGTGAGTCTTAGCGGTCATCCGTAGGGAAGTGCAACCTCTCAGACATTACATTATTAGCCATCGGGGCCACTGACTTCCAGGGACTAGGTTGGGCAACAGTTTTCTGTTCCAGTCTTGAAAAGCTGGAGCAGCATTCTCATGGCTTGGGGATGGAAAGAAAGCAGAGGAAAGTAAGGTTAACAGTAAGTACAGCAGAACTGGCAGATTTATATTCTTCCTTTCTTTTTAGACTGAAGTTTAAATTTAAGAGAGGCAGTGTTCCACCCACAATACCCCTGGAGTTTGTTGGCTGCATTGGAGGGTGCGATCAGATGCTGAAAGAGCTTTTGGATCTGAGGTACTCAAACAGATCATCCCAATCCGGACAGTCAGCCAGCCAGCAGGCCAACCAGTTGCAGGTGAACAACAACTTTAATAGAGCAAACAGTGAAAACAGGCATGTAGGAGGTATCACAAACGTGGCAACAGGACATCTGCTTTACTTGAGTTCAACAAGAGCACCCAGGCCTGCTCCTTCAGCTGTTCCAGATGATGGGAATAACGCAGTGGTGTGCAACTGTGGGAATGAAGCCATGCTGTTAACTGTGCGCAAAGAAGGGCCCAATCAAGGCAGACAGTTTTACAAATGCAGTGCCAATACCTGCAACTTTTTCCTCTGGTCTGACCAACAGTCAGAGGACAGAAGCAATGCAGCTCCGCGGGGCTCTGCACCACCCCAAGCCTTTGGGGCAAGGGGCCCTGCAAATTCTCAGAGACCAGGAGGAAAGAGAGGCCCAGAACACTTCGGAAGCAGCAACAACTCCAGTTCAGGAGGCAGCACAGTCTGCAGGTGTGACCAGCCAGCTGTCACACGCAGGGTCCAAAAAGATGGCCCTAACAAAGGGCGGCAGTTCCACACGTGCTCAAAACCCAGAGAGCAGCAGTGCGGCTTCTTCCAGTGGGCTGATGAAAATGTGGCTCCAGGTAAGGCTGGGCTTGGGGTAAAATTCAAGGGTTGGAGGCTGTTCTTCAAACTAAACTAAATAGACACTCCTCATACATGCATAATGCTGTCACAGTACAACTCCTACATTTGACAGACTTCAGGTTTGTCTTCAGAAAGTGTCAGAAGCATGATAGTATTTTAAATATTTCTTGCAACAACTGAACCTGGTTTACCTTTCTCACAGTGATAGCAGGGTACATTCTCGTAATAGATCCACTGAATTCTAAGTAGTAACAGAATGCTTTGCTTCTACATGCAGTAAACTTGTGCATCTGTGCATCCATGAGTTGCTGAACAAAACCCAGCATGCTTTCCAACAGTCTGAGACAGAATTTGTGCTCCCAAATTCTAGTGTTCCATTTTGAGAGATCTCTTAAGGAGCTGAAGCAGCAACACCACTTTGGAGATCTTAAACCCCATTCTGTCAGGCCAGGGAAGCTGTAGTGCTCCCTCCATCCTAGTTTAGAAACTCACTGAAGGGCCAGGCCTTGCTGAAGCTTTGATCATAGCTGAGAAGCTGAGTGTAGCTGCAGTGAAAAGGTGCTGAAAGCAAACACCCATTAAAAAAGAAAACAATGTAAAAAGGATGCAAAAGAAAGGGCACTGACAAAAAAAAAAAAAAAAAAAAAAGGACCATAAGCAAAATAGAGAGGCAAAGATGTAATCTGAGAGAGCTCTTTAGCACCAACTTCCTTCGTAAACATTTGGCCCTAAAGGGACAGAACCAAATTTTAAGACCTACTTTAAGAACAAGTTGGCATGTTTTGTTTCTTCTTCTTTGGCTGTAGCCTGAAGCACACAGCCAGAAAGATCAGTTTTCCCTGTTCTGTTCACACATTTCTCTAATGCTGCAAGAGAGATGGATAACATTTAAATGTTCAAACAAATCTGAAGCAACTGTAGTTTCAGAAATAACTTGATTGGCTGCAATAGCAAAGTCCTTGATCTTCTGCCATTTTGAACCCATCATCTGTCTTCACCTTTGTGTATTTTCAAAGGCACTTAAATCCAAGTTATTTCTTTCTAGGAGCTTCTGGAGATTTCTCTTTTAACCACTTTGGGAGCAGTGGATACTCAAGGGAGTTGGGAAGTAAAGCTAAGAGACCAAGCAATCTCTCCCAAGGAGCAACAGCCAAGAAACCACGGACCTGTAGCATTTGCCACCAGCCTGGCCACACTAAGAAAACTTGTCCTCTAGATCACTGAGCCTGGATGGACATCTTTTGAGATTCTGAAAGGTCCAGGCTGTGAGCTGCTGTAGGAGCAGCTACTGCTGAAAGGATCTGGAACACAGAAACAAGTCTGTGTGGGTGCATTCGGGAAGGGCTGGTTGCAGGCTGCTCCTACTAAGGGGTACCTTCCTCATTCATGCATTATGAGCATGGGCAGCAAGGGTTCAAACAGCTTTGAAAACTGGCTCCACTACTGGTGTCAGCCTTTGCTTTACAACTGCTCTTCTGCTGTGCTAATCAAAATACTCTAAGCATTTCAAGGAAGTAGTAGGAAACTGTGGATCTGCAGTGAAAACAGCAGTAGATTTAGTCCACCTGCAGCTCCTGCTGTGGTAGCAGTTGGATGCAGCATTTCTGCATGAGGAAGAGCTGGATCAGAGCCACTGGGACAGACCCTAGGGTTGCTCTACTCTTCTATCTCCCTGATTTTCCACAGTGTGGAATTTTAAGTTGCCCTTCTAAGTGGAAGTTACCACAGCAACATTCCCCTTTCTTTTTTGTCACTTACCTTGTCTGTGATGGAACCTGGTGCAAGAGAAGATGGAGCTGGAGCTTGCCCTGAAAGGAAAGCTCAGCTGCAGTGCTCGGGAAATGCCTTCATTTTAGACTGAATTTGAAACTGCATTCTTGCCCAGACCTCAAGACGTGCCTGTGTGATGCTGCTAGTTAATGGAAGTTATTTTTGTCCAAGTAATAAGCTTTGTATTAAAAAATTATTTAATTTTTAAATCTGATGCAGTGACATCTTGACTGTCTGATTATTTCTTCCTATTTAAAATAGTTGAGCTATTATTAAAAGCATCCACACAAATCTTTCCATTCAGTTGTTGGAACAATACAGAAGCTTTCTTGGCAGTAACTCCCTGCAGCTTTTCTTTGAGCTGTGGGTAAAACAGTTTTATCTCACCAGCTGCATTTGTTGTAGTGTTGTTGTCCAGGAAAAGACAATTGGCTGAACCTGAAGGGAGTTTCTTGTTTCCTGCACATAGTTTAGACTGAACTCCTTGGGAAAAAGCCAACCTACCTCCTCCCTCTCTGTTTGGGCTTTCTCTACATCAAAGCAAGTAGCTCCACAAAACTCCCTTGTCCTCTTCTGGCAGAGGACAGTACTCAGCTGCTCCCCCAGGGCCTCCAGTGTTGCTCAGGACACTGCTCCTAGGCAAAGAGCACTTCCCATGGGTCAGTACTGATACATGAAGCAGAGTGGGCAGGAGGCTGAAGCATTGCCTAGGAGGGTAGCTCAAAGCAGGAAAGACCACAGCAGCATAGGTTCATTTTCAACTCTGCACAAGAAAGAAGAGCATTTAAGTTTACAGAAGTTCATTGCTACCAGGCGTAGACCTATGGAGTACAGTCAAGAGAGCCTGTGTTGCATTTCTCTGTACCCCTCACTCCCACTATTAACAGCTGTAACCTAAAAATACAAACCTGATGTCTAAAATAACAGGATTAGCAGGCTTCGTAATGCAATCAGTGAGCTGGCTAAAGCATGGCTAGAGCTGGGCAGCCTCCAAATGGCAACAGCAACAGAAAGCATCTGCATAGCACACAGATTTAGCATTGCTGATGGCATTTGCCATTACCAGCTTTACTGGTTTAACCCTAGTTAGTATTCAGGCAGCTGAGCAGTTAGGGCTGCTAGCTAAAGAGCAAGATCTCAGCATCCAGACAGCACTGGATGCTTCTGCAGGCAGCGGGAGCACTGGGTGCTTTATGTGGTGGTCTGGAAGAGGAAGAGAATGCACCATGGAGTCCAAAGTGCTGCCAAGCTCTGTGCAGGGTACACCCCAACTGCACTGTTCCCAGGAATGCTGCCACACCAGGAGCACAGCTTTAGCCCTTACTACAGGACAGGAGACAAAACATCTGAGACGAGACAATCAGTGTACACAGCAAGGATTTATTCTCATCGCTAACACTTGGGAAGTCGCTCAAAGGAACAAACCAAGTAGTCTTCAGACTAGGAGGAAAGGCGTAGTGATATTTTTTTTCCTCCTGTAAACAAGATAGTTGTAAAGAAAACTAAACCACAACAAATGCTCATGCTGAAGACCACAGGATTTCACCATCTCTACCAGTGTGCAAAAACAGCAAAGCTCTTCCCATTAAATACAAGAATGTATTCCTTCACGCTTGGATTACAGGCAGAAACAAAACCTACCAGCAGCCACTCAAAGGGGAAAAAAAAAAAACAACCAAAAACCAACAAAGAATACTCAAACAAAATAGATCTTAATGAAAAGAAGCACAAACCACACTTGACTTCTTGCAAGCACTCTGCTCTGTGCATCAATCCTGTCCTTTCCTGCCCCACACCATGAAGCTTCAGGGCAACAAGACATTAAGACAGCAGCAATACATACATGAAAAGGTCACTTGACAGGTTGGGAGGGGACACCATGGCCCACTAGATGGGCACTGGTGTCCACAGGAGGCTGCAGCTCCTGCAGTTAGCTGCCAGCCAGTGCTGCAGCACAGCAGCTTGGAGAATGGGCCTCAGAGACCCCATCCTTGGGGGCAGGGCTGATGCTAGCAGAACAGCCAGGCAGGGCTGAGCTTGGGTTGCCATTTGGTACCTGAAAGGATTTCCAAAGAGTAACCCTGCCATGGCATTACCTTGCAGTACCCAGAGTGCTGCACAGCCATTGCTCAGGCTTTATTTCAGGTTGGCAACATCCCCGAATGCCCTGACAGGGAACAAGGTTCCCACCTCACCCGATGGCACTGTATGGCTGAGCTTGGTGCTCACAGAAGGACCTACACAGCACTCAGGATGCCACAAGCCATTAAGTTTGTAGCAGCATCAAGAGATGTGTGTGCCCCACGGGGCAGGGGAAGCTCCAAACCACTCAGGTCTCTGCTTGGAGCACCAGGAGAGCCTAGAGTTTGGGACGGCAGGCTGGGATGGAGCAGTTCACTGTGATCCAGCAGTCAAACTTGTTCCATGTTGGTTCCCAGCAGATGGGACTTCACTTTAGGAGCTGCATTCAATGTGGGTAAGGCAGAGCCCCATGGCAAACAGCTTCTTACACCATCATCCATTTCTCTCAGGCACAATTTATTCAGAAAGGAAATACTTTTGTTCATAAAGTGCAAGAACTTGGCCTCTTACTGACTAGTCAACTAGAAGCATCACAACCCAGACAGCTGAGGAACTCCCCATGCTCAGGAGCTCCTGCTGCACCAGTCACTTCTCTTTCAGCAGGAGTCCTGGCTCAAACACAGCCCTGTAGAGCAGGAAGCCCATCTCCTCTATTTCCTCTTCTAGCAGCTCAGAGAAAAGGTTGACTTTGGAGTTAAAGTAGCAAGGCAGAACCCCATTCTCCAGGTAGCCCACCAGCTCCTCGAGCACTTGCTGGAACCTGGTGGCAAGGCTTTCCTCTGTCCAGTCTGACTCAGTGGTACTCAAGTGAAGGATGACATGTGCTAAGGGGCTGCCGCTCAGCTTGTGCAGGGCAGGGTGGCTCCTGCAGACACCATTCAGGATGCAGAGGCAGTGCTGCCGAGAGCCGGCATCACCAGCATCCAGCTCCTTCACCTTCAGGACCTCAGCCCTGCCAAAGCTCTCAAGCCAGAGGTTTTCCACCAGTCCTTCAGGAGGAGCAGCCAGAAGAACTTTGTCCTCCATTTCCACCATCGGAAAGAGGGCGATGCTCAGTTCAACCTGATCGTGTTTGACATCCAGCCTCAGCTCCCGGGTGGCCACAAGTGGGTGGATGACTGTCCCCAGCAGGCTGCCTATGGCTGGCCAGTTGATGGAGGCCACCAACATCTTGTGAAGGGTCTCATTGAGCACATTGGAGGAGAGGTACTGGCCCACGAGAAACCTGTCCCAGGGGCTGCGCCCACGAGGGAAATACTCCAAGTCAGTCCTTTTGATCATCCAGTACTGAGGGTTTCTCACAACGGTGTCCTCTCCCGGGATGAGGCTCCAGAGGGTGGCATCGAGGACTACTGGCAGCATGAAGTGGATGTGGTCAGCAGCAAGAGCCCCGAGGCCATCGAGCAGGGGACCGCTGAGGAAGAGGCTGCCAAAGGGCAACTCCGGGCACTTGCTCCGCAGGAAGTTCTGAAGCTCAGCACAGATGCTCCGGGCCAGCTGCTGGGCAACTGCCACTTGCTCCTCAGACATAGGGAGGTGGATGCTGTAGTGTGAGAGCAACTTCTCCTGCAGCGTGAGGCAGCGGGGAGGGCCGGACTCGGCCTGAGGAGGCTCTGGGGGCACTGGGCAGGTCTGGGGTTCTGCAAGAAGAGGATGGGGCAAAGGCAAGGAAGAAGTCATGGCTTTGGGCAGATCAGACAACACATCTTCTCATGCCACAGCCATAAAGAAAGCACGTGCTGAAGTCCCAGCTCTCAGCCTTTGGCCACAAGGCTGAGTTTTCAGCCAACAAAAGGCTCAATCCAAACCCAAAACCCAACAGCATCTGGTGTTACACCCCAGCTAGAGGTGGCTAAGCCCAGCTAAACAGCAGCAGTCAAACAAAGTACAAACTACCAGGGTCCCTCACAAGTCTCAGTCCCACTGCTCACCCCTACATCTGCCTGACTGCTGAGTCCTGAATCAATCCTACTCTGGGTGCGGTGCCTCAGAACCTGCCCAGCACCAGGCTGGGCTGCTTTCCGACTCAGAAAACACTGGCTCTGCAGCCAGCTGGACAAGTCAGCCTTTGTCTGCAGCAGTTCACAGGCACATCTTCCTCCCTAGACAGAGCTGACCCAAAAACCAAGCACTGTTCAACAGGAAACAAAAGCAAGGCAGCCTCTACTGCAACCAGCTGGCTGAGACACCCAGGAGTTATCAGAGGCACTGTTACTGAGGCGCTGCCAAAAAAGGGGCCGCAGCTTGGGAGCCTCCCAAGAGGGAAGACACAATCGGGTCAGCTTTCCGGTCATAGAGCTAAAAATAAAGCCCAGCTCCCAGGCACAGCCAGCCAGCCAAGGTGATCTTCACCCACACGCACTCACCATAAGCATCACCTGGTGCTGGCGGTGGAGCCGGAGAGAGCAGGGGTTTGCTGAGGTCTTCCCTTCTCTGCTTCTTAGGAGGTTTTTGTGTTGCTTTGATCAGGGCCAAGTCCTGCCAGCTCTCCTCCAGGCTCTTCTGCTCAGCTTTGGGATCATCTTCCTCTCGAGGGCTCGTGGCTCGATCTATCAGCTGGCGGGAGAGACAGATGGAGGGGATGTACACGTGGTCCACAAAACCCACATCTCACCCAGAGGGCAATGGGGGCTCCTCCATCCCAAGTGCGCTGAGAGGGGGGCGCTGCAGACCCCAAATGGCCTCACTCACATAGAGGGCTGTTCTAGCTGCTGCTGTTCATACAAACACAAGGAACGCTATGGATGTGGGGGAAAAGCCCCGAGATCAGCAGCACCCTTTACAGAAGGCCGCTGTTGCTGGAAGAGCAAAGAGACCGAGGAGCCACAGCGAAAACCAGCACAGACAAGTTGTTCTCTTGGTACGACTTCCCACCCCAAAACAGGGGACAGCACACACGTGGGGTAACAGCCACACACAGCTCTTCTACTGGCGAAAATGAAAACAACGAAGCACTCCTCTGAAACGTGGTGTGGCACATCGCCCCGTGCAGCGCTTGGGGACCCCCCCAGCCTCACCCGTTTGACGGCCAACGTGGCGATGGCGAGCACGGCCGCGCCGCTGACGCCCAGCACCAGCCTGGCGTTGGCCAGCAGCAGGTCGAGGACGCCGCCCAGCCCGCCGTCGTCCCGCCGCTTGCCCCGCTGCTGCGCGAACTCAGCCATGGTCACCTGCGGGAGGGAAGAGGAACGGTGCGCCGCAATCCGAGAGCGGGGAGCCGGCTCCCCAAAGCCGCCCGGCGCGTAACGGCGATGGGGTGAAGGCGGAGGGGCCGGCAGGAAGCGAGATCCCGGGGCAGGCGGACCCCGCAGGCGGACCCCACAGCCGACCTTCAGGCCCGGGGCTCCCACCGTTACCGGCCGCCGTGGCGGCGCCGGGCCGGACCAAGGGTCACCCCAACAAGGCTCCGGCCTCGCCCCGCCGTTAAGCAGCGCCCGCCAACACTCGGGGCAGCGCCGGCAGATGGGGACGGGACGAGGGGCCGCACCGGTACCCCGGAAGGGGCCGGCGTACGTACAGCCCCCTTCCCCGAGCTGCCAAGGGCAAACAGAGGTAGCAGCGCAGCGAACAGCGCTGAGGGACGGGCAGTACCGAGCGTTACCTCCCTGCCCTCACCTCGACTGTGCCCAACCCCCCCCCCCGCACCGGGATGCCCCCAACCCCCCCGCCCCCCACTCACCCGCAGCTCCCGGCGGGGCGGACCGGCAGCGCGCGCCGGCGCGCCCGCGACTCGCGGCGCAGCCAATCGACACGGCGCTCCTCAGCCCCGCCTCCAATCAGCGCCAGCGCGGGGCGGGGCGGCGGGGCGGTGTCGCGTCCTGCCGGGTTCCCCGCAGCCATGGCGGCCACCGGGGTGCTGCCCTTCGTCCGCGGCGTCGACCTCAGCGGTAACGACTTCAAGGTGCGGGGGGAGCGCCGGGAGCGGTGCCCGGCTTAGGGGCGGGCGGGGTGCGGGGAGAGTCGGGGGCAGTGCCGTAGTGCTGGGAGGGGAAGTCAGGCCTGTCAGCTCCCCGCCAGGCCCGGAGATCCCGGACGTCCTCGCGTAGGGCCGATCAGACCCGGTCGTGGCCCCAGGGGCGCCTAGCAGACCATGCTGTACGAGGGGGACTTCTGGACCAACGCCCCTGGGATCCTGGAAAGCAGGGAGGTGTCAGCCCCCAGTCCTTGTCCAGTAGGGCCGGGTGATGTCATTCCTAAATCCCAGTCCTGTACGGTTGGGTGACCTCAGTCCCCACATCCCAATCCCATAAGGCTGGATGATCCCATCTTTAAATCCCATTCCTATGGGCCTCCCATTCCCCAGTGCCATAGCGTTGGGTGATCTGTCCCTCAGCAGCTCTACAGCACCAGCCCTGTCTCTCCATCGTCACCCCACGGGTCATGCTGTTCTCTCACCCTCATGCCTTCCCAGGGTGGCTACTTCCCAGAGCATGTGAAGGCGATGACCAGCCTGCGCTGGCTGAAGCTGAACCACACAGGGCTCTGCTACCTGCCCGAGGAGCTCGCTGCCCTGCAGAAGCTGGTGAGCAGGCAGGGGATGGGGTTCTTGGGGGGGCTGCGGAGCCAAGAACCTGCTGTCTGCCTGCCTCGTGTGCCAGCGTCTAATAGTAGGGCTGAGCGAGGAAGTGTGGTTGAAATTGGATGCAGGAGTTGTTAGGAAAGAGGCTGAGGCAGGGGTGTGCTGGGTTTCACCTTGTTTTCTTAGCAAACCAGACCAGAAACCACACTTTCTTCCTCTGCCTGTAAATAGAAGGGAAGGGTGAAAGTTTATGGGGAGAATTAAGGGTTTGGGCTCTTTTAGCAAAGGAAAAAAAATAAAAAAGCAGTAGCCAGCAGCTGCTTGGCATTGTTCCCTGGCAGCTCGAGTTCTGTGCCTAGCTCTTGGTGGAGCCCATGGTTGAGCTTTGCTCTGGTCGTTTCTACAGCATGTTATGGACATGCTGGAGGCCCCCAGACAGTTTGGGACCGCAGCAGCCCTATGCAAGTCAAGGCTGAACTCTGCTCCCTTCATTACTCACTGGGGCTTTGTCCTGCTTCCCTACAGGAGCACCTGTCCGTCAGCCACAACAGTCTTACCACGCTTCACGGTGAGCTGTCCAGCCTGCCCTGCCTCCGGGTGAGTGTTCCATTGTCCATCCCATGCAATGGGGATGCTGTCCCCCGAGCATCTCTTGGCCACACGAGGTTGGCCCCTGGTCCTCCCCAGGGGCTCAGCAGGTGCTGGAGCCAGGTGATGGCTGCAGTCATTTCTCTCTGTCTGCTTTGAAGGCAATCGTGGCACGTGCAAACAGCCTGAAGAACTCAGGAGTCCCTGATGACATCTTCCAGCTGGAGGACCTCTCAGTGCTGGTAAGTGCTGAGTCTCCATGCTGCTCTTTCCCACAGTAAAAGCTTCAGCCTGGGCTCCTAGTCCTGCTCGTTTGTGCCCTTTGAAGATGCTTGTGGGACTGAAGAGCATCTGGAGCATGGTCCCAAAGATGCCCCATGGTCTTTGGGAATGGGTGTTAACTGTGGGATGAGGGACCCATTCCAGGACTGAGGATGATGCCCGCTTTCATCCCCCAGGACCTGAGCCGCAATGATCTGACCGAGTGTCCCCGGGAGCTGGAGAATGCCAAGAACATGCTGGTGCTCAACCTGGGTCACAACAGGTGGGGCTCCTGGCAGCACAACTCCCCCTGACCATAACCACCACCTGTCACCTCCACTCCCCGCTTCACTCTGGGTCCAATCCAGTGCACATCCAGGGCCACCCTGAAGGTTCCCATGTCCCCGCAGCATTGAAACCATCCCCAACCAGCTTTTCATCAACCTCACGGACTTGCTCTACCTTGACCTGAGCAACAACAAGCTGGAGAGTCTCCCACCACAGATGAGACGGCTGGTGCACCTCCAGACCCTCATCCTCAATGACAACCCCCTGCTGCACGCACAGCTCCGGTATGGCTCCATTTTGTGGCTAGTTCCCAAGACATTGGAGCCACGCTGGGCCATACTCTGATGCTATCTCTGTTACACAGGCAGCTCCCGGCAATGACAGCTCTGCAGACCCTGCACCTTCGGAACACACAGCGCACGCAGAGCAACCTGCCCACCAGCCTAGAGAGCCTGGTCAACCTAGCAGGTAGGGCTGCACTGAGGCATTGCATCGGGGTTGTCCTGGTGTGTGTCCTGGTGGCCTCAGCCCCGTTTTTCCCCCAGATGTGGACCTGTCCTGCAACAACCTCAGCCGTGTTCCTGAGTGCCTCTACACACTGGGCAGCCTGCGGCGCCTCAACCTCAGCAGCAACCAGATCACCGAGTTGTCCCTCTGCATCGATCAGTGGACACAGCTGGAGACCCTCAACCTGTCCCGCAATGAGCTCACCTCCCTGCCTGTGAGTGTCATCCCCATCCCTCCCTCGTGTCCCCACCTCTCCATCGTGTCCCTGCTGTGCCTGTGATGCCAGATCTCACCCCACCACCTCCCCCTTCCTTCCCCAGTCAGCCATCTGCAAGCTGACCAAGCTGAAGAAGATGTACCTCAACTCCAACAAGCTCGACTTTGACGGGATCCCCTCAGGCATTGGCAAGCTCTCCAACCTGGAGGAGTTCATGGCAGCCAACAACAACCTGGAGCTCATCCCTGAGAGCTTGTGCAGGTAGGGGGCAGCCCCCAGCCAGATTTGCACTGTCCCCAAGAGGGGACACATGGATCTGGGAGTTGACAGGTATGGAGGGTCCTGAAAAGTGCTGGTGCCCCTGGCCCAGCCCTATCTCAACATCCCCCTATCTCACAGGTGTTCCAAGCTGCGGAAGCTAGTGCTGAACAAGAACCGCTTGGTGACGCTGCCAGAGGCCATCCACTTCCTGACAGATGTGGAGGTGAGAGCCCAGCACCCTGTGTGCTCCTGGGACCCGAGGGATAGGGTGAGGGCAGGACACTGCCTGCAGCCTGGCACACGGCCCCCCATCACCTCCCCAGAGCTTGCAGTGCTCTGAGCTCTCCCATCCTACCTCACATCCTTGGTGTCACCATTGCCTCAGAGCACTGAGGTCTCCCATCCCCTTGGCAGGTCCTGGATGTGCGCGAGAACCCCAACCTGGTGATGCCCCCGAAGCCAGCAGAGCGGACATCGGAGTGGTACAACATCGACTTCTCTCTGCAGAACCAGCTCCGCCTGGCCGGAGCCTCACCAGCCACCGTGGCAGCCGCTGCAGCAGGCAAGTAAACAAGGAGGCATGGCTCTGTGCCATGTCTGGGGGGTCCCATTGCCTCTCACCCCATCTCGTTATCCCCAGGGAGCAGCACCAAGGACCCGCTGGCCCGCAAGATGCGTCTGCGGCGGCGCAAGGACTCAGCCCAGGATGACCAAGCCAAGCAGGTGCTGAAGGGGATGTCAGATGTGGCCCAGGAGAAGAACAAGAAGATAGAGGTAGGTCTGCATCCAGCCCTGTCCCACCATGGGGTGTTCCACCTGGGTGACCCATCCTTGTCCCTGCAGGAGAGCGGTGAAGCAAAGGCACCGGACTTGAAGGCACGCCGCTGGGACCAGGGCCTGGAGAAGCCACAGTTGGACTACTCGGAGTTCTTCAGTGAGGATGTGGGGCAGCTGCCCGGCCTCAGCATCTGGCAGATAGAGAACTTTGTGCCCACACTGGTGGATGATGCCTTCTATGGGAAGTTCTACGAGGCCGACTGCTACATCGTGCTTAAGGTACACGGAGGGAGCGGGGATCACTGTGTCCCCAGGACTTTTGGCAGCCTTTCTCACACCCTGTCCCTCCATAGACCTTCCTGGATGAGAACGGCTCCCTCAGCTGGGAGATCTACTACTGGATCGGGCAGGAGGCCACTCTGGACAAGAAGGCGTGCTCTGCCATCCACGCTGTCAACCTGCGCAACTACCTGGGGGCCGAGTGCCGCTGCATCCGTGAGGAGATGGGGGATGAGAGTGATGAGTTCCTCCAGGTGAGGCTATCTCAGTGCC
>JAPSGF010000014.1:7174430-7229289 GCA_035772895.1 Perdix hodgsoniae | reverse complement strand
GGGTGAAGAAGAGGAGGAGGAAAAACAACCTGAAGAAGACTTCCAGTGCATCGTATACTTCTGGCAGGGCCGTGAGGCGTCCAACATGGGCTGGCTCACCTTTACCTTCAGCCTGCAGAAGAAGTTTGAGAGTCTCTTCCCTGGCAAACTAGAGGTGAGACCCTGTGCTGGGATCCCCTGTACTGCCTACGGGGAACTGCTCCCTAACCCAGCCCAGGAAGCCACAGCCCCAAGGATCCCCCCTGTCCACACCTGGAGGAGGAATATGGGGTCATTCTGCTTGGCCTTGCTGCTCCCCTGTCCCCTATCCCCCCCTGGACAGAGGGCAGGGGATGGCAGTTGAGATGAAGATGGTGGCATAGAGATGCCAGCAGCCACTCATTCACCTGGAGCTTGGGGTTGTGTTGGGGGTCCCATGCCCCTGCTGACACCCACCTCGCCCAGGTGGTGCGCATGACCCAGCAGCAGGAGAACCCCAAGTTCTTGTCACACTTCAAGAGGAGGTTTGTCATCCACCGGGGCAAGCGGAAGGAGAAGGCCAGCCCACCCCAGCCCAGCCTGTATCACATCCGCACCAACGGTGGAGCCCTTTGCACCAGGTCCACACTCCCACAACTCCTTTCCCCCCCCCACCCCCCAAGCTGTTGGTGCTGCCCAGCAATGCTGGGGGACCACAGCTCCTGCTGACTGTGCCTCGTGGGCTTCTCTTCTAGGTGCATCCAGATCAACACAGACGCTGGGCTGCTCAACTCTGAGTTCTGCTTCATCCTCAAGGTACTGCCTGAGGCTGAGCATCCCCCCAGCAGCAAGGGGGGCTCAGCCACACATCCCCAACCCCAACATTCTGCTCTCCCCAGGTCCCATTTGAAAGCACAGACAACCAGGGCATTGTCTACACCTGGGTGGGCCGAGCTGCTGACCCTGATGAGGCCAAGCTGGCTGAGGACATCATGAACAACATGTTTGATGACTCCTACAGCAAGCAGGTGACAGGATTGGGCTCAGCACCAACTTACCTGAGAGCAGTGAGGGATGGAGAAACTCAGCCTTGATGCTACCCTTGTTCTCACAGGTGATCAATGAGGGAGAAGAGCCTGAAAACTTCTTCTGGGTGGGCATCGGGAGCCAGAAGCCTTATGATGAAGATGCTGAATACATGAAGCACTCCCGGCTCTTCAGGTGGGTTCTGGCTCAGGACATGCTTGTCCCACAGCGACACATCAGCCTTCACTGGGGGCTTGAGCCTCTGGGCTCCCCAAGACAGGCAAAACCTCTCTCCCCACTGTCTGTCCATCCCTGGGCACACCGTGGCCCAAACAACTTCTCTATCACCGAGTGCTGACGACTTCGTGCCACTGGTGCACTCTCTTCTGGCTCTCCTTTAGGTGCTCCAACGAGAAGGGCTATTTTGCCGTGTCAGAGAAGTGTTCCGATTTCTGCCAGGATGACCTGGCTGATGATGACATCATGCTGCTGGACAATGGGCAGGAGGTGAGTGGGGTGTGGGGCTGCACGGTGCCCACCCGGATCCACGGCTGAGCCCTTCTGCACATCCTTCCGCAGGTTTACATGTGGGTGGGCACCCAGACCAGCCAGGTGGAGATCAAGCTGAGCCTCAAAGCGTGCCAGGTAAGGCCCTGCGTGCTGAATTCGGGCACCTTCATCACCCCTAGGGTCTCTCTCCCATTCCTGGTGGGCTCTGATTGTGTCCCATACCCCAGGTCTACATCCAACACATGCGCTCCAAGGACCCCACGCGGCCCCGCAAGCTGCGGTTGGTGCGGAAAGGCAATGAGCCCTGGCCCTTCACCCGCTGCTTCCACGCCTGGAGTGTCTTTCGCAAGCCCCCAGCGTAAGGGCCTGGGGGAGTGGAACACCCCACACCAAACCCACCCAGCATTCTGCACCACTCACGCCTGCGCTCAACCGCTGGATCCACTTCTCTCTGAGCTGGGGCCAGTGGGGGGCACTGGGGTGTCCCTGTCCTCCCTTCTCCTGGCTCCTTCCCCTCTTGAGGGGCACATGGGGCAGTGCAGGGCCCTGCCTCAGTCCTGCTCAGGAAAAATTGCTGCTCCAAAGCAGCAACAAGCTTCCTGCAGCTGGGGAGCAGGGGGAAGATGCTTTGCTAAAGAGCACTGGGGGATTAGCAAGGGGCTCTCACCTTTTTTTGTGGTCATGGAGAGATAGGACCAACCCCAAAAAAGGCTGGCCTATCAGTATCATATCAATAAAGGCTGCATTATCACCACACAATCGTGCCAGGATCTGACTGTGCCCCTCTGGATCCCACATGGGGGCACAGCAGCCCCCCACACCACCCTGAACCCATCCTGTGTCACTGGCTCCAGACAGCCAAGGTCCCCCCAACACCCACATGCTGGCAGTTGATATTAAATGCTTTATTTTCAATATTAAAAACCAGTATTTTTAATAACTAAACAATGCTAAATTCATCTTACCAAAAAAAAAAAAAAAAAAAAAAAAAAGGAGGGGAGGGGGGGGGGATTTCTACCAGGAACACTACAGCCCCAGCCAGGACAGGCCTGGGGCAGCGCTGCCTCTCCCGGCCCCCCCTGGCCCAGACCAGACGTACCGCAAAAGAGAGTTGGGGGGGAGGGGGCCAAAAGGGCCCTGGGGATCCCCAGAATGAGATGGGGGGGCACCAGGCTGAGCCCCGCAGGGACAGAGCCACGTCACCACAGCCCCTGTAGAAATGGGGAGCCCAGCAGGAATTTGGCACAGTGACACCCCCAAGGAATGGCAGGGGGTTGCACAGGGCTGGGAGCCGGCATCGTGCCCCTGCCCTCCCTGTCCCCCAGCATGATCCCATCCCAAACCCACCCATGGCAGGAATTCGTGTCAGAAAGGAGCAGCAGGCAGGGAGTCCAGCCTGGAGAATAGCCCTTGGAGAAACCACTATGAGAAAAAGGCCACCTGTGACCCCCCCCTCCCCGAGCCCTGCAGCGCCCAGCTGGGGAGCAGCAGAAGGACAGGAGGGTCCCAGGAAGGGGACCGTCCCCATGTGGCAGCCCGGACCCTCGTGGCACTCAGAGGAGGGGCTGTAAACTGCAGGGAGCCGGGCATGTAAACAGAGACAGGGGTCTAGGGGGGCTGTGCTGGGAGCTCCCAGTCACCCCCCCCTTTGTTCTATGCCTCCCTCGGGGGCCAAAACCAGGAGGCATATTGGGGGAGGGGAGGGGGGGGCAAAAGCCATCACAGCCTTCCTCCCCTCCCCTCCCCACCAGCAGCATCCCCTGGGCTGGGGGCTCTGGAGCAGAGAACAGCTACACCGGACCATGAGGAGGAAAAAAAAAAAAATCTTCCCCGGGAAGAGTTTGTGCAACACGGCCCCCCCACCCCCCACCCCCCACCAACTCGGGGCCAGCCTGGGGGGTCTGCGGCTGGCAGCCAGGCAAGGAGGTGTGGGGGGAGTGTGCCGGAGCCGGGGCGCAGATGTTAGAGAGGAGACGAGTCTACGTTACACTGAGGGGGCCGGGGGGGTCCAGTCAAGTCACGCATCCCGGGAATCCGAACACTGAGATGGGCCGGGGGGCTGCGGGCATCGGCGATGCCTATGGGAGACACAGTCCCTGAGCTTGGGAGCACGGCGCCCAGTGTGCGGGGCCAAAAACGAGATGAAAAGGAACCCCCAGCCCCAAGGACACCATCCCCCACACACCTCACTTGATGAGGATGCCCGCAGGTCGCATCTCGTCCTCACTGGCGTTCCTCATGTTCCTTTCCACCTCCTCTGAGGATCTGGGGGAGATGAACCAGATGCAGCCGGGGTCCTCCTGAGCCCCCTTCAGAGCTGCCAGCAGCACCCAGAGGTGCTCCTCCCACAACATACGCCAGGAAATCCTTCACTTCCTCCACCGTGATGTCCCCAGTGGTGTCCAGCGGGTTCTCTATGCTGCTGTTGGGAGAGTCGACGGAGCCAGGCGAGAAGGTGGCCTGGCGCTCCTCGGGGGACCCTGGGGAGCCACAGGGAGGAATGAAGATCCCAGAGCCTCCATCCCCACAAACCCCATGGCTGGGGTAGAAGGGACCCCACAGCACCAACCCCTGCCATGGGCTGGTTGCCCCCCACCAGATCAGCTCTCCCTAAGTATAGAAAACGATGCCCAGCTCCAGAGCGCATCCTCCCCCCCGCCGTGTCCCTTTCCCACTCACGGTCACTGTCAGCAGGGGAATGGTTGGCCTCAGGGCTGTGTGGGACGTGCGTGCCGTTGGCTTGCTGCACCTTCGGCGTCGCCGTTGAGTTGCTGGAAGGAAACACGGGGAGAGGTCAGTGCAGGGATGGACACGTGGGGTGCTGCCACGGGGTGTGAGGAGCCCTCAGCCTGACCCACCTGAGGCACGAGGTGTCCTGCAGCCGGGACACCTCCAGGCAGCACAGCGGCTCTGTCACATTCCTGGCGCTCAAGGAGAAGCGCTCAAATTCGGACGGCGAAATCAAGTAGAAACCTGCAGAGTGGGGGGACAGAGAGCATCAGGGACCACCCAGGGGCTGCAGAGGCGGGAGATGCTGAGGCTGTGCAGAGCTGAGCCCTCACCCTGCCCGTGCTTGGTGAAGACGCAGGAGGCGATGCCGCTGATGTCCTCTTTGCGGATGCAGCTGTAGTGCACCTGTGGCCGCAGGGCTGGCACGGTGAAGATGTGGATGTCGCCCAGGTTGGTGAGGCAGGCCAGGCAGTTCTCCACGCGCTCCTCAGTGCTGGTGCTGGCCAGGCTGACCAGGGCTACCTTTCGCACCCGGCAGCCCTCATGTGCAGTCAGCTTGAACTTGGTCTTGGCGCTGACCTTGGGCAGCGTGAAGACCTGTGGAGAGCAAGAAGGGCAAGAGGAGTCAGAGCAGTCCTGACAGCACTCAGCAAAGGCATCCCAAGAGCCACCCCATCCCTCTGGTCACTCCAGCCAGGATGCTCCTCCAGGTACTGGTGTGGATGGGGACACACAGAGCAGACGTGTTGGGGATGTCTGGTTCCATCAGTGCTTCTGCTCACCTTGAACTGCTCCTCTGAAGAGATGAGCATAGAGTGGCTGCCCTGCATATCGGGAGCCTTGGCCAGGTCCCGAGACACCTCGTAGGGCTCTGGCAGTGGGTTCCCCCGCCCGTCCAGCACGGCGATGGCCACCACAGGCGCACGGTGCATCAGCTGGATCTCCTTCCCCAGCACCGCCTCCACCGCCCGCTCTGAGAACTTCTCCTGTGATGGCACCTCCAGGGCGTAGGCAAACACTGAGCCTGAGTTGGTCCCTGCCCACATCGTGGGGCCATGGTGGGTGGCTGCAGGGTGAGAGAGATTGGAAAAAGCATGAGACAGCTCCTCCCCACAGCACAGCACCGGACTCAGGGCTGCCTGCAAGCTCTCACCATCTCGGAGGAAGGTGTCAGCAAAGTAAAGGCACCGCACCACCCCGGAGAGCGAATCATCAGCCGAGCGGGGCTCGATGCGCCTCTGCACCGGCGTCATCTCCACCTCGGGGGGGCCCGCCTGCTCGGCCAGCTGTGCGTTGGCCTCCTGCACCTTGCAGAGGGAGGAAAGTGGGGGATCAGGAGCCGCACGCATCACACCAGGAGGGGATCGGTGCCCCGCGCTGTGCCCACCTTGCTGGAGGGGCTGCCGGCGTTCAGCCTCTTCTTGCCCGACACCCTGCTCTTGCGGATGCGTCGGAAGGACTGCCGCAGGGACTTCTTGAGGGACTTGACGCGGGACAGGGGCCCCTCCATGGCCAGCGAGTCGTTGGGGTGCAGCGTACACCTGCAGCACCGCCACTCAGCACCCGGACCCCAACATGAGGTCCCCTGTCCCTGAGCATCACCGCCTTACCTGGCCAGCACCGGGTTGCGCCGGTGGTAATCAAAGAGCCCAAAGCCATGGCTGGTACCGAAAGCCACCAGGTTCCACTCGGAGTGCAGGGTGACGGCGGTGACGGCGGCAGGGGGCACACACTGAACCAGGACGCTGGGCTGGAAGCCAGGAGTGAAGGTGATGGGGCCGTTCCGGGGTGCCAGGCGGTCGTGGCCCTTCCAGGTGAAGCCTTCGCGGTCCTGCAGCAGATCCACCGCAGCCACGCTGACAGCATGCTCAGACTTGTCATCGTTGAGCTCCATCACCAGCACCTGCGGTGAGGGGACAAGGGGCCTGTGGGGGACATGGAGGGTCCCCGTGCGCTGGCTACAGGGTGAACCCATGGGTGGGAGCTCTCTTGGGGGAAGGCTGCAGGGATTGGGGTGCCGTGTCACCTCGTCCCCCCAGGCGCTACCTGCCCGGCTGTTCCAGCCACCACCATCTTGGCTGTGTATTTGCACAGAGCAATCTTCTGGATGCCCAGACGGGGGTCATCGCTGTAGGGATCAAAGCAGCCCACCTGAGGAAGAAGTGACAGGTGCGTCACGCACCCACGGGACAGCCAGCAGCACTGAGCACTGTGCTCAGGGCAGTTCCATCCTGAAGTATCCCCAGTGTCCCAAGGTCCCCCTCCTAGGCCAGAGCAGACCCGTGGGTCAGGGCGTGCAGAACAAGTGTCCCTTGTGTCGCTGAGGCAGCAGCTGTGCTCTGAGCGAGGGGGACATGTCCCCACAGTGCAGCTGGGATGGCTCTCACAGGCACATTCCCCCAAGAGGCAGAGGGTGCTGGGGGCTGCAGCACAGTGTGTGTGCCTCCTCCAAGCCCTGGGGACGTCACCTTGCGGAACGGTGGCCACTCCTCCTCTCCTGCCTGGTTGAGGCTGTCGTTGTGCTCACAGTCGGTCTGGAAGATGTTGGCGGTGCCCAGCTTGTACAGCGGCTTCAGGGACACCCCCGAGGCATCCCAGAAGCGCACCGTGCCATCCTCGTGCCTGGGGAGGGGGTGGAGGGACAGGGCGGGGGTGATGCCATTATCATCTGCAGGGCTAACAAGAGCCGCCTGTGTGCTGGTGGCTGCCGTGCCAGGAGGGGCTGAGCGTGGGGACAGCGCAGTGGTGACATGCTGCTGCCTGGCCACCGAGCTGCACAGTGGAGATTATCAGCTCAGCAGCACCCCACACATCCCCAGGGCTTCAGCTCCCAGGGTGGGAAGAGGTCCACCCCACCACCCCATCCCACTCCCACCACTGCCTCAACCCACCATGGGAAGGGCTGAGGATGTCCCCTTCCCTCCTCGCACTGATGGTCCCCCCTACATCACAGCCACCCCGAGGCACTCACCCGGTGAGAAGCAGACCCCTCTGCGTGGGCTCCTGGGCCAGGTTCTTCCCTCCATTGATGGGCCAGGCCTGGAGGAGCATTACCATGCATCACACCTCTGCGTGCCCCCACATTCCACATCCGCTACCCGCAGACCCCAGCACTCACTGCAGAGGAGAGGCGTGGGCTCTGCTGCTCCCCGGCGCTGACAATCCTCTCCCAGAGCTTGAGGGGCACGTTGGAGATGTGGTAGGAGCAGGTGATGGCGGAGGAGTGGAGCGGGGCCAGGTATGGGGCAGGGATGGTGGGCCAGCCCGGCGTCTGCAGGTCAATCACCACCAGCTCCTCCTCCACCAGCACCACCAGTGCACGGGGGTTCTCAAAGCCTTGTTGGATGAAAAAAAGAAAAAAGAAAAAAAAAAAGAGGGATGAAGGTAATGGAAACCCCAACCCAGGGACTGTGGGGTTGGTGCCACAGGGCATACCTCCCTCCGGCACCTCGGGGTCCTGCACTGTGAAGAAGTCGATGATGCGGGAGGTGAAGTCCAGCGTGGCGAGTCTCTGGCCCTGCAGCACACTGACGCAGTGCCGGTCGCCGTAGCTGGCCCGCGGCATGCCACCACTGAAGATGATGAAGGGGTTGCTATGGGGGAAAGCAGATGGTCACGGCTCCATGGGGGCACCGCTCCTGCATCAAACCCCCCCAGCACCGCATGTCCCCATCACCATCACCTACCCCGACTCACACGTCCGCCACAGGATTTTGCTGATGGCTTTGCATGGGAACGGACCTGAAATGAAGGTCGTGCCACGTTTATAACACTCAATCCATAATGAGATCCCACAGCCCAGAGCCCACAAGTGCCCCTCGGGAGGGGTTTGGAGGCAGGTGCCCACGCACCATAGGGGATGGTGGCCGTGACGGGATGCTGGGTGCGCTGCCCGCTGCCGCCCACTGCCCACACCATGTAGCCGCCATCACTGTGTGAGCTGACGATGTTCTTCCCGCTGTGCTCCCAGGCCAGGCTCTCCAGCTGCTGCAAAAAGGGGACAGCAGGGATTTGGGACCCAGGGAAGGAGCAGGGTGAACCCCTCCCCACCGTAAAGGAGCTAGCCTGGCCCAGGTACCTGGTTCCCGAGGAAGAGATGCTGCACAGTACGCGTGCTCTGGTCCCACAGGGCCACCAGCCCCCGGCTGTACCCGATTAGCAGCCTCCCAGCATCCTGGGGGTGCTCCTGAATGCATTCCACTGGCCCCAGTGCCTTCCCACAACGGTAATCATCGGGCACACTGCAGAAGAGAGAGTAGTGGGGTAATAGGTGGGGGTGAAACAGCCAGGAATTGGGGTTTTGGGGGTGTAGGACCGGTGCTTACCTTTGTAGGATCTCATCCTGGAGGAGGGTTTTGTCTTCCAGCAGCACAAGGGCAGGCAGTGCAAGGAAGTACACTGCTCCGCCCTCAGTGCCCAGGCAGGCCACAGTGCCTGGGGCCATGGGAAGGATCACCGTCACCCGCGTGATGCTGGGGGAGCAGCTGTGGGGAGAGCAGGGCTGTGTCAGCTGCGTGATACCCCAAGAGCCAGCCATCCTGCCCCAGCATCCCTCCAATGGGGATGAGGATGGTGTGCAGGGACAGCAGCCAGGCTGCTTGGTCACCACTATCAGCCTTGGTGGTGACAGGCAATTATTGAGCCATTATTTACACCCTGAGATCAGGGCTGCGTGGAGGCAGCATGGAGAACGGAGACCTTCACCAGAGGAGACACACAAATCAAGAGTCCCCCTGGGATCCTGAGCCGCTGCAGGGCCACGTGGCTTCCACCATGGCCAGAACCAGGGCGGAGGGGGGCAGGGGCGAGGGAATGATTTGGCCCAGGTTCTCTACCCCCTGCAGATCCCCAGCCAAGGTCACCTCAGCTGCAGCCGCCCGCTCCCCCACACCGTTCCCAGCACAGGGCCAGTGCCCTTATCACTGCCCAGGTGTGCACAGAGCCCGGGAGCTCCGCATCCCAGCGCTCCCACGCCGCAGAGCTGCTCCGCTCCATCCCCGCTCCATGTTTCCCCCCTCCCCTCTTTAAGCAAAACAATCGGCGCAAACCCTGCAGCCAAGCCAAGCCTCACCCCGGCGTGGAGCCGGGTGTAAACTCTGGCAGACCTCACCCACCACCGCCCCAACGCGCCCGGTGAGGAAATGAGCATCACCGCCCACAGCGGGGTCACCCCACGGGGACCGAAGCCGGATGGGAGCCCCCAAACCCCAGCACAGCACAGGGCAGGAGGAGGAGAGGCGCAGCGCCTGACCCAGGGCGGGCGGGCAGCCCGAAGCTGCGCGTCTCCTCCAGGTGGGAGCAGCCCTCCTTCTGGTAGATCTCCCAGAGGTGCAGCGAGTTGTCATCCAGCAGGGACAGCAGCCAGCCCTGGGCAGGGGGGGGAACAGTGGGTCAGCTCCAGGGGCCACCGCCAGGGATCAGCGGGACCCCCCCCCCCCCATACCTCCCCACCTACCTGCCCAGTCAGGAAGTGCAGCTGGGTGACAGTGGCCGTCTCCTTGTGCAAACCCGTCAGCTCCACACCAGGTGCACCGTACCTGGGGGGGGCGGTTAAGGAAAAGAAGAAAAAAAAGAAGGAAAAAAAAAAAGGCAACAAAAAGCAGCAAAAAACGGCACAGCCCCACCTGAGCTCTGCTTGGATGCCACTCAGCCAGCACCCCTGCTTAACCTGAGCCCGGGTTAACCCCCCCCCCTTGTAGCCAAACCCCTCCCGCTCCCACCCCACGTCCCTGACGCCCCACACGTCCCCCAATCCCTCACCGAGGGTCACCAAGCAACGGCCCTCCGGCTCGCGTTGCTGGGAGCAACCCGCTCTGCCGCCAGCCGCTGCGCTCATCCCGCTGCTCCCCCCGCCCGCTTCCTGCCCCCAGCCCACCCCAGCCCTGCACAGTGGGCCCCGAGCGGCCCTGCACAGCAGCGAGCCGGAGGGTTTGCAGCTGGGGCCGAGGAAATGAGGTTGGATGGTGCTGAGCTGGAGGCCCCAGCGCTCGGCTCTGGGGTGGGACGCGTCCTGCACTCCCCCCCAGTCCAAAGCACGGGACCACAACAGGATGGATCCTAGAGATTCCCGGTCCCGTTTGGCCACCCCACTGCGCTCTCAGTAGCGGGCCGGGGAGCCCACATGCAGGGACGGCCCCAATTAGCCACGCTCGCTCGGGCACGGACAATGTCCGCAGCGCTGGGAGCTCTTGGGGCCCTCGGCTTTCCCATGGGCTCCCCCAGCGCAGCGGGCGCAGGGATGCAGCCAACGTCGGTGTGGCACAACCACGGCGCTTCCGACCGCCACCGCGGGTCAGGATGCGGTTGGCACGCGGCCAGACGGGCACACGAGGGCCGGGCCGGATCCTGGCCTCCGCCACCCCCTTCTTTCTCAGCAGGGTGGGGTTTGGTATGCGCCCGCACGGCCGCACTCACCCAACTGGTCCCGGCTCTTCCATCGGCAGGAAGCGCGGCAGGACCGGCGCTGATGCTCAGCACCCATAACCGTGCAGCACCCCAAGCGCAAGGAGCCTCCCGGTCCCCGACTCACCGACCCCACAGCCCTCCCAGCCAGCTGCCTCCGTGGTCCCAACCTCGGGCATTGCCTCTCACACCCCAGAGCTGCATGCGGGGCTGGAACGGATGCATCCCTGCGGTGTGGTTTCCGCACGCCGCCCCGTGCCCCGCACGCTGCCCTGGGCACGGGGAACCGGCCCGGCGGCTCCGGCAGGTGGGAGCTGTCTGGCAGCGCCGGTGTGGCCAGGCTGGAGCCGCCGTGGCGCTGGGGACGTCCCAGAGGAGCCAGACAGCCGGGTTGGGGCCGTGGGGATCAAGGAACGGGGCAAAAGCACAGCCCCAGGGCGGCCGCCGACCCACAGGATGAGGCACGGCGATGGCACCCAGGCTGCTCACTGCCCCATGGCACAACACCAAAGGGCTCCAAATGGAACCCAACACCCCATCACCCAAACGTGCCAATGGCCAAAAAGCGCTGGGGCACCCAACAGCAGTGCAGCGCTATAGGGGGACCAAACGCTGGGACCCCCCCCTTTGGCTGGGGGTGTAGATGGACTCCGAGCATCCTACCCACAGCCGGACCCAGCACAGCACGGGGCATGGCCAGGATGGCATTGGGATGGGACCAGAGCAGCCCTGGCACTAAAATGCCATCTTTGAGCCAGGAATGCAGCAAGCTGATGGAGGCAGGGAAGCAGGAACAACCCTCCCCTCCAAAAAATAAATTTAAAAAAAAAAAAAGAAAAAGGAAAATAAAAGGAAAAAAAAATAAAAGAAAAAAGAATCCCGCACAGGACGCGGTCCCCCCCAGTCCCCCCCCCCCACATTCCTGCAGCTCGGGGCCCCCGATGTGGCCACATCCAGCCCTGGCTGCCCGCCAGCAGCACGGCGGAGTCTCCCCGCTCGCAACAAAGCACAGCCGCAGCATCCTGGGACGGGAGCATCCATCCCGCCCCGCTCCCGGGTTTTGGTTGGGTTTGTTTTCCACCGTCTTCCTCCCCCAAAACACCGCTCCAGGCACACAGTTCGGGACAAGGCGGCCGTTCTGCTCCAGCCCCCAGCACAACCACCCCCCCCCCCAGCTCAGCACAGCTGCAGCCCAGCTGGACGGATGGACAGACACCACCAGGACGTGGCTGGGGGCCGCGCTCCCCCCCCTCCTCGGCATTTTGTTTTTTGGAGGGGTGTTAGGAAAGGATACAGCTTGACAGCTCCTGCCTTGGTGCCGATGGCCATCACGCGCAACTGGGAGTCGTAGGCCAGGGCGCTGGGCTGGCTGGGGAAGCCGTGCTCCACCGTCTGCAGGGACAAAGGCGTCAGAGCAGAGCCCCCCCCAAACCCCAAGTCCTCCCAGCAGGAGCAGCAGCACCCCCAGCACCCAGCAGGATGGCACTGAGCTGCCGCAGCTCCGGCCCCGCAACGCACCAACGCTGCCACAGCACAACCCAGGAGCTACCTTAGGGGGTCCACATCCCAAAACTGACCAAATCACCCCAAACGACACCAAAGGACCAGGGTGAACCCCACTACCCAAAGGGAGGGGGACGCCCCCATCCACAGCAGCACCCCGAGGAGCACAAGGGGGTTCCCAGCGATGCCGCGCAGAACCAGGCGAGCGGGACCAGCCAGGGAGCAGCGCCGGCCGTGCTGAGCCCCTGCAGGCACCTTCCCAAGGAAGTCCGTGACGGCGGCGTGCCCAGGCTCGCTGCTCCGGGAGGGGCTGAGCAGCATTTGGGGACAGGGGCACACGACAACACCCGGCACCTTTGCAGCAGGGAGCACTGTCAGAGCCTGCGACGCCAAAATGCTCCGGGGTGACACCTCCGTAATGCGCCAAGAGCTGCTCTGCGATGTCACCCGGCAGCAGGCAGCGTGATGTCCCCTTGCAGGAGGGTTCTGCAATACCCTCAGTCTGAAGACAAATTCGGGTGCCGGTCCCCCACCGCCCACACGGCACCTCAGAGGCTCTGCAGGATGCACACTTGGCTCCAGGATGCTGAAAGCCACCGGGGGGTGAGGGGTGGCACCGTGGAGACACTGTGAGCGCAGTGTGCAGATGGGGTCCGATGGGACCATCCTAACAGAACCTCAAAAACACCCTCACTGCAGGACAGCCACCCCACCCACCGTCACCTGGAGACCCAGTGGCAGCAGTGCCACCGGGGACGACGGTAACGGGGACAGCTCAAGGATCACTGGCGGCACTGCGGATGCCCAGGGAGCCGGGGGTGGTGGCTGAGCACCCGCTCCCCTCACAGCCCCCCTCCTCCCACCAGCAGCGGGGCCGCATCCGGCAGCAGGCTGCTCCGGACGGCCAAGGAGCACTCTGGGCCAAATTACAGCAAATCTGAGGCAGATTTGGAGCTCGCGAGAAAGGAAAAAAAAACAACAAAATCCAAGACCTTAATGGGAGGCAGGTGGGCAGGCAGCGTCCCGGGGCGCTCACAGCTTCCGCCACGCAGCCACCCCCCAGGGTAACCCCCCAGGAACAGGGTCTGCCGGTGGGACCCCAACACTGGGTGGGCTGAGACAGGGGGCTGAGAGCACCCCAAACCTGCGGGGAGCAGCGGGGGGGGGCTGCATCCAAGGGAGGAGGGCACGGTGACAATGTTTTCCTGCCCTCGGCGTCACCAGGAGTTGGGGACGTCCCAGTGCTGCGGGCGGGAAGGATGGAGGGGCTCCGTGAGCCGGGAGAGGGCACAGAGCGGGGCCGGGGGGTGACACCAGCACGGCGGCACAGCGCCGCACCGGCCGGAGGCCTCCAGAGCCCCTGGGCGCGATACGGGGGGGCAAAGCAGCCCCCAGCCCCGGGTGTCACCGCGCTGCAGTGCTACGAGGCGACCGTAGAGCCCCGCAGCACCGCGGGGGTCGCAGTCGGGGACGCCGTGAGTGCGGGGGTGCCCAAACCGTGCTGCCGCCCGGGGGAAGGGGGTCTCGGTGTGAGGGGGGCAGCGATGTTCGACCCCCCCCACACAGACACCCCCCGATGCCCCACCGCCCCGGGCCGCCCCGCCCGCAGCCCCGCAGGGTGCGGCTCCCGCTGCCCGGTGCCGTCGGGGCCGCCCCCGCCCCCCGGGGGGTCCCGCATCCCGCACAGCTCGGGGGGGGCTCCGGTACCGCCTCCTCCTCCTCCTCCTCCTCCTCCTCCTCCTCCCGCCGCCGCCGCCCAGGGTCCCGCCCCCCGCCCGGCCCGCACCTTGCTGAAGGCGAAGAGGTCGTGGCGGAGCCGCTCGCGGTGCGGCTCGGCGCCCAGCCGCCGGAACCGAAACTTCATCATGGTGGGGCCGGCGGGGCTCGGCTCGGTACCGGGAGGCGGCGGGCGGGGCCGGTGATCACGGAGCAGACGCTCCCGCTGCCGGCGGTGCCGCTCCCGGTCGCGGTACCGCTCCGGTGCCGGTCCCGGTACGGACGCCCCCCACCCCCGGCTCCGAGCGCCGAGCGCCGCGCGCCGAGCCCCGGGCAGGCACCGCCGCGGCGGGGCGGGGCGTGGCCCTGACGGACAGCGCGTCCCGCCAATCAGCGCCCGTCCGCACGCACGGCGCGGCGGCGCCCTCCTCTCCGCGCTGCGCATGCGCCGGCGCGGGGGCTGCCGGGAGTTGTAGTTCGCTCCCCGCAGCCCCCGTACGGCAGCCAATGCGTTTCTCCCCTTTTTTTTCTCATTCTTTCGTACTTTTCTTTTCCCCCTCACGGCCGGGCTGAGGGGCAGCCGGAGCGGCTCCGGGTACATCGTCCTGGCCGCGGGGGGGGGGGCTGGGTGCCGGGAGTCACCCGGGGCAGGCCTCACCCGCAGGGCCCGGTCCCGGCTGAGTCAGTTGGGCGCCGCGCTCCGCGCTGAGTAACGGCGGGCCGCCCGCGCAGTGCGGGGCTGCGCTGCGCTCCGCGGGGCCTCGTGCCTCGACTTCCCTCT
This sequence comes from Perdix hodgsoniae, assembly GCA_035772895.1. NCBI lineage: Eukaryota > Metazoa > Chordata > Aves > Galliformes > Phasianidae > Perdix > Perdix hodgsoniae. Next base: position 7,214,663 of record JAPSGF010000014.1, on the reverse strand, counting down.
TCAGGGTCCCTCCAGGGGCAGGGTGGGCCTTTGGGGTGCGGACAGAGGGCAGCCGGCGGCCCGAGTGTGAAAGGATGCCGTGGGCTGAGCGGAGGTGCGGCGTGGGGACGGCACGGGGACTTGGGCAGGAGGTACTGAATCACCGCGCTTGGAAAAACCCTCGGCGCTCAACAAGTCCAACCCCGAACCGCCCACACCGTGCCACCGAACCGCGTCCCGCAGTGCCGCGCCTCGACGGTCCTCCAACACCTCCGGCCTCTGAGGGCCCATCACGGCCTGGGCAGCAGCACCCGGCTGCTCTTCTTTGGGAGAAACCTGAGGCTGTGGAGGAGAAGGAGGAAGAGGAGGAGGAAGGACACCAGGCCAGGCAGCACCCAGCTCTCTCGCAGGAGGAAGGTGCAGGGCACGGCCCACAAGGGGCCCCGCTGAGGCCGAAGCACGGGGTGCAGACCCCTTGGGTTGACCCATTTCCTCAGGACCAGAGCGTGGTGGGATAACAGGGACACCCCCTGGTCATAGCCCTAACATAACAGGTCACCACCCACCCCACAGGGAGCCGAAGCAGAGAACCAGGCAGGGAGCAGCCACTGCAGCCCCGTCCTGATTTCTAGGGCAGCACAAGTGTCCTCCCAGAGCTCCCCTCTCCCACAGCAATCCCAGCCCCACCACACAGGCAGACACAGTGATGCTTTCTGCTTTTATTCAATTAATGCAGCAATCTATACAAGAAAAAATAATAATAATAATAATGAAACCATGAAATTCCAAACCCTGACAGTGAAGAACCAAATTCTTCCTAAGAATCAACCAGAATTAAAAGTATACCCCTGCGTCAGACTGTACATAAAATAATCTCTGCCCCATTTACAGCGTTTCACACAGTACTTCTCGTATCTCAAACTTCAGAACTGTACAACTTTGTTACAAACCACGCTTTTTCCTAGGAAAAGCTTACAGAAAAAAATATTGCCACTTTCTTTTTTATTTTTTATTCTTTTTTCTTTATTATTATTATTTGTAACCAAAAAAATTAGAATCTTATAAAACAAAATTAAAGTCAGCCAGAACTTGTAAGTGTGTGCAGGGGGGGGCAGGAAGGAGCAGAGATGTGGTTCTCGGCTCAGCATTTCTCCTCCTCGCCAGGAAAAGGAAGGCAATTGGCAGACAAAAGACAATTTGCCACTGGATGGGGAGCCAGACCCCATGGCCATGTTCCGAGCCCCCCTCCAGTCCATTCCCAGCCATGGGTTTGCACTGGGACATCTCTGAAGCCAGCATGAGTGGCTGATGGTGTCCCAGCCCTCAGGTTCAGGGCTAGATGTGGAAACTGGGGCTTCCCTGCGTGCCGCAGGGAGGTGGAAATCACAGCTGGCAGCCTCCACCGGGCTGGGAGCTGCTCACAGGGCTGACAGCCCCTCCCTGGGCCAGCTCACCTCTCACTGCTGGCAAAGAGCCATGGGTTTTCTTCCAGAGGATGAGTGGCGCCTACACAACCAACACAAGAGCCTTGGTTGGATCACCGAGTCTTCTCAACATACAGGTAAGGGCAGCAAACCCCAATTCCTCCCTTTGCAGGAAAGCAGGGACAACTTCCATCTACCTCCCCCTTCCTTAGGAAAGACAGTTCTCATGGTCTGGGCTGTGGGTCTGAGTGCTCGTGGGGTCATCACATCATACACAGCCTTATGCCCCAGGATGGGTGAGAAGGTTACACAGCACGCTGCAGGTGGATGGAGAGGAGTTAGGACTGAATTGCTGAACTATATGAAGACAAAGTAGCCGACCTGGTCAGGCCTGCACATGAGCCCATCTCCACGCCAGACTCACATTGCTGGTCTGATCGAAGCCTTCTCACAGCCACGACAGAGAACAGGTACGGGCATCAGCAGTGTTTTGAGCCACAGTTTTACCAAACAGGTCACAGTAAGGGATCTAGACATCTGGATCCACGTGAAAAATGTGTCTTCTTGTTTTGAATCAAGGTTTCACCCCAATGTTGTTCAGTGCAAAAGAGTTAAAAAAACATGTATCTACACATATACATCCGTGTGTATATAAAATGTCTGTACAAGTGGGGGAGATGGCCTGCCTGCATGCTGGGGACTCTTGCCCAAGAGATCCTATGGGTCAGAGCAGTTGTGTCCCACTCTTGCCAAGATGTCAAGCCCCAAGCAGTCAGCTTGAAAACTAAAGGCAAAACGAAGCAGAGGATAGCAGGAGAGCAGCTCCAGCAATGACTGCCAGCTCAGACCCACAGCACAGACCTGGGATGGGGAAAAGGAGGGCAGAGCTCCCAGAGGTGGCATGCAGGAATACAAAACCCAATGGGACAAGCAGGATGCCTGCACACATATAGACTGCACAAGGACTGGGATGAGGTGACAGTACCAGGCTAGGAGGTAAGACCCCAGGGTGCTTTGTTCAGCCTTAAGTGGAAATTATCTTGTCCCATGGGAGCCACAGTGCTCCTGCTGCTTCAGGGAGTGGCCCTGGGAAGGCAGGTTGCCTTCACTGTGAGTTGAGACATCAGAGTACAGTATCCATATTGCAGAGGTAGGCATAAAACTGGGAGAAGGGGAGAGCAGGCTGTGCAGAGCAGAGACCTCCAGCAAGGGAGCACCGGCGGTTCTGCCCTGCTATTGCCAGCAGCACAAGGCAGCACAGCCTAATGCCCTTGGAGGGAATGGGACATGTCCAGAGCAAAACCAGAATTAGGAACAGCCACCCCAGGCATCCCACTAGCAGGTTTCTAGCTTGCCACAGACGTCTGCAGACACCAGCCATAAGGAGGAGAAGAGATCGCTGCTCCCCGCATGCTGTTTTGCTGTTGGGGAAAGCCAAGCTTTCCAAAACAGGGTTCGTAGCCAAGAGATGGCCTGGATTCTCTGCTGCAAGCTAGGAATGGGAAAAATGCTGCTTCAAATGCTGAGCGTGGACTGATAATGGCCTTTCAGAAGTCCAAGATGCATGAACTTCCAGATCTCTGGGCAGACAAGACAGGTAAGTGCCTTCGAACGCTGGCCATGAGGCTGCTCTCAAAGCTCCACAGTGAGCCAATGAGAGCTCTCACCAGGAAAGCAATCAGATCAAGAGAATCAAAGACAGGCAAGTAGGAGCCTCACCTACAAAACCCCCTGCAGCTCATTGCAGCGCTGAAGGTGACAGCAATTTCCTTTGCACTAGTGTAACTGCTAGATCCAGCTTCAGCAGCGAGTCCAAGGACAGATGAGTGGTGGGAGCTGCAGAAGTCAGCATGGAAGGAAAAAGACAATGAGACCCAGATGTCAGCAAACATGCTCGATCACTAAGGAACAGCGCCCGTTTTTTGACTGGTAGCTCCTCAAGACAGCAGCAAACGGGTTTCAAAATATATTACATCTTTTTATTGCCAAGCGTGCAGATCATGAAGAGTGGGGGACACAACACTAAGAAAAACTACAATTTGAGGAAGGACAAAGCAGTAAAAATTTAAAAATAAGACTACTCCTTACAACTGCCAACACTTGGGTTCAAAGAATCAATTGGAGAAAAGTTTCTTAAAAGTAGGGTTCTAAATATGGTGTTGGGCCCCAAACCTGCAAAACACAGATTTCAGGCAGGGAAAACACAAACTGGTGAAAAAAAGACGAGGAAGAAGGCAGACCTCTAACGTTACCTCCACGGGCTGAGACGTCTCACGCCTCTTATAACTTCCTGGGGCAAGCGGAGTCCCTACCCCAAAATACGCACAGAAACAAGAAGGCATCAGAAAGCTGCCGCAGTCATAGCTGACGAGCATCCTGTGGGCCAAAACAGAGCTCCTCTGTACCCAGCAGCATCCCAAATCTTCCCGAGGGTCCCAAGGCAAGCATTCCCCCTAGCACAGCCTCCCTCCCACTCCTCTTTGCTGTCTCTAGCTCTGGAAAGCAGCACATACTCAATGCAGTCCCTTGCTCAGCAGCTCCCAGGCTCCAATACAGACCTCAGAAGCCAGGCATGGCTCCATCTTAAGCCAAAACAGATCACTGGTCAGAGCAGCACTGAGAAACCAGAGCTGAAGTACATTCTTGTTGGAGAGGGCAGCACAGGGACACAAAGCTGTGAGCCCAAGCTGGTTAGGGAAAACGGGCTGGAAAGGAAATCTATGGCATTTAAAACTGGTACTAAAGTGCAACACAAATGTCCTAAATCCTTTGTAATCAATGCAGCGAAAGGAGTCTGCAAAGCTTCAAACTTCCAGTTACTGCAGGGCACACCCTTAAAACACAACCCAACAACAACTAGGTATAAGCAGACCAAGGAGCCCTTTGGTGAAGCAAGAAATACGAGGCCACCACAGAGAATTTCAGCTCCTGGGGTCTAACAACATCATATTTAGAACACTTGGAAAAGAAGAAAGTTAAAGCAAAAAAACCCAAAAAAAACGAAACCAACAAAACAAAATACAATTCTTGAATCTTGCACAATGAAACAGTTAAACTTTTTGGTGTTTTCAAAGAAATCTCAACAGACAGCCTGGCATAATCTGCTTCCTATGGTAGAGATGCCCATTAGACCCATAACTCAGGACACTACATGTAACTGGACATGTTCTATCCTTACACACGTCTCAGCATTCCTCCATTCATAAAAACAAACCGCTAGATCCTTCCTGTTTACTCTTCAGCCTGAAAGGAAAAACCAAAACTGAAGCTAAATGGAAAATAGCCAGAGGGAGGAGAAAGTTTTCACAGACTAGAGGCCAATCTCATCAGCTCCACAAGCCTGGAAAGTGCATTCCTCAGTGTCGCCTCATTTTAACTTTCCTAGCTGGGCTGCCATCCTCCTCCTCCTCGTCACAGTCCTCTGTGTACTCGTAAGACCTTCGCCAATAGTTCTCAGAGCTGAAGTTGCTCCGTCTCCTATGTTTTGGTAAGAGGACTGAGCGCCTGTTCTCCTCTTTATCCATCTCTAGAATCCGTGGCCTATGGAGAAAGAGAGAAAGAGGGAGTGAGAACATATCCACAACAGGATTTAAGCACTCCTTGTGCGGATACCATCTGGATTTTTGCATATGTTGAGCACTATGAGTGACTTTTTCCACACTGCTCTCCCAGTACTAAGCCCACGGCTCTCAACAGAGCAGGAGCACATTGCCAAGCTGCACGTCCCATGAAAAAGCAGAGAACTTTCCTCGTATAAGCATGAGTCCTTAAGCCTTCACATAGTGAGCTTTAGTCTTTATCTCCACCAGGGAGACCTCCAAACTGCCCTACTGAAGTGCAGCTTGTGGTACCAACAAACATTCCTTTGGCAGCAGGGTCTGCCTCCTATGAGGAGCTCAAAAACTCTGTTAGCTCTGTGCTAAGCTGCTAGGATACATACAGTGCTGGATTAAACCACAACTCTGAGCTCCTTTGTCCTCTTTCTAGTTCTCTCAAACATTACCACAGTACAACTAGTGTTTATGCAAAGCTGCCTCTGTTCTCACCTGCCATCAGCTCAGTCCGTCGTATGACCATGCTGGCAGGATTCACAGCTGCACTGTTCACTCAAATTTATCCCAGGTGGCAACTAGTGAGTTCCTCTGACAGATGTGCTATCTGCACTATTTACTTGCACTACACTGAGTCTTCTGGACCTTTCAGAGTCTTTAGATACCACCCACTGCAGGGGATTATGCTAAGCTCGCATCCCAGTAAGGTGCATCTCCGCCTTCACATCAGCTCTCACGGATCTGCAGACTTTGCCCTGCATGACCACTCCCTTACTCACACACAGGGCACTGCATGCTCAGAGGTAAGATTTTATTTGCAGCCTCGCTTCTCTTCGTGATCTATGTGCCCAGTCATCCTGAGTTCTGATGAATGAACACTGCTCATAAACAAACCATCCCCACCCTTCTCCACCAGGACAGGTTGAAACACAGGCTCGAACTTCACAGTGGCCAACCCCACGACCACGCCAGCCTTTTGGTTTTACGTGATGTGCAGAGAACGCCACCTCAATCCGTGGGGAGCTTTGGAATTAGAGAATACCAGGAATATTGCATGACAGCTGGCAGACTAGCTATCAGTGCATTCACACAAAGCAAGGTGGTGGCTAAGGGAAGCCTTGCCACAGAGTTCAAGCTGTCTGGAGCTTCAGCAAGGAGCTGTCTTGTAGGTCAGGCTTACGCATCCACAGTTTGTTTACACACACACACACACACACACACACACAAATATACACACACAGCTCTGGAAGCAAAGTAGCTCTGTGGAGCTTCCCAAGGAGACCTTCACCCTTCCCAGTTCACAAAACCTCAAAGACTGCTTTCATAATATACTTTAACACACCTGCACAGGTTGCTTGGCAATAGAGGTCAAAAATAATTAGCTGCAGGGAAACCATTGTTCTGAATGACTGCGTTATCAAGAGGCAGCCAAATCTATTGCTTCTTCATTATGCCATTCACAGGATAAACAATGTAAGCTGCTTACAGCCAGAGCTTAGTCTCCACAAGCCTAGGAGGAACGTATAAAGAACCTCACCGATAACACAGATCCATACACCACAGAATGCACCTGGGAGGTGCTTCCCAGCTCCTGGCAAAGCGGTGCAAACCAGGATGCTGTAAACACGCTGCGCAAACTCTCCTGCCAGAGACCAGGAACCTCAGATGTTTGGTGACCCAGAGAGAAGACCCAAACCCTCACCCTTAGCCAAGATCAACACACCTGTGAGCAGCATCAGGATCCGCTTTGCGATGGGACCGCTTTGGTTTCAAGATCTGGTCCCTGTTACTTCCTGACAGGCGGTCAGAGGTGTAACCTGGTGGCAACACAGAGCTACTCAGCGATTTTGTTTCCAATCGAGGGGCATCTAGTCTTGTTCTGCAAATATTAAAAAAAAAAAAAAAAGAATTTGCAAAGCATTTCAACTGAATTACTAGCAGGCAGCAATAGGTATTTGTCCTAGATGCACTGAAGTAGAACCCTCAATCCCAGGCACACAGCTCTGAAAGAGGGTCAGGACTGTTACATCCAACAGAAGAACAAGCCGCAGCTTCTTCCTACTTGAAGCTTCAGCTTTTAACCTTTACTGCCTTCTAAAGACAGAGGAAGGCTTAGGGGTCAGCACGGCCACCACGGACAGGAAAGGTGCTGGGCTCACTGTAATCACAGTGATAGGACATTGAGCGAAGGTGTTCAAGCACCTGCGACATCCTATGGAATCACAGTGACTCTTCAATAACTTGCCACTCCAGTTAAGCCACCTGGGAGACGCACTGTGAAATCCATCATCACCAACACTGATAATAACTGCTTTTATCTGGAAACTCCTTACTGTCTCTGAGACCTCATGGGGTCAGGCGTTTCTCAGCTCGACTAAGAGGTTTAAGGCAGGAGTCAAAGCGCAAGTCAGAAGAAGATTTAGTAACCAGCAGCCACACCACAGCCCCTCCAGCAGCACAGCAGTTCATGCTGGAATAAAGCTGCCACTGCTCCTGGCCCAGGCATGGCTGCAGCCAGCAGCTTCTATGCGTGTATGGAGAGAGGCAAGAGGCTGAGCAATGGCCGTGCAGCACAAATGAAAGCATGACAGACCAGTGCCTTCACACGGTGCTGTCACCACCTCCCAGCACCACGTAGTTACCAGGTTCAATTTGCAAAAACTTCTGAAGTCTATTTCAAAACATAAATTGAAGCCTAAGAATGAGCAAAACAGGAATGGGTAAAAGGTGGTGCTGGTGCCCCACAGTGCCAATTTCAAGAAGCTCCAAGTCACTTCCTGGAAAAAAAGGGCATCCTGATGTTGTTTCTGCCGCCTGTCTGCTTCCACAGGATCAGGGCTGAATACCAGAGGGGTCTGGGTAAAAGAAAGGGAAGAATCACTACTTGTCCCTCAGTGCTTAACTTTAGCTTTTGAAGCAAGGTAATTCTAACCTAAATTCCTGTTATGAAGCAAGCTCAACTGCCAAGCTTCCTCTGTGCCTCCAGGAAGAGACTCCAGTTAACCAGGGCGATGCCAGGATGGTAAAAACAAAGGTGGGTACGCCAGAAATAAGGAAAACTTCCTCAGGCAGCTGGCCAGGCTGCAAAGCCATTGGCCTGAGCTGTTCTCACCTCCAGGACCGGACCCAGTGCAGCTAGAAGAGTAAAGACATTGCTGAGCCTGCCCTAGAGAAGTTGGGTCATTCAATTACCTCTTAAATACAACGACTACATGATTGCAATTAAAAATAAAAAATCACAGTGAATACGCTGCAAAGGCAAGAGGATATCATCTGTGTTCCGTCTCCACAGAACAATACAGATTTGTGCTGCAGGAGTGGAGAGAAGCAAGAGCCACGCTAAAAATGAAAGTAAATTACCTACCAAAGTTCAAGTTAAATAAAATAACTCCCCTGTGTAATGGCCTACGAAGAACTGTTTAAATGTGGCTGTGTAAGATCTCTAAAGTGACTTTCAAGACCCACCTGAATAGGTCTCATTTTTACCCCCCACCTCCCACACGACCTCTCTTGAAACCCAGCACATCATTCCTTCCCCCTTGCTCACAGCTTCCAAACTCCACTGGCTCCCTGCAGCCCTGTGCTCCGACATGCAGGGAGCACTGCAAATACCATCACGCAGCAGCTCTGAAGTGCTGCTGACCTACTTGGTAACCACGCTGCTCTCAAGCATCCTGAAAAACCCAGCCACTTCTCCAGCTCAGTTTTTGCTGGCAGCATCAGGAGAACAGTCTCCAGAACCACGTGCCCAGAGCGAAGGCAACAGATCCAGACTGCAGAGTCTGGGGCCCGGCAGCCTTTGCCAGCTTATTCACAGCTCCTGCAAGCAGCAAAGTTTATGCTGCTGTGACAAAACCGCAGGGTGCCTGATTCTTCTGGAAACCTCCGGGCTCATTCTCACCACGAAAGATGAGTTTTATGAGGTCACAGGCTGCTCCCTCCCCAGCCTCGCATGCACGCAGGCTGCTCGCGGAAGAGGCTGTTTTCCTGGTTGCATAACTTGCTAATTCAGACTGCACCAGTCGCATGATCTGGGACTGGGGAATGGCAGCAGTGATGCTCCAGGGATGCAGGCGCAGACAAAGGTCACCGCAGCCCTACTGTGAGTGCATGCCTGCGCCCAGGGCCATCCAAGGAGACAGTCCCCGTCACAAGGGATAAGAGACAATTAATGAGCTCTATTTGGCAACAGTCAGAGGGCACCCCTTGGCAAACAGGAGATGGCCATGCATCCACTGGGAGTGCTAAGCTCTATGGAGATTAGACAAAAATAATGACCGGAGAGTTCCCACTTTTCTCAGAGAGAAATCCTGTTGTGGTTGCATTCAGCCTGCCAGTTCAGCCAGCCCATGGCTGTCTGTGCATGGCTGGGCAGAGACTCTTGCTCTGACACTAAGCAATTCAGGCTCCTCTGGGGAAGCCAGAAGGGCGCACTGCTGCAGAAGGAGGGCTGAGCCAATGCAGCCAGCATGGCTCTGCTGGGTGCTAAAGGGCCTCATCTGTTCAGCAGTGCTGCCCGGGTCAGCCAGGCAGCAGGACAACTTGGCTAGCTACATGCTTGCCCAGTTGCACTTTGAGGGCAGCCAGGCTAGAATGAAATAACACGCTTAGCTTATAGAGGCTGATGAAAGCAAGTGGAAGAGCTGCTTTAAACAGGTACATTACATGCCTGCACTACTTCAGCAGCTTTAGTTTACCTAGCCAGAGCTGTCTTTTCCAAGGAACTGCTCCACAGTTTGGGACAGGCAGCTTCTCTAAATTCAGGCCCTTCTTGCTATGGAATCTAGAGATGCCTTTCACTGGGGCTCATTAGCACTCACTGCTTCTCACTAGCTGTAGAAACCAACAACTTGAACATAGCAGCCTTTTTGTTGTTAGTCTTCTCACCTTACTCCCACTGTGGCAATAACTAGCAATCAGAGGGCTTGGTTCCAATCCATCTTTCATCCTATTCTGTCACCTGCCACATCTCGTCCTGCCTCCCTAGGTCTATTCTGATTTTCCTGTGCTAATGCCTCAGGGCAGCTGTTTTCCCTGCCTTCATTTCATGGGTCTCTTTATCCAGATGTCCAACTCTACTCTGCTGGCTTTGTGCCTTATCTTCACAATGTCACCAGACTCATTTTGGAACCAGCTAGGCTGCCCAGAAGTTCCACAACTCTGAATCTAGACCGCTTTCCTGCTAGCCTTGTGCCAGCTTAAGCCACAGCTGCAGCCCTGCCACCATGCCCATGGTTTTCTCTGGGTTTACATCAAACCGACTGATGAAATGCCATCACCTGACCAAGACAACACATCTTCTAAAACAGGGAGCATGAGATGCAACTCACTGAGCTTGGCTTCCCAGCACCACCCTCAAAGGATGAGCTCTGTAAACTGACTGCTGAATTTGCTGCATTCATTACCCTTCAAAGCCAGCACCTTCCTCTCCCTCCCGGGAAACGAAAGGCATGCTACCAGGAAAGCACAGAAGATTCTTTATTGTAAGCATCAGCTTCAAAGGACTGTCCAGGTGACTCAGCCATGTTGGTATCGTATGATCAGACACCTGAACATGCAGCCCAAAGCAAGAGTCTGAAACCCCAGCTGCTTGGGGTTAGGCAGGCAATGAAAGCCAGGTGCTTGGGCACCAACAGCGCTGGCAAACCCAGGTACAACAACGAAGTACTGCTGCAGAGAGCCAAGAAGTGATTACCTCTGTACTAACAAGTTCCATCTCCTTCCACTGACCAAGCGATGGGTATGGCAAGACAAATGAGCATCAGAGTGAGATCTGGCAAGATTTAAGGTCAACTCAGCACATCAACAAGCAAAGCATCTTTTTAAAGTGTTCTTTGCAAAGCACTGTAAAAATGACACCACCGCATCCAAGGGTGCCTTACTGTCCAGAAGGCTTCAACACTTACTTTCGAAGAATGATGACAGCTCTTCTCTCCTTGATGTCCTGTGGTCGAATACAGTGTGTAATTTCATCGGCTGCGTATCCACTGACAACAAAAACAAAGAGCCGTGGTGAGAAAGATGACAGGCAGGAGGGTAAAGCGGTTGCCAGGCTCAGCAGCGCGCTTTGGCCAGCCATTTCCCAACTTCCCCCACAAATTCCTCTTCCAAACACCACACCATTCCCCAGGCACACAGGAGCTGGGTTTACAGAACAAGCATGGTAACAGTCAGGCCTTTTTTTTTCTTTATTGTTGATTTAATATTATTTTTTTTAGCATACACCAGAGGAAACTGCCACCTGCCACAACATCATGAAATAAGTCATGTTGAAAATGACTTTATGGAGTGTAAATTCAGCCAATTCATTTACGAAAGCTTCATCAAGAGATTAGCGTGCAAGAGAATAAAAAAATCACCGCATTGCTCTCAAGCATCTCGCTGAGAAAAAGCCATCCATCACCACCAAGAGGCACAGTGCACCCGGACACGGCGTGTAACCAGAGGCACTGAAAAGCAGCTGTTGCCAGAGGAGCATCTTTGAGGGGATCTCTGACACTCACCCGCCTCACCATCATTACAGGTGCTAATGAGGGGTGGGCTGCCCTCTGCCTGCTGCTGTGCACAGCAGCCTCCTCCAGTCCGGGTGGGGAAGGAGAAGTGAAACGCCTCCTGAAATGGCCGACAAGGACAGGAAGGCCTCGGGGTGAAGGAGTGCTGAACGCCAGCACAGCATGCCCTGGGTGAACCCAACACCAGCAGGAAACGCTGCGTCTCCAAGAAATCTCACTGTGCTTCCCAGGGGCAGTGCTGTGCTCCCAGCCTCACATGAAGGTTGGAAGCTGTTTCATGTGGGTTTGCAGTCAGAGACAGACACAGACCCACCCACACACACACACATCCTCTCTGGGACAGGAGCAGGTTCCCTTTATCTGGTTAGGTAATTCACCCACTCATCTAGAAACGCCCTCCTCTTGCTCAAAGAGAGGTTTGTTGCTTTGAGAAGACAGCTCAGACCTAAGACAGATCCACCAGAAGAGGGGCTGCTGGCCATCCCCTGCCACTCCAAGGGGGCTGCAGAGCAACCCAGTGCAATGCAGAGGGGCTTCTAATAATGCTCTATTACATTCCAGGAATCTCTGCGTCAAGCTCCAGCGAATCCATTAATATCATCCATGTTAATATTCAGCTCAGCACATCCTCAGCAAACATCAGGAGGATGGCTGCTTCGAGACCTGTGCAAGACATCAGCTCAGCCTCCCATAGCTATCCCTGTACAGGAACTGGCTCTCAGCTCGCTTCCAAAGCAGTGTTAAGAAGAGCTTATGGTCCCAAAGCAGCGGTCCTATTGCTCCAGACCCTAAGGGGGACTGTCAGTCAGCCCCAACGCCATACTGGTGGTGGGAACTCCCCTTGCCAAGCACGGGGAGAGTCTCTGCACAGCCCTCCTGCAGAGGGGGCTGCACAGGCACTGAGCAGAGAAACAGAAAGAGGTTATTTGGTTGGGTCACAGCTGCCCTGCTGGCGCCAGCAGAGCCCTCTTGGCCGTTCCTGGCCTCACCACATCCTGATGACAGCCAAGAGCACGAAGTGAAGGGACACACACTACAACAAAACCCCAATAAAGATATCACGAATGTGCCCCGTGACTTCTGCTCTTGCCTGGAGGACAAAACCAAAGCGCAGGAGAAGGAATGATCCAGAAAAGAAAGTCCTAAATTGCTGCCCACAAGAACATGAGAACACCTGAGCATGACGTGTGCAGCCCAGGGGAAGTGCAGATGCCACCCACGGCATAACTAACACCTTGACCCCAACTAATCTCTTGGATCTTACATATTCACAGCTCCTCCCCACATCTCTTTTTCAGTCCAGAAGAGTTAAGGCAAAGCAACAACATTACTGATTCATATGGAGATAGAAGCAGAGATTTTTTGCATAAACATCAGCAGAAAGCAAGCCCTGAAGCTCTGCACAATCCCTAGAGAAATACTTCCAGGGGGCTGGACGTGGCCAGGCCGGGGCAGTTACTGAGCTCAGGCTTCACCTGTGGTTTGAAAAAGCTGCTGCCACAAAGCACCGATGCAGCACAAACCAGCTGGAGCAGGGCTGGAACAGAGCTCTGCCTCATCACCACCAGCACGCGAAGGGCTTGCTCTGAGCAAAGCTGAGGCACCAAGGGCCTTTGCTGAGGGCTCAGACTTTTCTGGAAAGATGTCTGATCCAGGCAGTTGTGCAGAGGTTCCTCCAGCTGGGAAGAAAGCAGGTTCATCCCCCAGAGGCTCGGAGCAGCACTGCCATCAGGCATGCCTCTAGACAACAAGAGAGGCAAACACCACCATGCTCCCAGCGCTGCTTTGTGTGGCAGGGAGCACATCCACTCTGTGCAGAGCATTGCCACCTTCAGAAGGAAAGCCTGTCTGTGCACAAGCTCAGAGCTGTGGAAACGTTACCATGAGCGATGTACTCCTCTGGCTAACCGCAGCTTTGCACTTCCAACCACGGTGCTCAGATGCACTGCGTGGAAATCCAACAAAAGCTCTCCAGGTGTTGAGATCCTCCTGCGTGCTGCAGAGCACAGCCTGGCTGGAGCTGCCCATCCCAGAGCCTCCACAACCCCACCCGGCTCCCTTTCTCTCCTCCAAAAAAGCACATGATCGGATGTGCAAACTCCATCTCCTCCACACTGCTTCTATCGATTGACGTTTATTGAATTATTTTGGTTGTTTTTTTTTTTCTTTTTTCTTTAAACGGGGAAAAAAAAAACAACTCCTCATAACCATGGTCCAGTGAGCAACCACCCTCAGCAAGCCCATGGCTGAGGCACACTGCAGCCTGACCCGGGCTGCTTCAGCCCCGCAGCACTGCAACACGCCGCTGCCATTTCCTCCTGGCCTAGAGGATGCGCGGCAAAGGGACGAACCGTGCAGCCACTGCAGAGAGGGGCTGGGGGGGAGGGGGTTCCTCTCCTGGAACATAGGAGGGCAAATCAGCGCTGTGAAAGCAACGAGAGGAAAAAATATCTCAATGGCAGAGCAAAGGGCTGAGCAGCGGTGGCTGGGGTGGCTCAGCCTTTGTCCTCAGGTATGCAGCACAGCCATCGGAATCCCTGTTCCACCTCCAAAACTCTTCGAAGAGGACGCTTTTAAAACCTAACACGCTGTCAGAGAATACTTCACAGCCTGAAGGAGGTTCAGTATTTGCAAACACCACAGCGCTGTTAGACAAATGCTTCGGTTTACTGTGAAGTTTAACTAGCAATGTGCTGCACACGCGGTGCCACGAGGCACCATAGCAGCCAGGCAAAGCCTTCCCGAAACAAACCTGAACCTAACCCCAGGGAGAGACAGAGCCTCGGGTCGGGGGCAGGAAATGGGGAAACCCCTCATGCCGGTTTTGCAGAAGATTTTGCACACATTGCTGAGAGTGGGACACGCCTGACCTGGGGAGAGATGGCTGGAGATGTGGGGGCAAAGAGATCTGCAGGATACCCACACGGCAACAAACAAACGGAGCAGCCCCTGACCCGGCAGCGCTGGAAGCAGACATTACAAGCACGCTGTTTCTATCTGCGCCGTTTCCCTATCTCCAGGGCAACTGCCTTCAGCAACTGTTTACTGGGAGGAGAATAAGCCAAGTTTGGAGAGTTGGCTTAAACGTGACAGAGCTGGATCCAGAGGTACAGCCCTGCACCCCTGGTCCTCCTGCCGTGCTGCACATCTCCCCTCTGCTCTCACACCTCAGCATGGAGGAGAGGAGGTCTGCCGGTCCACCAACTCCTATCTGGCCGGGACAGTATCACCACAGAAGAATCACTGGCAGAATCACTCTTAAGTGAGTGCTAAGTAGCTGCTAACTGCGGCACTGAAATCGAAACAATCTCCATTTTACAGTCTATTATTTGCTGGAAAGCGAGAACATCTAACTGCTGCATGAAGCTAGCAAAGCCAGCACTGCGCTGCCCAGACACCAACTTTCCTATTCTGGCATTAAAAATACCTTGACTTGCTCAGTACGACTGCTTCAGCCATTCCAATGAACAGATTGCAGCACCCAGACCACGAACCCTGCATGTGACACACAGGGCCTGGCAGGGAACTCACTCCCATTCTGGGAATCCATAGCTGCCCTCTCTTCCCAGCAGTTCTGGAGGAGGAGTGGTGTAAAGGATGAGAAAACGCGATTCTCCTGCCCTGGAGCCAACGCTGCTCCCTCATCCCAGAGTGCTGCAGGAATCCCAATCCTACTTCGCACTGAGGGCCACCAGAGATTCCCTGGTGAAAACATTACCTTCTCCAAGGGAAGGCATCGCAGCGGTTCACATCACTGGCAGGAAAACGAAGGTAGAAAGTTCTCCTCGTGCCTCACACACATGCCGGATCCGGGGCTGCTGAGCACGCAGTGCTCTTGCAGTAAAAGGACACTTCCCCACGGCTCCCTCCCAGCGCTGACCTCTGCCCTTCTGCACACTCCCTGCCCCAGCCTCACGCACCATAGCGAACGTCCTTAGCCTCGGGAGAGCTGTGTCCTCCCGCTGGCTCTCTCATCCCTCGATAATCTGCAGAAGTTACCTAACGCAGGGGGTACGATGAGGATTAGTTAATGTTTGCACTGCTTTTCCCAGACAAAAGTGATGTGAGCTCCCGGCATTTATTATTGATGCACCAGTCAACAGCACGACGCCGTACGGACGTGGGGGGGAAAATTCCTTCCCGAACCCTGCGGCGATCGCTTTACAAGCTGAAGTGCAGGATTGGGTTACCACTGGGGAGCCCTGAAAAACTGGCCTGGATGTTCACCAGCCCCCCCCTTCCCCCACAAAGATATCGCTGGTCGCTCAGAGCACTGTTGGCACAGTTTGGGCCATCCCAGTGCTGGCAGAGAGCACTCTGACCTTCAGGACAGGAGGGACTTGTGCACAGCAAGGCAGGAAGCCCCAGCACCAGCTTCCAGCTGCCCTCTGTGGTACCAAGGGGCTTCTGGGTTCTGTGGGGCCACGTGTAGCAGCCCATGCTGACGTTCCCCTACTGCCTGGGGCTCTGTGCACCCACGGGTGGACAGCAGTGATTGGGAAGCAGGCGTTCCCCAGTGCCAACCCCAGCTGTACTGCTGGCTTGCTCCATGACCTTGGGCAGGTCATTTCACCTCCACTGCACTTCCCCTGCTTGCAGGAACACCAGTAAAGGCATTTCTCATGCCTGCAAGCTGCACGCATTGCTGTCGTGCTGTGTTTACACTGCGCCTCCAAGGGATGGTCCCACAAGGGTCTGCGCTCAGGTCTCCCCCATCCGTGTCTCACAGGTGAGGTCTGTCTGTCTCAATTCATGGACTGAGACGAGGCTACTCACACCACCTCTCTGCACTTAAGGTCACGTCAGGAAGGCCAAGCTAAGAATAGAACCAGGAGCTCTGTCTCAGCCAGCTCGCGGGCATGGGATCCATTTTGTATCTCAATACGGATTTCCACTGTTCACGGGAACTGTGGGAAAGCCCAACCCCACAAGTGACCACACTCAGATCTGGACCTCTACAAAAAGGGAATAGCCCCCATCTCTCCCATCACCATCCACTGTGACAGCAGAGGGCCCTGACCCCTCCTGCTGCAGATCTGAAGGCAGATGAGGCCAAACTGCCATCGAGGTGCGTGCCCGCCTGTCTCGTAACGAGCATTACACAACCACGTCTCAGCACACAGCCACACAGAGGCCAGCACAGCGAGTTACCTGAGCACTGTGACGCTTCCCCTCTTCACCGGCAGGAACAGCACGGGCTCCGACACCCGGATGGGTTTGAACTGGAACTTACACCCGAAGCAGAGCGCCGAATCGCTGAAGAACGACACAGAGACGATGGGACGCTCGAAGATATGGATGGGGTCCACGTGGGAGACAATGCAGCCCCCGGGCTGATAGTCGTTGATCACGGCACTGTTCACAAAGCCCTCGGGGATCACCCGGTGCTCCACCAGCTTCCTGATCACCAGGTCGTGCACCCACTCGGGGATGGCATCCACCTCCCCACGCGGGTACAGGCGCTCCTGCCCGGGTCCCCTCCTCTGCAGCTGAGACCCATAGGTGTAACCCTCCCCAAAAAAATACTTGTTCCGCAGCGGGGCTCGATCCACCGTGTGCTCTTTGTAGAGCCCTTTCTCAGCCCTGGACACCACGTCGTCAATGCGAGCTTCGATCTTGGCACACTCCTCGGCGCTGAAGAGGCGAAGCTGACGAATGCCGCTTTTCACTTTCCGGGCTTCTTCCTCCTCCTTCTGCTCCTCATAATCGCTGGGCTCCGAACCGGAGTCCTCGTGGTACCGCCGCTTACGCTCGTAGGGTGGCTCTGGGGGCTCCCGGGGCCCTTTGGAGCCGTCCCGGTAAGGCATCATGGACTTCAGCTTCTCCCGCAGGTCCGTGTAGCCGCTGCCGGCCATAGTGCGCCCGCTGCCCCCCGCTCCTTCAGCGCTCTCCGGGCCGCCCGCCGCTCCGGGCCGCGGGGCTGCTGCTCATGGCCCTGCTGGGGGAGCACCGGGGGAACAACGTGAGGGCAAACCCCGGTAAGGCCGTTCCCCCCCCCCCCTCCACCCACCCTCCCTCCCTCCCTCCCTCCCGCCCGCTCCCCAGCCCCACGCCAGGCCGGGCCCTGCCCGCGGCCCGAAGCCCCCCGTTCCCCCCGCCCCACAGCCCCGCTCCCGGTGCGCGACCCACCCCGTCCCGTCTCGTCCCGCCCCTCCCCCGGCCGTCCCCCTCCCGGGGCCCAACTCACGGCTCGCCCAGGAGAGCGGCGGCGAAGCAACGGACGGAACGGCGAGCGAGAGGCAATTTAAAAACGCTTCGCGCTGCCGCGGGGCGGGCGGGCGGACAAAGGTACGGCGCCCGGGCTGCTCACGCGGCGGCCCAGCCTGGCACATGCCCAGCGGCGGCGGCCCCGGCTCCGCGCCGTGCCCTGCTCGCTGCCGCCACCGCGCCGGCGCCCATGGCGGAGGGAGACGCGGGGCCGGGCCCCGGCTCCGGACCGGGGAAGGAAACGGCGGCGGGGCCCCGGAGCTCTGGCGCAGCCCTTCCCGCGGCGCGAGCGGCGCTACGTCACCAGCAGGCAGCCCGACATCCCGAGCCGCCGCCGCGGGGCCGCCCACCGCGCCGGCACTGCCGCCCGCCCCGCCCCGCCCTCGCACTGCGCACGCGCGCGCCGACGCCCCGCCCCCTCGCGGCGAAGCCCCGCCCCTTCCCCCTCTCCGCCGCTCTCGCCTCGCGTCGCAACGGACGGCGGCGGCGACGCGCGGACCCGCCCCTCCGCCTCGGGACTCGGCGCCGATTGGCTGCCGGAAGTCCGAGCCGACGGTTGATTGGCGGGGTCCTCGCGATAACGCCGGCGGGCGCCGGGGTGGCCTGCGAAGTGCCTGCGAGCCGCGTGGCTCAGGGACACTACCGCCCCCTGGCGGCTGGGGGGACCTGGGGCTCCTTGCCCGCAGCGGGGGCCGCTGAGGGGAAAGTGAGGCAGAGCTGCGGGGTTCCGTGCGGGGGGAGGTTGGACGGCACCGAGCGCAGCACACAGCACGAATGCAGCCAGGCCCCGCGTCGCGGGCTTGTATAAAATCCAGTGCGGGGTTACAGCGAGGAGGGGAGTGCGGGGGTCACGTTGGGGCCGCGGGCTCAGAGCAGCGTGATCTCGCTGGGCGGCAGCGTCAGCCTCTTCTCCCTCGCCCCCAGCAGCCTCTCCACGTGCGCGGCCACCACGCGGCACAGCTCCAGGCCCTGGCGGAAGGGGACGGGGCCGGGCCGTGGAGAGGGGGGCACAACGTCGGGGCGCTCGGGGCCCTTCCGTGTCCCCGTAGCCACCAACCTGCTCCAGCTGCAGCTGGGTGACGCCCTGGGCCTGCAGCTCCCCGGTGGTGATCTCCACGTAGGGAGAGCTGGAGCCGGCCGCCGGGCGCCGTGTCCGCGTCGCCTGCAGCTCCTTCAGCGGAAACTTGGCCACGGGCTCCTGGGGGTGGGGGTGGAGGGGAGGGAATGGGGGCTGGGAGGGCGGTCCTGGGGTCCCCACCGCATCCCAAAGGTGCACGCCTCAGCACATCCCCAGCAGAGTGTGTAGGGAAGGCCCTCCTGCCCCCGCTCTATGCTCTTTAGGGGTCCTCATGTGCTGGGAGGGGGATATCAGCCCCCACCTCTCCTCACGGCTCGTGCGGCCTGCAGCAGGGACTGCGGGGTCTCCCCGTCACTCAGCCCCCAGCCCACACCTACGTGGGTCTCCTTGCTGAGGAAGTTGAGGCCGTTCTGGTTGACGGCCAGGATGCAGGGTGAGACGATGGCGTGGTTGCTGCAGCTCTGGATGTAGAAGAAGGACGAGCCGAACATGGGGCAGGCACTCAGCAGCCCTGAGGGAGGAGGGGGTGGATGGAGGACGGCATCTCTTGGGTTGCCCATGAAGAAACCTGCCTACCCCATCTCTACCCCATCCCATAGCCCTCACCCAGGAACTGTGCCCGGGCCTGGTGGGCACTGAGTGCCTGTGCTTGCTGCATGTGCTGGGTCACCATGTGCAGCCAGGATGGGGCTGACAGCAGGCGGAAGAGCTGTGGGGGGATGTAGTCCTGTACCTCCCGCCTGCAGAGACACCGAGGTCAGGGATTTCAGTGCCCAGTGGGCCCCCAGTCTCTGCAGGATATGGGCTGTCCTGTACATGGTGGGGAGGTGGTGGCCATCCTTGGCCCGGTGCTGGAGAGCAGCCAGCTTGGCCACTTGCTGGAAGTGCTGCTCTCCTGGCCTGGTGGGCGGCAGGACGGTGAACAGCCCCTTGAGGTAGTCAGGGAGGACCTGGAGGGAGACAGCGCGGTGATACGGCTTGGAGCCAGCAATGGTGAATTGCTGGGAGGGGACGATGGTTCGGAGAGGACACCCCGACCTGGTTGTAGTGCACGGTGACGTAGAGCTCGTTATCAAACTTGAGGGGCTGTCCCCAGACCACCCGGCGGCACCAGAAGGTGTAGCCAGCGTCCAGGCGCTCGGTCTCGGTGGCCACATCCAAGATGTACTCCCGACGTGTCAGAGGCCGCACGCTCTGCCCTGTGCAGCCCCGGCAGCCTCAGCACAGTGGTGGTCCCCACTTGGTGCTCGCCTGGTGGCACGACTGAGCCTATTGGCCCCTCACCTCTGTTGGTGACCACGAAGAGGATATATTCATCCAAAGCCTCTGGGCGCTGCAGCCCCATTTCGCAGCACAGCTCCTCTATCACATCCAGAGCCACCTGGGCACAGAGAAGTGGGGTTGGGGTGGTGTCGCATCCCCTGCCATGTTCATGGCCACCACCAGCTCTTTCACTGGGGTTCACGCTTCACAGCTCCCCTGGGAAGTGATCTCCAGGGACCCTTCTCTCTCAGTGACCCTCAGCTCAGTGACCGTGCGCCTGGGGTGCGCTCAGCCACCGTGTCCCGTGACTCACTGAGCACGTCTTGATCTTGAGGTGCCGCTCGATGCCGCCAGGCAGGAGGAAGAGCTGGCGCTTGGCGCTGCGTCCAGCCTGTGTGGGGGAACACATCAGGCATGGGGTGCATTTCTCACACCCCATAAGGACACCCCAGGCTCACAGGGTGCCCCTGCCACAGTGAGCCACATTGTGCCCCCCTGAATGCCCAGGGCATCCCCAAAAGAGCTTCCCGAATGGGAGGCTCCCAAGCACATGGGAGACATCCCAAACTTTGGGAGGGGATCTCAAGGTGGCATCGGCCCTGCCCTGCACCCCATGACCTCACCACCATGGCTTTGAGCTCCATGTTGCTGGGGAAAAGGCTGCGGCCACCAAACTGCAGGGTTTTCCGCAGGTTTTGCTCGCAGGCTTTGGAGATGCCTGAGAGAGACATGGATTGGTGTAGGGATGTCAGCCCCAGGGGCTCTGCAGCACAAGACAGAGGCAGGTGGGACAGGGCTGAGCTGGGACATTGCCCTTTTTTGGCTCTCCTAAAGGTCCCTGGAGCACATGCAGCCCCTACCCTGGAAAGGCAGCTCCGGGCGCACGCTGGCATTCTGCAGGAAGGCCAGGAGGAAGGGCCTGAGCACCTCGGAGCACTTGTAATAGGCAGTGAAGATGTAGAGCAGCCTCCAGCCCTTCTGGCAGCTGTCCCTGCAGTGAAGGGGCTGGGCTGAGCCCCCGGGAGAGTGAAGGGTGTCCATGGTGGCAGCCAGGGGCCAGCGTAGTGCAGTGTGGGCTGCAAGAGGACACAGCTGTCCCCAGCCCAGCCTCTAGCACGGAGACAGGGACTCACGGCTTGGAGCTGGTGTTGTCAGTGACCTGATTGATGATCTGGCAGTACACCTCATCCCGTAGCACCTCGTGCTCGGCGCACAGCTGAGGGAGAGGCACTGCTCGGTGCATGGCTGGGGACATCCCCATGGCAACTGCCACCAATCACCACTCTGCTGTGGGGTTTACCTTGAGGATGGTGCAGACGATGTCCAGCTCCGTTTGCCCTCGCAGAGGGTGGTCACCCATGAATTTCATCACAGCTGGGGGTGACAAAGCCACAGGGTGACAGAGCTCACTCATCCCTTCCCCAGGGCAAGAGAGCCTCCCAAACTGCAGCACGTGGGGCAAGCAGGCTGGAGGAGACACTCCATCTGGCCACCCATGGGGCAGGGGATGGGCTGGGGGGCTGTGCCCACCTTGGAAAGCCTCAGTTGCCAGTTTGTTGACACTGTGATCCGTGAACTCAATGAGCGACTCCTGGATGGGAATCTGGGGGGGGGGAGAGGGTGAGTGCTGGAGGAGCTTTTGAGCACATCAGACCTCAAGGATCACAGATGATGCCACAGCAAAGGACATCTCCAGGCACAGGGTGGCAAACCACAACAAGCACCAGCTTTGCATGACACCACCATCCCTGACGCACCCCACTTCCCCACACCTTGGTGAACTTCAGCATCTCCATCCTGCTGGGCCCATCCGTCTTGCCCTTGCTCCCACAGGACTCCCTAGGAGAGAGGGATGAGGGAGCAGGTGGGCACAGCCATCCCCACGGCGTCCTCATCCCTCCATCGGGCACTCACATGGTCCCACGCTGCGCTGCACGGAAATACCGCCTGGCAAAGGCCAGCATGGGGCAGCTCCCTGCGCCATCCCCAAGCTGCTCGCTGCTGTCACCTTCTGGACCCTCTGGGAAGGCAGTGCTGGTCGGAGACCCCTGCAGAAAGGAGCGGTAGGCACAGGGCATGGCCAGTGCTGGGCACAGGGCATAGCTGGCACCGTGCGCAGAGCAGTAGCCCCAGAGCAACACTTACCTCAGTTTTGCGATCCAGTTTCTGTGCCACAGCAGTGGAAGCCACGGCCATGGCCACAGCCCCTGAGGCTGCCACTCTGCTCTGCTTGTCCCCAGGCTCTTCCTTCCTCCCCGCTGGCAAGTGGACGAAGTCAGGGGCTGCAATGGGCTGGACGTACTCAGATGGGAAGAGCGCTGACCTGCCGTGGATGGCCCCAAACTTCCACCCTGCATCAGGCAGAGGGGTGGGGATGGCCCCGGGTGTCACTCCTGTAGCACCCACAAGCCCTTGCCATGGGGTCTGGCTGTGGCTTTCAACTGGAAGCAGCTGCAGCTTGGCATTGTGTGAGGCAAGGGCACAGCAGAGGGGACACAGACACCACTGGATGTAGGGACGTGGAGCAGCACCCAGTGCTGCAGCCATCCAGGGTGGGAACCACAGGGGAGCATCCCTTTGCTTTGAGTTGGTGTTTAAAAGAGCCAAAGCCAGCTTGCTTGCTTGGGGGAAACAGAAGTGGGATCCAGCCCCAGGGTGGAACAAGGCTCAGGTCAGATGGATACACACTGGGGACACACGCAGGGACACCACAGAGCCACCCACCAAAATCCTGTGTGCCAGTCTTCAGCTCCTCCAGGTATATCACCTTCTTGCGAACCACGCAGCCATAGTAGTGATCTGTGGGGACATGGCCATGGATATCACAGGCATGGCAACCTCCAGGCCACCAACATGTCCCCAGAGCTATGCCCTGGCTGAGGGTGGGATGGAACCCTTGTCTGATGAAGGGCAAGGAGCAAGGACAGGAGGTGGCTCACCTCTCTTGGGGTGCTCCAGTGGCTGCAGGTGAATGATGTCTCCTTTGTGGAAGCTGAGCTGAGCCCCATCCTCAGGGCTGTAGTTCCTCACGGCCACCACGTACTGGGAGTCCTGGGGGCAGGGGGGGGCTGGCACAGCCCATGCACGCATGCACATGCACTCGTGGAAATGCATGCACACCCATGGAAACGGATGCATAACCACGGAAATGCATACACACCCACGGAAATGCATGCATCCCCATGCACAGGGGCCTCAAGCACCTGTAGAACCGCCCAAGGTTCCACCAAGAACCAACCCCACCAAACCCCACAGGTCCCAGGCAGTGTCCCATGAGCAGACGGTCCCTTACTGCCCGCCCCATCTCCAAGATGTGTCCCACACCTTCCTGAGCTCCGTGATGAAGTGATCCACCATGGCCTTCACCTGAGGAGCTTTTGGGGAGAAGAGGATGAACTTCTCACTGCTCAGATTGAACTCCAACATGTTCCTGGATGGGGTGGCCACGAAGAGCACGTCTGCATAGCTGGGGCAGGTAGAGGGCAGGATGAAGTACCGGGCACCCACAGCACCCATCCCGATGGACACATGGGGCAGCCCCTACCTGTACACCCGCAGCACACGCAGCTGCTCCCCAGGCATGTTGGTGCCCTTCACCAACCGCAGCAGTTTGATGCCAGTGTGGGACACAGCCAGGATCTGCACACCAGTCCCCACGCTGCCCTGCACATCACTGCACATCAGCCAGGCACAGGGGCTGTCACTGCCATGTCCCACCCCATGTTGTGCCCTTACCGTGGCAGGGAAGAGGCGTGAAAAATAAACTTCACAGCTGTCCCGGGCAGCTGTCACAATCTCCTTCTTGACACTCTCAGTGGCCACGGGGCTGAAGGAGTCCAGCTTGTTTTCCGCTGCAGGGAAAGCAAAGGGGTTCTGGATGGGGCTTCTGGTGCGAGATGAGGTTGCTCATCCCGTCTCCCAGCCTGACCAGAACAGTGAAACATGTCACTCTAAAGCAGCAAGCCTGGCTGAGCCCCAGCACAACCTGTGACTGTGAAACACCAGGTCACAGCCAGCTCATTTACAGGCAGAACTGGTTCACATTTAAGCAGAATCACTTGTGGCAAGAGATGGGGAGTTGCCAGAGTGGGAGAATGGGAGCACCCCACTGTGAGTTTCTCTCTCCCTCCCAGGAACAGCAGTATCTGGGGTGCAGATGAGCATTACCAAAGAGGGATTTCATGCGGAGCCGCTCCTCGGGGCTGATGCGGATGCAGGTGTCAGAGAGTGTGTCAGTGAAGATCTGGGGTGAGGAGCACAGGGAGTTGTGTGTCTCTCATGTCCCCAGCTCTCCCTGCCTTCAGCTGAGCTGTGGGAAGCTCTGTGAAGCTGGAAGTGGAGATCTGGGGCCGGCTCAGCTCCTCACCTGCCGGAAGATGAGGTCCAGCAGCAGCGGGTTGTTGAAGCTGTCCTTGGGGTAGAAAACCTGCCAGGTGAGACACCGGCACAGCTCAGCTGGGGAAAATCCCTTTTATCCATGAAGAGATTTGACACCAATCTCATTCCAGTACAGAGGGGACAGGTACTGTCCCGCTGGAGCATGGAGCAGATGATGCTGCTCACACCATGTCCTCCTGACTTCCCCCCGTGCCGCATGGAGCAGGCTGTCTCCAGCCATGTCCTCAGTCCCAGCCCCGTTCCCAGCCCTGCACCTCCTTGCGGATGTATATTTTCCAGGGTACATTGCAGTAGGTGTAGAAGTCCTCGCTGCAGCTGCGGTGAAGCTGGGTCTGCACCTGCTGCGCCTCAGACGGGAGCTCCCTCGACACGAAGACTGCAAAGGGATGGAAAGCCCTGCATGACACTGCGGGGGACAGCTGACAGCTCCTTTCTGCCAGGGGTAACTGAGGTGTAAGAACCACTGTGGGTCAGGGAGGGCACAGCCATTATCTCATGAGGATGCTGCAAATTGGGACCTGTATCCAGACCCGGTGCCATGGGGGAAGGACAAGTTGCCCCACTGCCCTGGGAACCCAGTGTGGCTCTGCCCTGCAATACCTGGAGGCCGGGAGGCTCCCAGTCGCCCCATTGGTGCTCTCAGCTGGTACCTGCCACTGGGGACCGGTTTCACTGCAGCCACAGCCTCTGTGGGTCCCTGCAAGGCAGCGAGCAGGCTAATGTCGGGACTGGTGGCTCCCCCAGCCCGGAACAGGAGGCACAAGGATGGCTGCATCCCTACCACAGCTGCAGGCACCCGGGCTGCTGAAAGCTGCTCCTTCAGGATCTGCAAGGCTTCCTCGTGGGGATCCAGCTTCTTCCCAAAGAGCTTGCTATGGAGACAGCAGCCTGGTGTCACACATACCACAGCATCGCCTGCCTCCAGGCATTGCCCACATCCCAGTATCACCCACATCCCAGCATCACACGCCCTCCAGTAAGAGGGTAATGGGGCTGGAGGACACGGGTGGCAGCCCCACAGCTCAGAGTAGGGCCTGGGGGTACCTGTGGGGCTGGGGGCCACGCGAGGTGGGCTGGCACTGCCGGATGATGTTACGGATGTTGTGTGTGGGCCGTGGGATGTGCTCCGAGTTCAGCCGGGAGTGCTGCACAGGCTCACCATTCCATTGCCAGCCCGTGGGTGCTGTGAGGACAAACCGTGGCTCATGGGGACTGTATGGGCAACCAGCCCGCTTGACGTCAAGCTCTCAGCCCAGGCACCCCTTACCTGCTTTCTGTGAGTAGGGCCGGGGCTGGGGAGGCCGTGTGTGTGCCCCCTCTGCTGCTCTGCCCTGCAAGGTAGAATTGCACCATGAGGACCCATCCCCTACCCCATTGCTCCCCAGTGCCCCCATGGCTGGGGAGCAGCCTGGACAGGAATGGGGTCAGCCCCTCCCAGCTCTGCCCCACTGACCAGGGCCCCTGGTGGGCTGGGGTCTGTGCGGTGCTGTGGGGGTGAGGCTGGCTCTTCACCTATGAAGGCAATAAGGAGAATTCAGACAGCCCAGTGGAGGACTGCAGAGAGCCAGGGTGTTCCCCAAGTCAAGGGATTAGAGACCAGGTGGGGAAATTGTGGCACGGAGACAGGGAGGGACCCAGGAGCTCACCCCTTGGCTGCCGCGTGTCAGTAGGCATGGTGGGTTGCTGCTGCTTGGCACTACTACTGCTGTCCCCCCCTCCCACGCTGCCACCTCCCTTCATCCTCTGCACGATGGCAGCGGGCTTCTCCAGCTCCTGGTGACCAGATGTCCAGAGGAAACTGAGGCACGGCCCCACTATGGAGCTTGTGCAATGCCCCACGCCCCTGGCTCTGCTGACCCTCGGGCAGGGGGACGCCACTCACCCCATTGCCATAGGAGAGCACCGGGTCAAAGAGGCTGTCTAGGTACCGATCCAAACCCTTCTGGGTTCTGTGCTCCCCAAAGTCGGTGTCTGGTGGGCAGAGGGCAGGATGAACCCAGAAGCCCTGCAGTGAGCACAGCCCCATGGGCAGCTCAGGGCCAGAGGCTGCTGTACCATGCAGCGGGTACCCCTCCGTCTCCACCAGTGATGGCAGTGTGGGTGCTCTGACAGCCGGAGGAGGCGGCACTTCATCCAAATCCATGGGATGCACCCTACAGAGAGTGAGGATTTGCACCAACCCGTGTCCCTACAGAACCCATCCAGCCCTGTGCCAACTGCAGGGCCGTGTCCCATCCCGGGTACCTACGCCCGGCTGGCATGGTCCCGGCTCCCTGCCCCGTCCCAGGCAATGAGGAAGCAAGACTTCTGCTTGGGGAAACCCTGCAGCAGCTCCAAGTCAGAGATGAGGTCCAGGACGTAATCATGGCCAGCCAGCTCAGCCCACTGGGTGCCCACCTTCATGGCCACGGACCACCCGCGCCAGCCCTCCACCAGCCCCCTGCTGACAGCAGGACACTGGGGACAGGCTGACCCTGCTCTGGGGGACACCATGCCCAAGAACTGGGCAGTGTGGCTCCCACCCCAGATTTGGGGTCATCCCAGATGGCTTAGGGGGAGCTACGGAAAGCCAAACTGGGGGTACCTGTGCTTCAGAACATCTCCTGCCAGGTCCTCACCAGTGCTCCAGGAGTGCACGGGGCAGGAGAATTGGTCGCCTGGGGAAGGATGGGTGGTGAGTGGGTTCTGAGGTCCCCTCTTGCACTGGGACCCCCCAAAAAAACCCAGCCACCCCACACCATTGAAGCAGAAGAGCTGCAGTGCCATGCTGGCTTGCCGCCGGTTTGCTGTCCACTCCAGCAGTGAGGGTGGGTAAGCACGGGCTCCCAGCTGGGACCGTGCCATGGCGTGCATCAGCTTGCGCTGGCACACTGGTTTGTAGCCAGCAAAAGCGTAGTCAGAGACAAACCTGTGGAAAAAGGACAGCTACCAAGAGGTGACCCTGTGGTGGTCCCAGACACAGGCTGTAAGGGACCATGGAGGGACTTCAGAGCACTCCCAGATGGGAGCAGCATCTCTGGGGACGTGTCAGATTGACCCTGAGGAAATGTGGTGGAGACCTCAGATAGGAGCAGCGTCCTCAGACACTTGCACCAGGCTTACCCTAAGTGACCACATGGGAACCTCAGAACACTCCCAGATAGGGGCAGCATCCATGGGCACAAGTGCCAGGATGGTCCTAGGGGATGCTGGAAGCACCCAGCACTGTTACCAGGCTGTCTATAGACATGCGACCCACAGGATCTGGGCACTGTCCCCAGTGATGCATCTCAGATTATCCCCATGATAGACCCAGACCCCATCCCACACCAGCCCCTGGGGTCCCAGTAATCCCCCATCCCCAGCTCACTTCAGCAGGTACTTGTCGAAGGCAGCGGATGGGGGGAAGGCACTGAGGCAGGCAGCCAGCAGCAGCCAGCCCCGCTCCTCATTGTTGACATTGGTGTTGCGCCAGACCTGGTTGGCTGCTTGTGCCAGCAGCTCATCCCGCAGCCCCGGTGCCGACAGCCCCTTCTGCACGATGTAGTTGCCAAAAAGAGTCTCCTGCTTGCCACCCAGCCCCGGGTCACCCATGAAGCGCAGGATCTGTAAGGGCAGAGCGGGGTGCAGGCTGTCTGCCTCCTTCCTTCCAGCTCAGCTCCTCTTCCTCACTCTGCACTCTCCCACCTACCAACTTGAAGAGGCTGAGTGCTTCATGGCACAGCTCCTCATCCAGCCGGGTGAGTGGGGCCACCAGTGGGGCCGTCAGCATCCCAAAGGCCGGCTCCTGTGGTGACACCCACACCCGTGGCTACCTGTCCCCCTGGGGGACCTTGCCGTTGCCACCCAGGGAAACGCAGTGGAATGCTCTGAGTGTTGAGGATAGAGACTTTGGGACTGAGAAAGGGTTAGGATGTGGGATGGGGCCAGCACCTTGTGGAGGCTAAGAGAAGGATGTGATGCTGTTGGAGATCCTGGGGACTTGGAAACACACAGTGTAAATAGAGGGAGAGGAGGAAGAGGAGGAAGAGGAAAGACACGAAGTGGCTAGGGCCAAGGAACAAAGCGACCTGGGTCTCCCGGCCCCGCGTTGGGCGTCCAGGAGGGCTCGGTGGGTCTCTCTCCAATAACCTCAGCAGGGTCCCCGCGGCCCCTGGAGACAACAGAACCCACAGGGAGGGAGGGCGGACGGGGGCCACTTCCAGCTCCATGCAGCACCGCAGCCGCCCCGCAGCCAGCCCCACTCACACCCCATGGCACCACCTTGGGGACCCCAAACCTAACAGCTGCACCATATCCAGGGCAATGAGGACCCCCGTGAGCCCCCTGTCTGCTGGGGCAGGTGGCCAGTGCCACCCTTACCTGGAAGTGGCCCCGCACGTACTTGGCCATGGAGTAATCATTGATATCGAGGGGCAGGGTGAGCTGGGAGTCGGGCTGCAATGCCGGCGGCGGCACCAGGACCACGCAGCCAGCGTTCACCTCACGGGCAGCTGCAGCACACAGCCAGCAGCTCTGGCACCCGCAGCCAGGGATGGGGATGAGGGTGGTGCAAGCTGGGGGCTGTACCTGACCCACTCACCCGCCGCGGCCTCCAGCAGCCCCATCAGCTCAGCAGGGATCTCCAGGTGTGTCACGTCCACCACCTCCCTCCTCGTCAACTCCTACCGTGAGCACAGGGATGGGGCCCCATTGCTGAGCTTCTCCTCCTCATCCCCCGTACCACAGAGTGCTGTGGCATGGCAATGGGCGAGGGCATGAGAGCATCACTCCATTACCTGCTTCATCCTCTCCTTCTCCTCCTCTGCCCGCCGGCGTGCATCCTCCTTCCTCTGCAAGCACAGGGATGCTACACATAAGCCCCAGCACCGTGGAGACCCAGAGGCATAGGACCACACCAAGGTGCTTTTGCCCTGGTGCTCCCTATCCATCACGGCACCAAGGAGATGGTGGGGATAGGAGTCTGGAAGGCTCCAGGATCTGGTGGTGCCCCCATTGCCCACCTCACCTTGAGGTACCGCCGGCGGTTCACATAGATGTGTACCAGTGACCTGAACTTGATGAGTGTGTGCCTCATGCGGCGGTACCGCTGCCTGCAGGAGGGCACTCCATTATCCTGTGTCCCCTGCTGCCCCCCCACCCCAGTGACCCCCAGCCCTACCTGGCCAGGTAGCCACGCGCCCGGCTCTGCAGCAGGACGATTTTTCGGCGCAAGGAGCGGAAGCGCTTCTTGATGAAGAAGGTGCGGGCGTAGCGCTGCAGTGTGAGTGCAGCCAGGTGGTGGGCACGGGCCCGCTTGCTCTCCAGTGCCTGGTACAGCTGCTCCTTCAGGAAGAGCTGGGGGGAGCACGCCGTGAACCCCCATGGTACATCACTTGTACCTGAGCACCTCAAATTCTCCAGCAGCCCTTTGGTACCTTGCTGACGCCAACGTAGTACATGCTGGGGTTGACGGGGCAGAGGTTCCTCAGCATCTCCACACAGTTGGCCCCATTGGGGACAACATTGGACCACATGTCGACCAGGCAGCGGTACCTGGGAGAGCCCACAGCACTGTCACCAGCACTGCTACCACATGGGACTTCTCCCACCACGTTGGCATGGGCCCTCCCCATTGCCTGGGATAGCAACTTCTCCTGGAGCTTTGAACCCAAGCCAGGGGCCTCTCAGCTCCCTACTGTGGGTTCCCCAGAGCTGGAAGCGATTGACCCACAGCCACTACTCTGCACACCCCAGGCACCTGTCAATGAAGACGAGGAAAGGGATGCGGATGGGGAAGCCCTCCTTGCGGATGCGGATGGTCTCTAAGATGCCTGAGTAGCGCAGCTGGCTGCTGACCACATCGGCCTCAAAGAGTCCTGGCTCCTGGGGGGACAAGGAGTGAAGCCTTGGTGGCTGTGTGGGCAGATCCTCACCAGCGAGGGGCAAGGAGACATGAGGACCCACATGGCACCATGCACCCTCCTCGCTCACCTTCTTGTTGTTGGGTTTGAGGCAGCGCACAAAGAAGGGGTTGCACCTGTGTTGGAGAGATGCCATCAAGGGACAGGGGACGAAGCCAGCCTGGCCACCAGGGACGTGGGTCCAACCATCCCCCTCCCTCTCCAGCAGAGTCGTGAGTGCCCTGCTTGTGCCAACCTCTCCATCTTCTCCACCAAGTCCAGGAGAGACTGCTGGAACCGTGCAGCCACAGTGGGAGCCTTGTAACGCCGCGTCCTGGTGCTGCTCCTCCTGACCAGGCTCCTCTGCCGGGCCAGCACCTGGGCATGGCCGAAGAACAGGTTGGCCACCACCTTGGAGGGACAGGAAGGGTTATGGAGCAGGAAGGTGGGCCTGGTGGCCACTCAAGAGCAGTCTGTGTGACACGAAGGCTGGGGAACCCAATGGCAAAAAGGCATGGGGTCGCACCATCTGCTGCTGGTCCCCTTGAGTGGGGGATAAATAATTGGAGACATTACAAGCAGCATGTGTCTGTGTCTGGTGCCCCAGGCAGGGCCATACCTTGGTCCTGCTGCTGATGAACAGGTCCAGCACGTCCTGACGGACCTGGTCATAGTTTTTATCCAAAAACTTGTGAACCTGGCAGAGGGCAAAACTGCACAGTAAGAATCCCAGCAGGGAGGTGAGGAGCTCTAGCCTGGGACTCTGCAGGAGGGGGACCACAACCAGCCCTCAGACAGAGCCCTGGGGCCGCCCCTTGCCCCCTGCTGCTGGATTTTAGGAACGTGGTTTGGTGGGCATGGTGGTGATGGATCAATGGTTGGACTTGGTGATCTTAGAGATCTTCACCAACTTTTATGATTCTACGATCAGCCCCATGACCCTCCATGTCAGCTCTGTAACCCATCACACACCTGGTAGGTCACCTTCCCTGCATAGTGTTTGATGGTAAACTCAGGCAGTGGCATCTTCGGCTTGGTGTACAGCGGGTTGTTCCCATGGTGGTAGTGACACTTCTGCAGGAATGTATGATCTGTGGCCTGGGGGCAGACAGCGAGGTGAGGCTCCATGGCACAGCTCAGGCAATTTGGTGGCACGGGGATGGGGACACCCAGCCAGGTAACAGTGGGCCTCCCAGATGGCCCAAGATAGCCCAGGAGCTGAGCAGCCCTGGTGACACCCAGGCATGGTGACAACCTGGTGGTGCCATTCTCAGTGCCTCAGCTCAGGGCAGCCTCACCTGGGGGAAGCAGCTCTGGTCATCCAGGATGCGGAGGATGCCGTAGGGTTTCTGGGAGATGAGGTCAATGCAGGGCTGGTTGTCACTGAAGGGGATTTCCTTCCACTCGATCTGCTCCCGCAGGTACTCTTCCTGCCATGGCAGCAGTTCACTGAGCCCTGCACCCTGGGCTGGGCACTTCGACACCTCAAAGTCCCCAAATCCATGGTGACATGGCCAGAGATGAGCAGAGCGTGGTTCCGCTCCCCTGCCCACCTGCTCCTCTTGGAAGATAATCTTGTTGAAGAAGAACTGCAGGTACTCATTGGCATAGTTGATGCACAGCTGCTCAAAGCTGTTGAAGTTGAGGTCCTGCAAAAAAGACCAGTGGGGTATGAAACTATCCAGAGCTATTCATGGCAAAACTGGGGAAATTGAATATACAGTGAGGTCTATGCCCACCTCAAAGCCATAGATGTCCAGGATGGCAATGGAGAGGGCGTCCTGCCGTGGGTACACCAGCTTGTTGATGCGGTCGGTGAGCCAGCCAAAGAGCAGGGCATAGAGGGTCTTGGCAATGGCATCCCTGCAAGGGGTGGGCGAGAAGAGCACTGACCAAGGCACCCTGCCTGTGCACCTGCGGCACCCCGTACAGCCTGGCCAATGCACATCACACATAGCTCTGCAGGCATGGCCTCTAGCACCAAATCTGCATAGAGATCATCCCTTTTTCCCTGTCCCCTACTGTGATGTCCTCATCCTCTCAGCCCCAAGCCACCTCCCTTTACCTAGCATCCACGGCACTTTCGACAGTCAGGGGGGTAAAAATCTTCTCCCGCAGCGTTTCCTAGTTGGGGACACACAAAGCATTGATGTGACTGAGGTTTTAGCCACGGTCACCAAAGCATCCCTCAGACTGGAGCAGTGTCCTCCCCCACACTCACCGTCACTTTGAAGGTGATGGCCTTCTGCAGGCCCTCGGGGGAGATCTGCAGCAGCTCAGCCACTGTCCGGATCTCTGTGGCACTCACCACTGTTGCAATCTCCTGGCAGTCCGTCTGCAGGACACAGTGATGGAACAGGGCATTCCCCTTTGTATGCACCCCAAACTGGGTCAAAAGAGCTCGGCACCGGGTTGGCTCACGTACCTCGTATTTCTCAAAGTAGACATTTCCCAGGTGGAGGACAGAGGAGAGGATGCGGAAGATGCTGTTCTGCTCATCCACACTGAAGCCGAGGACCTCCATGGTGTTGAGCAGCCGGCGGAAATCCTCTGCATCATCCTTGCCAGGGATTTCACAGTTCCCACCCTGCCACAGACCCCAGTGCCATCAGCACCCCCAGACTTCAAGGGTATGTCACAGAGCCCCCTGGAAAGGCTTAGGAGGAGGCAGGGGTTCGCCACCTGGTTCAGGTAGTAGTAGGTCTCAGCTCCTTGCAGGCAGTAGCGCTGCCGCTGCTGGGCAGGCAGCCCCACCAGCATCTCGTAGAAGATGTGATAATTGCGCTCACTTTTGGCCTGTGGGGCAGAGGGATGAGCTGCAGGGCAAGGGGTGTGTGTGGATAAAGTTGAAGGGACCCCCCTGGCACCCACCTGGAAGACCACACGGGACTTCTCCAGCAGATACTGTGAGGTGATGGCACCGCAAATCAGACCGCTGCAGGGGCGAGAGCAGGCACCTGGCTGACAACCTGGGGTTTGCAGGGTGGCTCCATGCCCTCCCCCCCCCCTTCTCCTGCTATATGCAGGGGTCACCCCCAACCCAAGATTCCTCCCGGTGGGCTCCCAAGCATGGCAGGAGCTGTGCACCCCAAGGTGACATTGGTCATCCTTATGGAATTGGTGGTGCTGATCAGGAAGGACCATGGGGACCCACAGGCAGTCAGGGTGCCCACCTCTGGCACAGCATTGCTGCACCATGGGCAGGAGACAACAAATGCCACGTGTCTTCCTGTCTTTGCCTTTCCCCTTTCCATATTTCATTCCCAAAAGCAGCACTGTATGCATGTCCCACCCCAGCTATGGTGGATGGGGGTGGTCCAGGAGTGGGGCAGGGCACTGGGATGGGGAGGACATGGGGTGGGAGTGGACGTGTGAGAATGATGGGTGTTACTTACTCCTCCAGAAAGATTTCCACAAATTTCCCAAACCTGCTGGAATTGTCGTTTCTCACAGTTTTGGCATTGCCGAAGGATTCCAGCAAGGGGGTTGCCTCCAGGATCTGCCCACAGCCAACAGGGAGAGCACAGGTGAGGTACCCCAACAGCCACGAGACATGCTGTGCCAACCCCCCTGGCTGTGCCACCACCATTGCACACCTAAACTGGAGGCGTGCAACATCACCAGCCTGTACTGGGATGCAGCACAGTGCAACAACCCCATGCACATGCATGTACACAGATTCCAGCTCCCACCCTCACTGTCCCCATGTAGATGGGGTGATGTGGCAGAAATGCCACCATGTTGCTCACTGAGCCATCTCAGACCGTATGCCCCACAAGTACCTCTATCTGCCGTGGTCCAGGTGGAAGCGTGGGGACAAGGAGAGAGTGGTGGAGCTGGTGGAGGGAGGCAGGGATGGGGACAGGGGTGGGTACAGGGCGAGTGGCAACCCCTACCTGCTGAGCAGTGCTGCGCTTCTGGCTGACGGCTGCCAGGTAGCGCAGGATCAGCTTGGTGGCCTCCGTCTTCCCTGAGCCGCTCTCCCCACTGAAAGGCAGAGTCCACCCCTAAGATGCTCGCCCGATGCATCCCTAATGCACCCCATGCCCAGAGATACCCGTGGGGCCAGGCTGGTGCACCCTGTGCAATCAGAGCAGTGCTAATTACAGGCAGTGCGTGGGGATGATCCCCCCCCTCACCTGATGACGATACACTGGTTGTGTTTGGCATCCATCATTTTGGAGTAGGCGACGTTTGCAATTGCAAAGAGGTGCCTGGAAGCGGTGGGAGGCACATAGGCATCCCTGTGTCACGTCAACGTGGGCAGCTCAGGCTCTGCAGGTCTGGGGGTGGGTGGTGGCACAGCAGTGCGGTACTCACGGTGGGTTCTCGCCCAGCGCCCTGCCTTCATACTGCAGCACCTGCTCCATCCCATAGATGTTGTACAGGCGGTAGGGATTCACCGACACCAGGATGCTGCCGATGTAGGTCTGCAGGAGAGCAATGAGAGGCTGTGGGTGCTGGGGGAGCGGTGCCCCCGGGGGACCCCTGCAGCCCCGTCCTTACATAGATGAGCTGGCGCTCAAAGCGTGTGCGGATGTTGTTCAGCACCGCGGCTTCCTGCAGGTCCCTGGTGAAGGGGGAGGCCGTATTAGGGAGCACAAAGGGTACAGGACCCACAACCCCATAGGGATGGAGCTGTCCTTGGATGGGAGCACGGCACTCACTCCAACTGGGTCATGTCCTCCAGCCCATCCTCCTCTTGTGGCTCCTGGTAGCGCACGATGGGCAGGCTGCACAGCGACTGCATCTACACAGGGAGACAGCATGGGCACCATCTCAGCATCACCATTCCCTTGCTACATCCCACCTGGATCAGTGCCACTGCCCCAAATTGCCATCTATGGCCCCAATGCCAGTAAGTGCAGGGACCCTGAGCAATCACCCATGGCCCTAAAATGGGTCCCTGTAACAAAAGTATCACATGTCTGCAGAGAGCAGGGCTGAAAACTGGGAGCAGCCCCGGTGAGGCAACACTTGGGACTGCCCCATTGCTGTTGCTGGAGATCCTGAGCAGGAACAGGCAGAGACGGCTGCACACAGGCTGCCCAGGGTGGTGGTGGGGTCACCGCTTTTGAGGTGTGGAGATGTGGCACCGAGGGACATGGGGTTGGTACAATGAGCAGGAGTTGGACTTGAGTTCCTTTCCAAACCTAATGACTCACCACAGCTGTA
Organism: Perdix hodgsoniae; assembly: GCA_035772895.1. Taxonomy (NCBI): domain Eukaryota; kingdom Metazoa; phylum Chordata; class Aves; order Galliformes; family Phasianidae; genus Perdix; species Perdix hodgsoniae. Next base: position 7,179,215 of record JAPSGF010000014.1, on the reverse strand, counting down.
CCCGGAGCCACAGCAGCACCTAGCAGCACGGCTGTACCCAGCACCACATCTATCCCTGCACCACAGCCTGTACGCAGCCCCTGCTGGCTCCCGCCCAGCAGTGGGCAGGAAAGCAGACACCGGCCGGGGTCGTGGTGCCTCCCGCTAACGAAACCTCTCCCGCCCCATCCTGCAGATCAGGTCTCAGCATTTCCATACGTGGGCTGCAGCCAGCCAGAGTCAGGTGTCTGCAGCACGGGGGGGGACATGCAACAACCGTCCCCCATCCAGCCCGGTCCCCGCGCAGGACCCCACCACCACCACCACCCCCAGCCCCTCGCCCCCCACCCCGCCAACGCAGCCCATGGCTCTGGCTGCCTTACACCCCTCAGCACCACACTCTCCCCTCCCAGCAGGCAGAGCAGTGCTGGTGGTCGGGCCGGCTGTGATGCCCACTCACCCACCATCTCCATCCCATAACGATCTTTCTGACAAACCACCCCTCGCTCACCGCACGGCCGGCATTACCTTGGTGCGCCAAGGCTGCTTGCTGCCCAGGTACCCGTCCGCCCAGGGGTGCCTGTCCCTCCAGGCGCTCGCTGAGCGCTGCCCCAGGTACCGGCTGATGTCGACTCCCCTCTTGCTCGCCCGCTGCCGCCCGCGTTCGGCGGGGTGCCGGGTGTAGCCCTGCTCGGCCGTCCAGACGTCGGGCATCTCCCGCACCCGCACGACGTGCTGCTTGGACCAGTGCTGCTTGTACATGCGGGACGCCCTCCGGAAGGAGTCCAACCTCTGGATCTGCGGCGTCACCACCGCGTAGCGCCCAGCGCCGTCCTCCCCAGCCACGGCCTCGCTCTCCGCAGGCTCGGGGGCACGGAAGCTGCGGCGGAGGATGGGGGGCGAGCCGGGGGTGCGGCCGCGGGGTGGGGGACTGCGGCGGCGGGCGCTAGGGGAGGAAGAGAGGTGGGGGCTCCCCACATTGGGGCTCGGAGAGCTGGGGGTGCCCACATCTCTCCTGGACGCGCGTCTCGGTGGGGAGGGAGAGCGAGATAGGGGGCGGCGGGCAGGCGGTGGGGACGAGGGAGCTTTGGAGGAGGCCATGCTCCCCACGATCAGCGACGCCAGGGACTGCCCCACATGACGGATCCGTCCCGGGGATGGGCTGCGTCCCCCAGATTCGGCAGGAGGCGGCCTTGGCGGTGGCGAGCGCGGGGCCATGCCGGCGAGGGGCTGCCCGATGCGCTGGATGAAGGATTTGGGGGGCCCAGACACAGGGCTGGGCGGTGGGGGTGCGCCCTGCCAGGGAGGCAGCTCCATGCCGGGGGCATCACCCCAGGAGGGGTTGAGTCGGCGGCTGCCGGGGCGTGAGGGCGGTGCAAGGAAGGAGCTCCTCATCAGAGGCTTCACAGCTTTGGTGGGGGGCTCGGGCTGCCGCGGCCAGGCCAGGGGGAGCCGTCCCGGGGGACTCACTCCAGGAGAGCCGCTCCGCCGTGATGGCCGCGGGGTCAGGGGCCTCCCCGACACCCCCGAATGCCGTGATGCTGGAGCTGGCGGCGCGGCATTCGGGGGTGCCCGCGGCACAGTAGGAGGCTCACGGCGGAAGCTGGCCCCGAAAGACACGGAGCGCCGCGGCCGCTCACCTCGCACGCTGCTGGGGTGCTGCTGGGCTGGTGGTGGCGATAGGGAGCGCATGGGGTTTACAAAGGGATTGCGGAGTGAGGATGGCCGTGAAGCTCCCGGTTCACGCGGCGGGGGATCCCGGCTGCCACCCACCCGCACTGACCCGGCACGCTCTGTCCCGTGGCCAAAGCGCCGGTAGGAGGGCTGGAGGGCACCGCGGTCCCAGGGATTTCCCATGCCCCGCAGCGCACGGCCGAGGGGCTGGAGCTGAGAGAGGGAACGCTGCAGGAACTGCCCCAGAGGGCTCCCACACACCCGCGCTGCTGACACCCGGCCCCCCCGGTTTGCTTTGGGGTTGGTGGCTGGTGGCTCATACTCATCGTAGTCATCCTCATCGCGGTGTGGGGACGGAGGCAGGGAGATATCCAGGCGGTCCCTGCCAAACAGCTTGACCTGGGGCCTTGGGAAGAGCCTGAATTTCCTGTTGAGGGAGAGCTTGGAGGACAAGGTGTCCCGCATGCCCTTCAGCGAGGAGGTGCTGAGGATGGAGAAGGGATAATCCTTGTCTTCCTCCTGCCAATCTTCTGGTTCCTCGGCCTCAGATATCTCATCCAGCCCCAGGGCGTAGGGATTGCAGGAAGACTGGGTACGCGGTGCCCACCCACCCTCACTGTACTGGATGCGGTGCTCAGGGTACTCATCCCCCATGTACCCTCCAGCCGTGAGGCCAAGGGGCTCCCCAAAGTCCTCATAGGGGTCCTCCCTGTAGCCAAAGGGTCCTGCCACCTCCTCGCCGTACTCTGGGTCACTGCTGTAAGGGTCATAGAGGTGGAGTGGAGACCCATAGTCCTCATCCTCAGGCTCCAAGTAGCCATAGGGGTGGTCCAGTGGCTCGTTCTCATCCCAAAACTCTCCATCGAACCCATACTCATCCTCTGTCTCATAGCCAGGGTAATCAACATAACGGGTTGGCACCGCGTCCTCAAAGCTGTACCCTGGTGGGTAAACTGCAGTGGGTGAGTGGATGTAGTCTTCCTCCTCATCCTCATATCCATGCTGCAGGCCATAGGGTCCCTCCTCCTCCTCCTCAGCGTAGCCACGCCGACGGCCATAGGGTCCATCATCCTCCTTGGTGTAGCCAAGATGGCGGCCATAGGCCCCACCCGGCACCTCCTTGGCGTATCCATGACGGATCCCATAGGGCCCCTCCTGCTCCTCCTTGCCGTAGCCATGCCGGCGTCCATAGGCTGCACCCCGTTCCTCCTGGGCCCACCCGTAGCGTGGGGCCGGCGCCCCCGTGGGCCTGCCATGCTGCGACCGCCGCCGGGAGGACGGGCGCCTCGCCATGCTGCCACGTCGCTCAGCGCCGGGAGCCGCGGGCCCACTGCCGGCCGGCAGCCGCCTCATGTTGGCTCGGTGCCTGAGGATCTCGTCTTCCGCAGGGAACGGCAGCTTCTTGGCGCCGATGCGGGACAGCCAGGCTGTGTCAGCCGCCCGGCCGCCCCCCGTCAGCCGCCCGCGCCGTGACAGCAGCTTCCTGGCCAGCCAGCCCGTGGCGGCCGCCGCCTTGCTCAGCACCTGTGCCCGCGGCTTAAATTTCCTTTCCGGTCGCCGACGGAAGAGCGACGCGCCGTCCTCGGCTGCTTGCCCGGCCCGGTGCAGCAGCAGGAAGGCCGGCTTGGGCGGCGGGGCAGCCGCGGCCTCCTCCTTCTTCCTCTTCTTCCCCACATGCTTGAAGCGCACCATGAGGTTGGAGGTGGACTTGAGGACCGCCTTGTTCTTCTTCTTCTTCTTCTTCTTGGTGCTCTGCTTCTGCAGCCCCCAAAAGAAGCGGGAGGTGTTCTTGAACTGCCCCTTCTTGGGCCGCCGCAGCCCCAGCTTCTTGAAGCCCAGGAAGAGCCTGGAGGTGCTACGCAGGCTGCGCTTCGCCCGTGCCTTCGGTGTGGCTGCCGCCACTTCCACCTCCTCCTCGGCAGGCTGGGCCTTGGCCTCCGTGCCCTTGGCTCCTTTCTTTTTCTTGGCATTGTCGGCCACTGCTTTGGAGGCGCCTTTGAGGTTCTTCTTGGCCGATGCCGCATCGCTCTCACCCTCCTCTTCCTCCGGTTCCAGCTGCACCTTCTTCCCCTTGCCTGGCTTTTTGGCCACCACCGCCTTCAGCACCCCTTTCTTCTCCTTCCCTTTCCCCTTCTTGGGCTCCTCCGATGCAGCCTCCTCCTCTTCCTCCACCTTCTCCGCCTTCTCCTCCTTCTCCTTCTCCTCCTCTTCCACCGCTTCAGACTCCTTGTTCTCCTCCTTCAGCAGCTCGCTGTCTGATGTCTCCTCCACCTCGCTGACCACCTCCTTCTTGCCCTTCTTGCCATCCTTCCCTTTCCCTTTGCCCCCCTTCCCTTTGCCATCTGCCTCCTTTTTGGCCTCCCCCTTCTTGCCGACCATCCCGCCGGTGACAGCCGCTCATGCTCCGGCTCTCATGCCTGCTCCAGCCCTAGTGATGCCCTGCACAGACGCCACAAGTTGATCCTTATCCCAGGGGTGATTATTTACCTGTGCCTGGTTTCGGTGGGCCAAGTGCCCATGCGCGGCTCCCTGGGCTGCCCGCGGGGGCTCGCAGCTGGGCATGGCGTGGGACCGGCGGTGCAGGGCTAGCAGGAGCTGCTGCCTGCCTCCCACCCAGCCCCAAGAGTCCGGCCCGAGATGCTGGCCGCGGGGCTGCCAGCTGTAACCCAACCTCGGGGCTCGCGGCAGAATGAATAATGCAAGGGACGAGCTGCTCCTGCACGGAGACTTTTCCGAAGGAGCCAAGGAGAGGCAAGAAACACCTCTACAGATGGTGTAGGAAGGGTAAGCCCTACAACAAGCATTGTTCCTGCTGCTCCTGGCTTGCAGTGGGATGCTACAAGAGCTGAAACACAGCACTACCAGCTATGTGCCCCAGGAACAATGCCCTGAGCCCCCAAAGCTGCCCCAGTCCAGAGCCACTCATCCTTCAATAGGTGAATGCAAACACCACCACTTGCACTCATATCAGCACAAAGCACCGTCGCCAACCTAAAATCAGCCTCTGCCACCTTTGCTTTGCAATGAGGAGTCACAGAGGAGGACCTCAAACACAAATGATACCCTGCAGACCCACTCAACGCAAGGGGGAGGAGGGAGCCCCACAGTGTGCGGCGAGGGGTCACCCTGATG
>JAPSGF010000014.1:7054000-7174030 GCA_035772895.1 Perdix hodgsoniae | reverse complement strand
AGGGCTCACCAAGAAGACATACCAAGAGAGGGAGAACAAAGGGGAGTGGGCAGCACAGCCCCAGATAGATGAGCTCCCACACAGCCCTGCCCAGATCCCCCCATATACCCCCTTCATGCCATCTCATACTAAAGGTGCAGCCTTCCCATATGCCTTTGGCACAGAGCCTGCAGGGAGCTGAGGATACCTGGGACACCAATGGGGTCCAGAGCATCCTCTGACTGCATCACCACTAAAGGGGTCCAGACCTCTCCCCAGGTACCTTCCAAGCCCTGAAACACCACGGGTCTTCCCTTGGTGCCCTCTGAGTTGGCTGCTCATTTCCATCCCTAAAATCAAACCCAAGAACATGGGGTCCAGCAGTTCCCTGGAAACATGCACTGCATCCGGGCTGGCCAGGAAACCTGCCTGGAGCAAGGTGTGACCTGGAGGAGAGGATGGAGCAGATGCTGCAGAAGACAGAGCAGCTGGGTGCAACATGAACTGAGATTTGTGCTTAAACCAGCTGGCACACACCCCAAAATGCTAACTCACAGCCCCAGCCACGCCATGCAAACAGGTCACGGCCCCACAGTGTCACCTTGACCATAGAGCTGATCCCATGTGCCTTGGCTAACAGGCCAGGCAGGGTTCCTGGGGTACCACATCCCCAGGATAAATGAAATGAAGGGAAGGAGCAGTAAGAAAAATGAGGCAGATACTTGTGGGGAAAGATGGGGTATTTTGGACAGGAAGCTCTGTGCCAGAGAGAAACAGAAACACCGTAACCATGGGAAGGTGAGGCAAGGATTAAAAGCTGGGAGCAGACATGCAGAAGTGACAACACTGTGTACTGTGACCTGGAGGACAGCAGCATAAGGACCAACATTGCACAAAGGTCCCTTCCCAGCACCTTGGCCATTGCAGTCCCCACGTCCGAGGGACGAGCCACCTACCTGGGGCACCCATGGCACTCACCTGGGTATCCCGGCTTGCCCGCCTGCCCCGGCGCTGCTGGCTCTGCACTCGTGGCCTCGCTCTCCCTCAGGGACCGTCACTCTCCTGGCACCCGCAGACCCATATTTGCCGCACGGCAGCTGCCGGCTGCTGCTACCCAATGCATATTTGATGACTGCTATTATTCTCATCTCTGCTCATGAGCGGAGGGATGGGAGCTAATCTTCCCTGTGCAGGGCTGGGGGGAAGCACGGATGGAGCAGCTGGAGGGGCAGCCAGCCCTGATCCCTGTCCTTTATCCCACGGTGATGCAGCTGGACAGTACCATAGCCCTATCCCTCCCAGGACATGTGTCACAAGCCCCAGATGTGAGCAGACAACAAAAGGGCCTGACCCTCTCCTCCCCACAAGCCAGAGCACCTTTAGGAAGAGAAATCACAGGGACACGGGGCCACACACCAGCGAGCTCTCCCACAATGGGGCTGGGACTGAGCAGCCCTGCAGGCACCCCAAGGAGGGGAGCATCCTGCACAGGAACATCTCCAATCTCCGCTCCCTCCTCCCACAGCTGCAAGCCTGGGCTCCATCTCCTCCCTGCTAACACATCCCTGCCATAATGCGGTGGGTATTTATTATGCTGATTCCTCAGAAAGCAAAAGGCTTAACTGCAAATTACAATCAATAGCCCCAATCCCCAAGGGGAGGGTTCATCATTTAGCAGGCGCAACCAGAGGAATTCTAAACTATTTGCCAGCCATAAATCCTCCTCTCCGCAGCCTCCCCAGCCAGCTCGGCACAATGTGCAATGTCTGCTTGGGGGTGACCCTTGTCAGCATTAGAAACAATTAAGCTGTCAGTGTGAATCGTGGCTCTTATATACAGTCCTGAGCAGCGCTTTAAGATGTCAGCGTGATGGGGTGAGGGAAGCTGGTGGAGGCGAGCCTGCCGCAGTAACCATCTCTCATTGAATTAAATGAATGTATTTGGAGTCAGTCTCTTTTTATTACCTTGCGAACGATTCCTGACTAAATTAAATTATAAAAGGAGTGTTCAGCCAATCAAACCTGCTTGATTGCCTGGAACAAGCATTTTAAACAGAGCACGCCTCGGGGCTTTGCTGTTTCCACGATGAGATGGAGGGCAGCTGATGGACTGTGTCAAAGCTGATCCACCCCGCTCCACACCTGGAGCATCACTCAGCAGCCACACACAGCCCCACACCACCAGCAAGGGCCGAGGCAGGCTGGGTGCAGCCTGGGGGAGCAGGGCATGGTGCTAACGAAGGCAGAGCAGGCTGGAAGAGCAGAGATGGCAGCAGCTGCAATGCAGAGCAGCAGCCCCAACCCAGCCAGGCTGCTGTCTCTTGGTTTCATCCAGGAGAACCTCCTCTTGTACAGCAGGAATCAGCACAGTGCCTGCTTCTGCACCCCATCCTGCACCTGTTTTCCTGCAAAAATGTTCAGCAAGGAGTCCCCCAGTACAACTCCCTTTGCTAGCTAACGAGAGGTCTGAGCAGTTCCATAAAACTCAGGAGGTTCTGGTACAACACAAACACTGCAGTGATTTCCCACCCACCCCTTGAGAGACATCTTCAGGCAAACCTGCTGCTGCTGCTGCATCGAATTGCAATGCTTGCAGCTTTTAGCATCAGCGCAGAACAATTACAGAATCTGTCTGAAAGAATGAGCACTGCAATTAGCATGCACGCATTTTCAAACACAGCTATGAACTCGCTTGCAAAAACAGCTACTCTTGCTTCAGAAAAGAAATTAGCTTCTTCTGGTTTAACGACTTTTACTCCATCCGCTTTCCAAATTTAATTGCCTATCAGTTCATTTTGAACAGGATGAAATGCACAATTTCCTAAGTGAATAGCAAGGCTAATTAGAGGTTTTAATGATGGTGTGCTGGACCAGTCAGTTTTAAAAGTGAACACACTGAGAAGAAGGCACTAACCAGGTAGGTAACACTGTGCATTTCAGCCTCACGTGAGCATCAACCATTTCTCCAGCTGCACACACTACCCAGCCTAAGGACAAAGCACAGTCAGCACCTCCAGCTGCCTGGCTGTGCACTGGGGCTTAGCAGGCTCCTTGGTTTGGAGTCAGAGTCAGAAAGTCAGGGACAAAACGAAACCAAAAGAACTCTTTGTGTGGGAGGCTTTTTGCCCGTGCAACCTTCACAGGAAATTTAAAGGGCGAGTTAATGTGCTGGAACGGCATCCCCCCCAATTCACACAGAGAAGTGCTTGCTTTCTGCAGCCAGCTCAGGCATAATGCTGCTAATTTGGAGCTCATTCTCCACTAGCTGCCACCAAGGTTGGGATTTGCTCTGCGCTCCAGCTGTGAACAAAGCCAGAAACAGGGAAGGGAACTTACAGAGTTCAAAGTCACCTTCTCAGTTTGGGTACTGTGAATAATGTGCTTGGCTCCCACGCCACCTCGCAGAGGTCCTCTCCATCCTCAGAGCCCTCTCACTGCTGCCTCACGATCTATTCCACCTCACCACCTTCTGCAGCAGCATCTGTCATTCTTCAGGAGGCCAAAGGTAAAAAGAGAGTTAGAGAACACACCAAACTGCCAAACCACTGCAGGCAGACATCCACAGGTCACATGAAATAGCAATTTTTATTTTCTCAAATAAAATATTCCTTCCATTTCTGCTTGATCAGTTTGTAAGGGGTGGGGAGGAACACAGAAGAGGGAAGGAGCCCTGCTCAGACAAGTTTGCTATCAGACCTGTCCTCACAGTCAACAATCCACATCAGACTGAACTCTTTTCCAATGAAAGAAAATAAAAGCTATCGGCAACTCTTGATCCCGGAAGGAAAGAGCTGTTCTCTATCAGGCACTCTGAATTGCTTAGCATCAATACTTAGTGAAAGAGCATGATTAGAAAAATCCCAGATTTCTGAGGAAAAATATCCAAACAAGAAACACCATTAAACAGAGATGGGGTAAAACCCACAGATGGGATGGTGCTGAGCTCAAAGAGCTGTTATGGGAATTTAGGGGCAGGACTGAGAAAGAAGCACATTCCAAGCAATGCTCCTGGGGACCAACAGGCAGGACAAGAGCGGAGCAAACTCCCAAAATCACTCCTGGGGCCATATGCCAGAAGTGAATCCTCACTGCAGCCTACGGCTCTCTGATCGTACCCTGCTGCAGTTTGGCCAGGTTAACCATTCCTTAACAAAGTTTCAGTTCTCACCTCTCAGTACCAGTTGGACAAGGATGTCCTACAAAGCCCTGTGCAGAGATAACAGGAGGCACAGAGTGCCACTTTTTAATGTAATTGAGGGACCATCATAAATTCATCAGGACTTGTCTGACTGAAGTCTCCAACTGTGAAAGCTGTAGAGATCACAGGTCTGGAGAGCAGAGGAGGAAGAACTTTGTTTTCTGTTTCAGATCAACACTTAAATTAAGTGAATAGATAAGCAGCAAAGCATCAGCAATGTTCCTCCAGTTCTGGTTCCTCTGTTCCAAAGCACAGGGCCACATTTGTCCACACAAACCTACAAACTTCCCCTTGGCTGAGCAAGCTACTGGTAGGTTAACACACAAACGTGTGCAAATATTACTGGGGCAGGACATTGCTGGCTGCAGGAACTGTGTTCTAGAAGAACTGGCTCCCCTTTTATTTTTCCTTTTTAAAATATATTTAAGAAACATTACTTTGCCTGAAATGCTGCAGATGGAAACCCATCTTCTCCATCCCCACCTGCACATACAATAGCTTCATTTTAAGCCTTTCTCCAAGAGAAGGAGCTTCACAGAAGCCTTCTCACTTTCTTGGCTGTGGAACACATCTCTCTTTTTCTTTTTTCTTTTCTTTTCTTTTCTTTTCTTTTCTTTTCTTTTCTTTTCTTTTCTGTTTTGTTTAGTTTTGCTTTTATGTGGTCAAATCCAATTTGAGTGATTAAAGACAAGGCCAGGCACCAGCAAAGAGCAGTAAAGGGAGTTACTTCTTTACGATCTGAATGACATCTTCATGCTCCATCATATGGGTTAAGCCCACTCTTTGAGGGCTGTATTTTGTGCTTGTCCCCTTTGAAGAAAAACAGGGAGAAGAGTTAGAAGGCAACCAGTCACATGAGGACAAGGATTTCTGTTGTTAAACACTGCTGTTAAACACTTACCCATACCAAGGCATATTTGAACTGGCTAGCTAATGATCTGTGAATCCGGTGGCACTGCAAGACAGACAGACAGCATGTGAGGCAGCTCAGGGACCCTTTGGAAACAACTTGCTCATTAATCAGGATTTACGAGCAACTCATGTCTATGTCAGAAATGACAACAGTGGCTTTAGAAGCCAGTTAGCAGCACTTGAAATACAAATTAGATGCACAGGAATCTATAGTTCACCAAAGTTCCATTTCACTACTTCCATGTGCTTTTTCACTGCTCTGTATCAAGTAATTCTAAAAAAATCTTTTGTAGCAGCAAGGAAAGAAACCCAAGGCAGATGGAATCATGAAGGTAACAAAAGGAGAAGCCCAGCTAAGCACTGACATATCCCATATTTTAAAAACCTCAAATAAATCATAGCAGGCTCCAAGATTCCTTCTACAGATAATTAATTATAAATAACAGAGAAATTACCACATGCTCCACAGAAGCTCCTTTCCGTAGGATAATGGCATCTGTGAAGTCTGGTCTCTCTACAAAAAAGCAAACAAGGGGACAAAAAGAATCACTGGTTTTGCACTGAACACATTCTAACATGCCGACACTGTGCCACATTTTCTTGTGCTTACTGTTCTCCAATCCCTTGCCTTGTCACACTTGCCAGCAGCCTCCCAGACACAAGAGGCATCCAAGTAGCTGAAAGCATTGAACATCTTCTGTCAACACTCCAGCACCCACAGGTACAGTTATCCATGTCACAGCTTTCTCACAACTCACCTTCTGCAACTCCATTCCAAAGACTTGGCTTTCAACAAAGAAGACAAAGTCAAAGCACACCTGTCTAAGTACAGTGGCACCACTCTGAAGTTTTCTGTAAAATCCCTGGGGTTTCACAGCTTAACAAACTCACAGAAAATTCCTTAATCCTCTCATATCCACCCAGTTTAGAGTCTTTTAGTTGTGATCACAGCCAGAGGAAGAATGTCTTGGAAAAGGAACAAGTTACAGATGTGTCTTCACCACCAGGAAAAGCTACAGGTGAATGGTAAAGCAAGAGGAGGATCAAAGGCTCCAGAGCTCCAGGAGCCCAGCATGGGAATCACCAAATCTCCCACAGAAAGAACAGGAGACCTCTTCTGGGCAGCAATCTGCTCATCACAGACTGCACACAGTAACTATTAAAGGAAGGAAGCTGCAAGCCTGAAAACTTTATTTCTTTATGACAGCATCATGAAAAGCCTTATAAAAATTCAGCTCTTCTAGTGCAGAGAGAATAAGTGAATCAGATGAAACAGAAAGTACTTCCCAAGAGTTAATGCTGAAAGCTGGTTAGGGAGTATGTATGTAGCTGCAGCATTTCCAATAGATCACTCAGAGCCAGGCATCCAAGCCCCACTGGCAGCTCGTCTGTGTTTGATGAGTAGCAGACCTTTGTGCCTTTCAAACCTGCTCAGCTAATGGCCACTTACGTCCTCGTTTCTTGGTGTAGATGCAGGTAAGTGCCAGGTATTCCCACAGCTTCTCCAGCAAGTAGTCCAGGTTCAATTTCATGCCACAGCTGTAAAACACCAGGAAAGACTCAGTGTTTATTGCTGTTGTGATTTAGAGATCCAGAAGAGCAAGGTGAAACATCTAATTATAGAGCTAGGGTACAAGGAGAAATGTCTGTAATGATGTCATTACAGGAAAAGTACAAGATGAAATTAATAGGGCTTTCAGACGGGAAAGTAGCTTTGAAGCAGCAAAGCCCCAGTCAGATATATCAGTGCTTCCAAGGGAACAAGCTAAGAGACTTATTCTGCCCTGCAGGTAGTGTGAGGAAGCCAAGCAGCCTGCCTCTCCAGGGGAAGGAAGCTCAGAAAAAGTGCACAGTGGCTCTCTGCTCCTACCTGATTACAACACTGTGGGGTCTCCTAGCAAGTCGATCCACTTCCTCCATAGATATCTGGTCAATCTTGTTATAAACCTAAGTCAAATGAGAAACAATGCATTCCTTAGGATGTCAATTCAGCAGCACTGCAAGGAAGTCAGACACACACATGTGGGTATAACCAGGCAGTATCACCATCTGATACAGAAACATGGATCCTACCAGCCAGAGGGCAGGCCAAAGCTTCTAAGAAATTAACCTGTTGAAATTTAGGAGCCTAAATGTAAGCTTAGACCTTCTAAACCTCTCAATTTGGGATGACTAGCAATGTGTTCTCCAGCATCATGAGATTCATCATTCCAGGCTCAGTCATTACCAAAAAAAAGCCATTAAATGACCTCTGGCTCAAGGAAACATTTACAAAAACTCAAATGTGGAGCGCTGGCAGCAGAGGAACCAAAGGCTCCACACCACAGCAGCAAGCTGTGCCACCAGGATGCAGAGCTCACGCTGCTTCACGGCAGCCAGCCACTAGAGGGCACAGGGAGAGCACACAGCACAGCTGCGCAGGTATAAATAGCAAAAAACGCCCACCTCCTCATCCCCAAATCGTTACTGCTTTAAGAATCAGGAAGACGCAGTTTCCTTCTGTAGAGAGGTGTTTAGTGCTGCAGAAGGCAGGCTGTTTCTGAGATACTCACGTAAAGGCATGGCATGTAGACCCTGTTGCCTACAATCACATCAATGAACTCGTCAGGGGAACAATCCTCTCTGAAAAGGACTTCAGCATTGAAAATTTCTGAGGTGATCATTGTCAAGGTCCAAATCCAGCATGCCTAAACACAGCTGTGAGCCAACGGGCTGAACCCGCCTGGTGTAGCTTGGAGAAAGGGAATAAAAATGGGAAAATGAACCCATGCCTCCTCTTACCCCACCAAGCACATAGGAAGGCCATCCGACGGTATCATTTGGCTTGAGAGCTGCTGTCCTGAGGCTCAAGTGCCTCTCGTTTTAGAAAAAGGATACTATATTCATGGAGGATGAGCTGTACCAACTTCTCGGAGCACTGAGTTAGTGTGACAGTTGAGTTGAAGGATATACCTCCACCCTTCTTCGGCTGCAAGACAATAAATCAACTCAAGAACAGCCTGCAAAATGCACCCCCTGCTTCAGTCTGTCCAACACAATGGTCAGCACACATTGCCCTTGGCTTCCATTAAGCAGCCTGACACAAGCTGTGCTTGTAACAGCCCAGGAAATCTCACCTTGAAGTAGATATTTGGTTTGCTTTTATTCAGACGAATTCCTACAGATTCCAGTTCTTTCTCCAGCAGGGCCCTGTAGGGACACTGCATGTTAGTACCTGTGAGATTGAGCCCAGCCAGGTGACACCCACACTCTTCCTTTTTGACTGTCATATTTATACAACCTTGTAATAAACTCACTGCAACATAACACCTACTGCTAATGTAGGGCAGGGTCTACAGTGGAAATCTAGCTCAAGAGCCCCATCTCTGCACAGGCATCCTGGAGGAATGATCTTTCAACTGAGAAGTCCAAGCTGAGGTCTGCAGAAAGTTCTGTAAATGCTGCTCCCAGTTAGCCAGCATGCCACAAAGCACAACCCCAAACCTGCACTCCAGCTTAAACAGCAGCTCTCCAGTGAACCTGAGATGTGGTGTTTCAGGGACATGGAATGTTTTCTGGGCATGTGGAAACTGCTGAACCTGACTCACCATCCCAGCCCCACACACTCAGAAGCAAACACTCACCGCTGCACTTCACCCTTCGTGGCATCCAGCATCATAATGACAACGTCTGCTGTCCTGGCCACAGCTATCACCTGCCGACCTCTGCCCTTCCCTGAGGAGAGAGGACATGGTTGTTGTATCAAGAAGAGAAACCAGCTATGAGTTCTGTGACAGATGGAGACTCCTGTTTGGAAGCAAGGAAAAGGATCCTGCAATCCTGTGCTGGCTGTGGGCAGCTGTCAAGGGGTCCCTGTGTGAGTGTATCTGGCCCATCCAATGCCCAGCACAAGCCCCAAAAACATTCTCTGCTGCTGCTCTTCTATTATGGCTTACACAACTAGCACACATAAAGCTGTCTGTATACAGCTGTACATGTTGAAATGTCACCTGTGTCAGCTGGACAGACACCCCAGACCTGTGCAGTGGGAGTGGTTTCAGGCAGCAGAGACACATTATGCACAGCAGTGATGTGAGCACTCTCTGGTCAAAAGGGAGAGAGACCTTGTTAACCAGGCTGTGCTCCTCTAAGAGACCACTGGGATGTTTTCCTAAATTTTGTAAATGTTTCTTTTGTCATGACCAGCTGATAAGAAAGATAGTGAAGCAGAAGCACAAAGGCCCAGAATCAGGAGTCATGGAAGGACTTGCAGGAAATTAATCAAAAGAAGTTACTGTTTAGCTGTAATTCCCCCCTCTGCCTCTCCAGCATCTTTTTTTAGATTTCCTCTGTTCCAGAAAGCAGATGAGCAAAATAACACTCACGCAAGAAGGTGAGAAGTGACTGACTTGCTTCGGCTCCCACCTCCAGAAAAGCATCTTTCTGCTACATATAGAGCCTTACGTGGGCCAGGGATAAGAATCGTGCCTCACATAAGATCAGGAATGCCAGTCTGGAAAGCCAACGTGGGAATTACTGGCCTGGGAAAGCTGATGTTTGATCTGGGCAAGAACGATACTGAGTGCAAGTCCCTCCTTTATACCAACATAGAGATCAGCCAACCTTGTGCTGCTCCTTCAATGATTCCAGGTAGATCCAACAGCTGAATATTGGCTCCTTTATACTGAAAAGGAAACGGATAGAAAGTTGAAAGCCTGGCAGTGCAGGGTACCTCAGCTGCCCTGAAAGCCCCAGGCACATGCTGAGCTCCAAAGCCTGCAGAGAGTGGAACTGAATGAACACAATAGTGGAAGTCAATTTTCCACAAAGCTGATGGCTTTGTTTTGATGAGGCAACTTCTGGAGTGTTTCCCATTAAGCTTTGTTCAACTGTGGGTCATACTGAAGTTCTAGCCTCCTAAAGAGCCACATAACTGCATTTTGTGCACAGCTCTGCACAGCACAGTGCAACTGCAACAATATCCCAAACTGATAAATAGAAAAGAAAGAGAAAAAAAAATACAACAACTCCATTTCGGTCTAAAAAGTAAAGCTCTGTAATAAGCAAATGCCATCATCCCTTACCAAGATGGATCAGAACTACTGATGTGTGTTGCAGGTCTTAGAGTATCAGGAAAAAAAAAAAGGGAGACCTTTGTTCATTGGATCTGCAGGGTCATTATCTTTCAAGCTACTGCTGCAGTAAGTCCTCAGTAACAGCTTCAGCTGGTGACTGGAGCTTGAGGCTGCATTTGGATGCATTACAGTGCTGGTGTTCATTTTAACACCAGTAAGTCTGCTTTCATTATTTAAATCTGCTTTCAATTCTGACCCAAGTTTTCTCATTACTCTTGGATACTTTTCAGTTTGATGCCCTTTACCATTCGCTTTACTGACAGACACTCAAACCACCGCTAATGAAATTCCTCAAGGACAGGAGCAGTCGTATTTTCTTTCCAAATTGATCACAGTACAGATTGCCTCTTTTAAAGCTTCATTAAAAACAAATCTGTCAAGGTTTCCAGCCATCTGGTCAATGGCGCCAATAACAGTTATAAAAAATTCAGCTGAGAATTCCTGTATTGCTCTGGTCAGTCGAACTGTGCCATATGAAACCCCGATCAGGCAGTCAATCTTGAAGAGTTACGCAGCCTAGAGAAGTGCTACATCAGCACTGCAGGTTGCAGACTTGATATTGCAAGCACTCAAGACTTCATGAAGTTTAAAGCAGAGGTCAGCAGAGATCTCCAGATATTGCTGCTTCCCAGTGGTAATACAGGTGTAACTGCTGTGAGCAGGCCTCTTTACACATCTGGGTTTCTTACCACTATCTTCTATGAAAGGGAAGAAAATCCTACTTACTTCTATGACTCCCGGGATACACGTCAGGGTTGTGAACTCATAAGATGCAGCTTCACTGGCAGTTGAGGTCATTAAACTCAAAAATGTGGACTGAAAAAGCAAGAGATTGCCATCACAAGAGATACTCAAATGAAAGCGCTGACACATACAGCAAAACATGCAATATTAAAAACTGATGAACACTTTTTAGAAGTCAGGTTGCAGCCATACAGGACCCAGGGACTGAAGCAGTAATGGGTCTGCCAGCATGAAGATAAAACCTATACTCTTGCCTATGTTCTCAGCAGTGATTGCACTAGTTAATTCTTCACTAACTAATGGCAAGAAGGTGAAACACAGAGAGATGACAGATACCTGCTTTACAGCCCCTGCCAGTCACAAACCCAGAAAAACTACACTGCAAGGTTAACTCGGATACGCACTGACCTTACCCACAGAAGGAAAACCAATCAGTGCCACTCGGGCATCTCCAGATTTCATCACATCGAAGCCTTCTCCTTTAGCGGCAGAGGATTTGGAAGGTTCTAACAACTGAGCTCTGTACTTTGCAAGCTTTGCCTTCAGCAGGCCGAGATGGTACTCAGTAGCTGAAATAAGGGAAACACAGCAACTGGTTAAAGGCAGTGCCTGATAACTCACCCCTGGAAACAAGAGCCTTCCTAAAATGAAACCTCAGATTTCAGACTGTATTTTAACACACTGTAGTTACTTCCAGGTGTTCTGTAACTTCTGAGATATCAGCCACTGAGAGTAAAGTCTTACAGTAACCTGCACACAAGTCAAACTTCAAGGAAATCAGGTGTCTTCAGGTTGGATATTAGGGACAATTTCTTCTCCAAAAGAGCAGTCAGGCACCTGCTGCCCAGGGAGGGGTGGGGTCACCGTCCCTGGAGGTGCTCCAGACTGTGGAGATGTGGCACTGAGGGATGTGGTCAGTGGGCATGGGGGGATGGGCTGGGAGGAGGCAGAGCCCATAAGGAGCAGCCCGCCCCGGGCAGAATCCTTCTGCACAGCCTCCTGCAGCCTGCATCACTGCAAAAATGCAACACACTCTTCCTCTGCTTTTGCCGATTTGTCAAAACACGCTCAGCTTAGAGCTCACACACACGAATAAAGCGTTTACTAACTTATTCTTGAATTTACACCCGACAGAGAGAAGACGGCAGCTCGCTCAATAGAAGCCTGTAGCGGGGGACACGTAGGGGGATCGCAGTTTTCATCGCCTCTCCTTGCCAGCGTTCAGCACAGCCTCCAGCCCGCAGAAGCAGCAAAGCGCTGTGAGGCTGCCCTGCCGCACCCCGGCCCTGCCTTCAATTCAGGCACCCGAATCCCAACCCGGTGCAACCGGCGGGCCCGGCTCCCACCGCGGGGACGCGCCGGGCTGCGGAGGGGGCACACGGAGACAGGGCGGCCCATAAGGAGCGCCCAGCGCCCGCCCGGCCCGAGCGCCCTTCCGCAGCCGCGACCACCGCTCCCCTCAGCTGCTCGCCCCCCGGCACCTTTGTTCTTCTGGGTGCGGGCGATTTCCTTCTCGATCTCGGAGATCTTCTCCAGGATGCCCATGGCGCGGCCCGCCGCGGCTCCTCACGCCGCCCGCCGGAAGTGCCGCCGGCCCGTCCGTCCGCCTAAATGCTCCGGGCTGCGTCCACTTCCGCCGCCTGGTAGGGGGGCGCTGTGCACCCCGCACACCGCTCCGGCCGCCCCGCGCCCTGCGTTCCGCCCGCCTCCCTCGTCTCACTCGGCCCCCTCCCAGCACGGAGCTCCCCCCCTGTCAGCCCAAAAGGGCTGGTGAGGGAAAGGATACGTGGCACGGAGCCGGCAGGATGCCTTAGGGACAGGGATTGAGCTTCCCCCCACCACAGCGATCCCATGTCCCCTGTTAAAGGCAATTGGATTCTTCAACCCTTGGATTTGCAGTCATTAAGCAGCAACCCAAAAAAAGGGCTGTTATTCACTGGAATAGGCTCCCCAGAGATGTTGAGTCACCATCCCTGGATGTGCTTAAAATCCATTCAGACGTGGTGCTCAGAGATATGATTTAGTGACGAGTCATTAGTTAGGGTAGTAGGGTTAGGTCTTCGTTGGACTCAGTGATCTTTAAGGTCTTTTCCAACCTGAATGATTCTATGAATTTGGATTCCTGGATGTGTCTTTAATCAGGGAGATGAAGCACAGTTGTTCCCATGAGCCGAGAAGCGCCGTGGTTGACAAACACACACAGATACACACCCCTTAAATAGATTTCATTTTTAATTTGGACGTTGATAACTCCGCAAAATACTTCTCCCAGTCCCTTTTCCAAAGTACATCCATAAATATACTAATTCTTCAGCCAACATTGTTTAAAAAAAAAAAAAAAAAGAACTCACACCTTTTTCAGAAGCTGCGGATCCCCCGTTACTCCCTCTCCCAGCACCTCACCCGTTAGTCGCCTTTCACCACAATGTGACATACTGAACAGCTCTTCAGCTTATCAAAAAACTCAAAAAGAAAATCAAAACCAAGGCTTTAGAGAAATCCTGAACACGGGCAGCCCTTCACATCACTATTCCCTGTCCCTAACATGTCTTACTGAAGCCAGTTGGGATTTCAGCTGAAGTGTTTCGAGTCTGCTGCCATGAGATTGGCAGAGATATAAGAAAAGAACACCCTTCCCCATACCAGCTCTCACAGGAAAACTGCAGGGAAAATTACAGGGTAGATACATTATTGAATGACCCCAAGAACCTTCCTAATCCAACTTCCACAGACAACCACAGAACCCATTCAACAGAACAGCATTAGAAACCCGAGTGTAACACTGCACTAACAGCACAGGGTGGTTTCTGTCATTGCCAGCACTGCACACAGCTCCTGAAAGCAAGCTGTGAGGAAGGGTCTGCACCCGTGCTGCCACCTTCCCTACAGCTCACCCCTCCACTTCTCACAGCTGAGCAGCACCATTGGTGTTAGCCTCAAAAACCAGGACATCTCCCAGCACCATGCATGCAGAAATGCTTTTCCTAACCTCCCTGCAGGCCAAGTTTCTCCCAGAGGAGCAGAACAAAAGCACAATCTGTTTCCAAGCTGCCCTACTCACACCGGCCCCAACCTCCTCTAGCTCCTCCTCAGCCTTTGTGCGACACTACAAATTCACCTGCAACGAACGACCAAGACAACAGCACACACTTGCTCCACTCTCCCATCTCCATCCGCAGGCAGGGCTGCTGGTTCTGGGGCCCAGGACTCACCTGCAGCGAGCAGCCCACAGAAGGGCACTTCCAGCACCACATCATTTCTCAACAGCCCCAACGCCTCTCCAACGTGCACAATCCCAGCTTGGTGCATACAGAACAGGCTCACTGAGACCCAAACCCATTCCTGTTAAGGTTTACACTAGCAACTCAGCTGCTGCGCAGTACCCCACGTGCTGCCAAAAGGAAGTAGAAAACAAAACCCCAACAACCAACACAAGGGATGCAGGGAGCTTTGCTTTCCTCTCCTAGGTAGCAAACCCATCTCAGCACCCGCCCTGTCAGCACATAACGCAGGTCTGCTTCAGGGGGGTGTTTTCAACCAGCCTGAAAAACACCAGCCAAACTTCCACAAAAGCCCTGCAGGGGTGACTGACACATTAAATATACAACTGAGGCCAACTTTTAAAATGTCTTGGAAAAAAACCTGCACACGCATACACACACACACACACACACACACTTTGGCACACAAGCCTTAAGTTATATCACTTGAAACATTTCAAAGTCAGAGAGATATTGAGTTGGTTTTTTTTTTGTTCTTTTCTTTTTCTTTTTTTTTTTTTGCCTTGCATAAAGGTATCAAGCAGTGGTGTTGGTGTAGCATGAGGGTTGAGTACAAATGCTGAACAGTTCAAGTTGTTTGTGTGATGCTGCTCAGCACTTGCACTGCAATTACTGTCCCAAAGCAGAAGCTAGCTGAATACATACACGTATATAAAAATTAACATAGACATTCCTGGTTTTCAATGTGAAAACAGTAAAATGTAACTGAGTAATTGTGCATTTGCCATAGGGTCCTTGGGAAAAGGAACCATAAAAATATTTTCTTTTTTTTAATAAAAGTTTTTTTGCTTTTCTTTTCTTTAAACCCTTAACTTAATTAAAGAGCAAATTATACACCTATAAGCAGAGTTCAGAACCACTTTACTGACAGCCCGGAAGTCCATACATCAAACTAATTCCCAGTGGCATATCCAGACACTGGAACAGCTCTTGGCTCCAAAGGGCTGGTGCTCCTGAAAGATCTGCAGCTCTGGCTAACCTCATTAGCCAGCAGGAAGCAAAGACTCGTTCAACCCTCATCCATCTCAGCCAACACTCCCTTGACAGACCGCAGCTGAGCAGCTGCCTGCCAAGCAGAGCCTCACACACATGGCCGTGCCTGGCTCTGGGAGCATCAGAGCTGGCAATCTGGGTAAGAAACCTGAGTCCTAGCAATTTCAACCCATATCAGGCTGTAACAAGGAGAATACAAGCACCAAGCTTATGTTTTCTTATTACTCAGAGAATAGACCGATTCCAGCTACTGAGAAACAGCTTCCAGAAGGAGAGCCAGGAGGAATTTCAGTGATAGAGAAACTAGCTGTGCAATAAGAAAGTGCATTTAAAGGTATCTTAAAACCAGATTAAAGATCAAATCGCCACTCGACAGAGGGAGAATTAAGCTCCAGCAGCCATGCTCCTTGGGCTGGTGGGTTAACATTCAGGCTCTCTCTCTTGCGAGTCCGTGGGGCAGGAGAGAAGCGTGCATTCCCGTGCTCCGACAGGGACACAGTCCTCCTGGCAGGCCATGCTCTCCTGCCCCGTTTGCTTCTGTGCGGTATCAGTTCTGGACAGCTGTCATCGGAATTCATAGATAGGAGCACTGTGCTCAGGAACATGAGTTAAATTCAATGACTGATACCTGGGAGAGAGGAAAAAGATGGATGAGGAGATTACACAGAGCAACGGAACCCCCCGCCTTGAACTAAGAGCTCCTGTTCAGCAGCTGCAGCCAGGTGGGTTCTTCCTTTCCTTTTGGGACAGTCTCAGAGGCATTCAAGCAATCACTTATCAGGGGTGCCAAACCCCTGGGAGGACTCAGCTTCATTCCTCATTTCCATTCCCATGTCTTGGAGCTACCTGTAGCCAGACTGCCATCAAGCAGGGCTGACTGCGGGCTTTGGACACCTTTTGAAGTTTGACAACTTTCATGTTCAAACAGTGTTTGCTTCAACTGAAAATTAGGCTCAAATCTTTCAAAGCTTAGCTTAAGGGGATTCATCTGAAAGCCTCCCAGGCACCTTCCCTCCTTCTGAGAGCTTCCAGACACCCTACAGATTCACTTGCTGTGCGTGACAAATATCTTTATTATTTATCCAAAGCTAGGGAAAAGAGCTCTCACAGCTACTTGTCAGATAGCTCAAACAAAAAAAACACCACCACCACAACCAATTAACTTTGACTGTTCCCTGCATCTTGCAGCAACACCTCAAGCACCTTGGAGTACAAAGCACTGGCCTAACAAGACACCTGCCTGAAGGGAGCAGCAGGAGAGCTGTTACAGCTGAGAAGGCACCAAAGCTCCCTCTCTCAGGTCCCTCTGATATCTTCTGAAGGGCCAAAGCATGGAGAAGCTCAGAGCCTGAACTATTTAAGGCTTTTACAGGCAACCCCAACAAAGGTTTGCAGGCTGGAGCCCAAGCTTCTGGATAGATGCTAATAGCGAACCACAGCTGGGGTCTGCCTCCCAGGGCACCTCACAAACACATCAGATCAGCATGCTTTCATACAGTGTTTCTCTGCATCATGCTGCCAGCTCAATTACCATCAGCCATGCAAAAGACAGCACTTTAAACCACACAGATGGGCCAAGCACATATACCCTCCCTCCCCATCAGGGTCCAGCCACCAGACCAAATCCCCTTCCCACCAAAATAAGTGTGCTGCCTGGGTGCTCCCAAGACTGCAGATGGGCAGAAGAGGAGTCCCTGCTTTGCCTGAGGAGACGCCCTAAAAGGAAGAAAGCCTCCTTACCATTCTGAACTCCTATGGTAGTAATAGCCTTCTATAGATGCTGCTGACTTCTGGAAGCAGATGTAATAGAAACCAGCAAAGGAAGCACCGCTGATGTCTTTGATAGTGTGGTCTGGCACTAGGAACTGTTCCTGCACACAAAACATAAGCTGCATTTAGAAATGTTGGTCAAATACTCCCCTCCCTCACCCAAACTGGCCCTCCCAAGTTAAGTACCAGCACCTATTAACACAAAAGCACTCCTGGTTGAGCATTCCCTGCATTCCTAGCAGCCCAGACCAGGACTTCTGTATTTTTATTTTTTTTTTTTTTATCACCTGGCACTGCAAGCAACTTACAGGGAAGCAAGAACTGAGAGCAGAACCACTTTTAAAGAGCACACAAAATCAATTTTAGTTCAAAACCTGTCCCTTCCAAACCAGAGGCCAATCACAAAATCAACACTCAGAGCTGCCTGAGGATCCCCTCTTTCACAGCTGCACAAAGCAGTCAAGAGAGAGGACTCAATCCAGCTGTAGAGCCAAGAGGGGCAGACTGGTCAGCAAACAGCATCAAACCCAGGCCCAGCACAGAGTCTGGAGACACTGATTCTCTCAGTCTCTGGAGAATCACTAAGCATGATTTTCCTGTTGCGTTTTCAGGTATGACTGCAGCCCTTAAGGATGCAATTAGCTGACTAGACAGGAGTCACACTGGAATTTGCAAGTATGGCAGGTTAATGAGGTCAGACAGGGCAAGATCTTTCATTAGCCCAGCACCAGTAGTTGAAAAAGCTTTCAAGTCCCTGTCAGTCACTTGTAAGCAGCTCATCAGAGAAGGCAGCACAGTTTACCTTCCATCTCATGAAGACATAGTCCCCGTTTTTCAGATCCTCATAATCAAAGTCATCAGAGTTAAATGTTTTTGCATACTGGTAGAAAGCTTGGAATTTCCCCTAGAACAAAAGGAAAACAAGTAAACACAAAAACCAGGAGGCTTACTCCAAGAAAAGTGCTTACTAGTGCCAGCTGCTATTCTGGAGGAAAAAAAGAGGACCTCCAAACTGAAGGGACTGCTCTTCCCTCAGAGTAGCACTGAGTGCATGCCCCAGGACTAGCACAGGGCAACAAGGACTGCAGCCATCCACAACCACATCCAGCCTGGTTGCTGAGGTCCTGTACTTCTTGGGGCGTATGTATGTTGCCAAAAATATAACAAACATCAGTCCGGCAAGCAGCAGCAAAAGTCAAGGCAGAAAAATAATCAGCCAGCTGCTGTCGCCCTGATCCAGGGCACGCCCTGGCCTGGTGAGAAGGCTGAGGTTGCTGGTGCCACAAGACACAGGTGCCTTGCCCCTTCTCTACTTTGTTTTGTGCCAAGATTTCAAAACAAGTAGTGCGTTCTCATAGGAATGAAAGAGATGGAAATTGCTCCTGCTTCCCTTCCAAGTCCAGGGCCAACAACTGTAAAGCAAAACATCCTCTCCATTCCTAGAGATCTCAGCTCAGTCTGCTGAAGAGACCTCCAGGCACAAAGACTCTGGTGGAGGAAGAGGGCACCCCAAAGGAGAGCCCCTTGCATGGACACTCTCAGTACCTCACCTCTACACCAGCTGCTCAGCCAGGACTGCATCAGACCTGCATTTGGCCCCCGATTTATTTACCCAGTGTTTACGATCCACATCTTCATCAGCATCCCACTTGCGTGTTAAGAAAGGGTGCTTTTTACTGATTATTTCCCCTTCAAAGAAAGTAGTTAGGGTTGGGTACTCCTAGGAGAGAAGAGAGGTAAGACGATTTGTTACTTAGTGACCAGAACTCAGCAAAAGGCAGCATCTCACAGCAAGGGCTCCAGGCTACTCAAGGATCTTGGAGAAGCA
The DNA here is from genome assembly GCA_035772895.1 of Perdix hodgsoniae. Taxonomy (NCBI): domain Eukaryota; kingdom Metazoa; phylum Chordata; class Aves; order Galliformes; family Phasianidae; genus Perdix; species Perdix hodgsoniae. Next base: position 7,155,212 of record JAPSGF010000014.1, on the reverse strand, counting down.
CAGTAACAACTGTCACACTCATGAAACACCTCTCACTGACTGTTCAGCACAGAGCAGACCACAATGGATGGATGTGGACAGAAGCACATAAAGATCTGACTTGTTTATGTCTTCTTATGTTTTCTTCTAGCATGCTAGAGGTGTGCCCAAAGCTGACTGCAGGGTCGGGCTGGGTTCTGCTCAGACCCTAGGGGATGCCAGATAAGCTTCCTCCCTTCAGGTCTCCCATCAAGGCCCTTCATATTTGCTCTATATGCCAAGAACAACAGACTTAAGCCATTAACCTATTTAGCAGTCAATTCTGCTGTGTGGTCAATCCCTCTGCTTCCTCCTTCTAGTGGTAGATTCTCCTGCTTCACCAGGAAAAAGAAAAGCCTTTGAACAGCATCTTCCCATGCTGTTTTGCAATTAGCACTCACCTCTGTAAGGCCTTTAATCTTCAAGTATCCACAGAGATACGAGTTTTCCATGTCCACATGCTAGAAAAAAAGTGCAAAGTCCTACTATTAGCACACACAAGAAGGCACTCAATTGATTCAAAGCTATTTCTAACCCCGAGAGCTTCAAGGCTCGGTTCTGCTTCAGCTGGTACAGACCACCCAGCTCACAGCCACCCCAAGGCTGGGGGGGACTTGGGAAGGGGATTTAAAGGTGCTCAGCCATCTTCTTATGGCCTGGCTGCTTTCAGCTCTTCCCACTGAGGCAGCACTCTCAGCCAGAGGTCTCTGCCTCATATCCAGACCTGGCACACAAAGCCTTCTCAGAAGGCAGGCGATGGTTTATGCATTTTCAAATAAACCCCTTCCCCAGACATAATGCTTTTACGTCACTGCTTGTAAGTTCCCTAGCTGCATCCCTCCTCTTCTGCTGTGCAGAAATGAAGCAGTGGGATGCTTCTGCTCTGAGTGCCTTTCAAGCAGGGGGATATTCCAAGCCTTCCCCTGACATCTCCAGATTGGTTTTCAAAGCAAGAAGTGAATTATTTAGAGAAGTGCAAGCATCAGCTGTGAAAAGATGGCTTTTCCACACCTGTGATCAAAGAAAAGCCACATTTCTCTGTGCCGAGCACAGGGAGAGCAGGCAGCCATCTCTTCTCATCCAACACTCACAGAACGGCGTTTTTTAGCACAAAGATAGAGCCAGTCTCTGTGAGAAAGCAGCATGCAGTGAACTAAACAGCCATAGGATGTCTCTATCAGAGCAAACCGTAGCGGGTACACTTGTGCTGTTGACAAGTGGAAGACTGGATGAGAAAACAGGGCATAGCTCACACTGCCCCATCTGCAGACCCTGGGGCTCTGACTTCACTCCCCAGCCAAGCCTTGCATCACGCTGCATCGCTTCTGCACACCCAGCCTGGGTCCCCCAATCTGACACCACCGAAGCAGGAGCAGGGCTGTGATTTGCCATAGGAAAGCATGCATCAGATGTCTGGTTTCCCCACGCACTAACGATTCCACACCTCTACCCAAAGCGAGCGTGCCAGTATCTCTGACTAAAAATAAAGCATGCAGGGTGACAGTGACTCCAGAGAGGATTAGGAAAGCCCCATTCTCCAGAACTGCCTGGTTGTATTTCCAGTACAGCAGAACTGCTGCACCCCTCCCTTGGTTCCCCACACAGCCACCGGCACCCTGGGATGAGGAACCCGAACTCCAGCACAGGGACCTGGATCCTCGCTGAGTTCCAGCCAGGCCTGAAATACAGGCTGCCCCGCTGCTGGGGACTTCCTGGGCACCTCCCAGCACAGGGCAGGCTCCCACCCTTCCTCCTGGCAGCCCAGAGGCACACGGGCACCCCAAGCCCGAGGGGAATGAGGAAGAGACCTCGTGTTAGGTATCTCAACAGCCACAATAAGAAACAGGGGCGAAAGTGTGAGAGGAAATAGGAAGGGACCCCTGGTTAGGGACCCCATCAGCCCTAAAAGGAGAAAGGAAATGAAGCCAAGAAGGGAGAAGAGCACAGAGGAACACAGAGCAGGGCGGGGGGCTGCCAGAAGGCACGGACCTGAGGAGAGGAGCTCAGGGAGACGCGAGGAGCCGGGGGAAGGAGCTGTGAGAAAAACAGGAGACCGAGGGGCCGCGCGGACCCAGGAAAGGGGCTCCCGAACCGCGGGGTGCAGAAGGAGCGGGGAGGACTCGGCACGGGCGGCCCAAAGGAGCGCGGGGAGCACCGCCCGCCCGGCTCCGCGGCCGTGAGGGAAAGGCCCGAGGCCCAGCCAGGGGAAACGCGGCCCGGCCCGAGGGCAGCCCCTCACCTGCATGACGACCTCCACCTCATAGGCGTTGCCCTTGCTGCGCTGCTGCCCGCGGAACTTGGCGCCGCTGTACAACAGCGAGGTGGCCACGCCGGGCTGCGCCGTGTTGATGGGAGGCGGCGGCACCAAGCTGCTGGCGGCCGCTCCGGAGGGAGCCGAGGAGGCCGAACCCGCGGCTCCGCCCGCGCGGCACCGCTCGCTACGCACCGGCATCTCGGGAGGGTCCCCGGGAGCCAGCGTGGCCGGGGCTCAGCGGCCGCCGCCGGGGCCGCCGCCGCCCGCGCTCCGCTCCCCTCACGCCCAGGCCGCCGCCGCCACCGCCTGGCTCGGGGCCCCCCGGCGACGCCTCCGCGCCCTCCCATTGGCCCTCGCGGCGCTGCGGGAGGGCGGGACGGAACGCTGATTGGCGGAGAGCTCTTCCTCCCGGCACGCTTTGCCGCGGGGGCTGCTGGGAAGCGTAGTTTCTTCTCCCCACGCCTCACGCGACGGGAAGGCCGAAGGGGCAAAACGCGTTCTCGGCGCGGATTGGTCGGCGCGGGGGCAGCATGGCGGCGCCCGGGGGGACGCGCTGAGGTGTGGGAGGCCGCTCTGCTCCCCCTCCGCACGCGGCTCCTCCTGGTTCTCCTCGGCTCTCGCCGCGATGTGGCGCCGCGGCCGCCTCCTGCAGGCCCTGGGCCGCCTCCCGGCTCTTGCAGCCCGGGGCCGCCCGCTGGGGCCGGGCGGGGTCCGAGCTTACGCCCCTCCCGCAGGTGAGGTGCGGCCCCCCGGGAGGGCTCCGGATCCCCGTCTGAGAGGGGGGAGCTCGGCAGGGGGTGGGGTGGGGGGGTCCTGTGGGCGTTTTGTGGGAGACCCCTCGTCAAGGTCACCTGGGGATTGGGGGAGGTGTTGGGTTCCGGCCTTCAGAATGGGCTGGAGAAAGTGAGAAGTGATAAAATGCGCTCCGAATTCGGTAAGGAGGCTGCGGGGCCTCACTCTGAGCTGTAGCTTTTCCATTTGTGGATTTGAAGGTTCTCTTTGGTTGTGGATGGGATAGTAGTGACCTCCTCCACCCCGTCCCAGGCGTGGCTCAGGCACATGCTGGGCTGTGCATCCCTTCTACAGATCTTGCTGGAAACATGTGGATGGGAGGATGGTAATCGGGGTTTCATTGAAGCATCATGGGGCCGTGGGGAGCCCACTGAGGGACCTCTCATGTGCCTGAATCCTCTCAGAGCTTTGCTCCAGCAGTGTGGCATTTCCTGAGGCCCTGAAACCTGCAGGGGGGCGAGAATGAGTGGATCCTCTTCTCTCTCCCTGCTGGGCCCATGTTGGCAGGGAGCAGTGCACAGTGACAGACAGCCAGGAGGTGGATTAAATGGGCTCAGCATTTATGAGCTGGTTGTAATTGTCGCGGGAATCATGCAGACTCTTCCTGCCTTAAGTGGGTGAGATGAATCCAGCAGCACTCCTTCCCACATAAGCCAAGCTCTTGGGATTTTGCTGGCAGCGTGTGGAGTGGTGCTGGTATGAAAATAGGTTCCTTGGAAAGCAGAGCAGCAGTTCCCTGTGCTCAGTGTGCTGGGGAGCAGGTGTGCACCTGAGCTGCTGGGTGGGATGTGTGGGCTGCGGTGAGCTGAGGGCAGTGGTTCCTCCCCAGTGACTCAGCTGCCACGTGCAATGTGTCAGACACACGATCCTGGATCCTGTTGATGTGCACAAGGTTTCTGGCTCCTGCAGGCAGTGTCTGCAAGAAACCTGCTCCTATGGATGGTCAGGGTAGCTGGGGTACTGCTGTGGGTGTCACAGTATTGTGACACCTCCCAGGTTGAATAGAGTTCATTGAAATGGAGAGGGGCTGGGGAGTGGATGAGTGAGCAAGATTTCGTGGCAGTTCTGTGGGCTGCAGCAGCTCTGAGGGCTCCCTGTGTTCTGACCTGTGATGGGGAGAAGGGAAGGGAACCAGACCTCCTTTCACTGCCCTTTCAACTGCTCTGTTTTCAACCCCCAGAGAGGAAGCGGTTTTACCAGAATGTGAGCATCTCACAAGGAGAAGGTGAGTGCAGGTGAGGGCTGGTACTCATGCAGGGAGTTTTCACCACAAGGAAGTGGCATGCCTGCAGCCCATGTTGTATAAGTGGACTGTTTGTCACCAGCATGCTTTGTCCTCTCCTCATCTGTAGTAAAAACACATGGTGGGAAAGTTTCCAGCATCATATGGGGGAAGGGCAATGTCAAAATGCTGATGATGGTTGGAAACTTGCTGATTTCATGCCCCCCTTCAGCTCCAACTCTGAGCTTGTTCCCTCTATGGGGTAGTCTGTTGTTCCTTAGTGCCTGCTCCTCTTTAATTCCCCAGGATTTCTACTCTGATTCCCCAGGAGGCTTTGAAATCAACCTGGACCACCGGAAGCTGAAAACACCCCAGGCCAAGCTCTTCACTGTCCCCAGTGAGGCCTTGGCCATTGCAGTGGCAACAGAATGGGACTCTCAGAAAGACACCATCAAGTTCTACACTATGCACCTGGTGAGCACAGCAGGTCAGAGTGCTGAAGCACAAAAATGGTTTCCAGAGGCAGAACACAGAGAGAGTGGGCTGTCCTAATGTCAATTGAAGTGGGAACAGGAGTTCAGCACCTTGGCTGAGTACTCTGAACAACTTGAAGCTGTACAGGCAGCTGGATACTGGCTAGAGGACTGGGAGAGAAACTTGTGTCACTGGGGAGTTTGAGAAGGGGCTGGAGAGCATTTCTGGGAATAACAAGGGGTACGAGGAAGTTGGATAAACCCTACTATATGAGCCATGTTCTGGCTCTACATTTCCCTCTTAAGTGAGCTTCTTGATTCTTGCAGTCTGTCCCAGATTCTTCTGCTTATGCTTGCCTAGTACAATGGAAGCTGCTGCTTCCTAAAGCCTTGGATAATAGTGATTTCAGCTGCCTTTATCCTGCAGACCACACTGTGCAACACAGCTCTGGACAATCCCACTCAGCGAAACAAAGTGCAGCTGATCCGTGCAGCTGTGAAGTTCCTGGAGACTGACACTCTCTGGTAAGAGATTGTGGGATGCACTGGCACAGAGGCAGTGTTGTCTTGTTGCAGAGTGTTTTTTTCGAAGAGTGGTTGAGAGAACTGAGGGGAAATGTCTGCTCTAACCAAGTCGTTGCAGGGCCCTGGTCTGTCCTGGCTTTGGCCCAGGGGTTTTAATTAGTTTAGGCCAGTCCTATGTCCACAAATCTAGTGGAACTCCATGCATTTAAAGGGCGTAGATATGAAGGAGAAGAGGGATCTGCTCCTTTGCTGAAATTTATTTTGGAGATGTCCATGTTGGACAGGGGGCAGGAACAGCAAGAAATGAGGATTTCCTTGGGGGAAAAGCTAAGAAGGCTTAGGAGAATGTCAGCCCAGTCCCCTGCCACTCCATACCATGAAGGTGTAGGAAGCTTAGATTACCTGTACTAGTAGCAAAATGAACTTTACTCCTTAAAGCTCCTGTGGGTTGTAGAATCCAGCCTGCCCAAGATCATGTCTCACAGTCCCAGCCTCTGAGGTGTCCACTGGAACTGTTCTGCTCCTGAAGAGAAAGGGAAACACCTTGCTCTTTGTTATTGGCTTTGATTGTGTTGGGCTGGATGGTGGCTGGTGAGTGCTGAGCTGAGCCACTGGGCGTGTGAGGCAGCAGGAGGGGCCTTGTGGGGTTTGTTCCATGCTCTCATCACTAAATCTTGCTGCATACTGTAGCCAGTTTCAGGTAATCTGCAGTCTTGTGTTGTATGGATTGTAGCTCTGTTATAGAGCTTCACAGAACTGTCCTTTCTAGAACAATAAAAAGCTCTGAATTTGGGGAAGAGAGGCGGGATTGTTTCCAGTCACAGCTGCTGGTAGGGTAGACAAGAAGCTTATGCTTCCCATACTGTGGTCTATGGAGGGCACAGACTTCCTTGCCAGGAGTGCTGTAGTCTGGCTGGGAGCAGTCTGACAGCTTGTGAGTGAACACCCACGTGGCTTTGTTGTGCAATGTCCCAGCTATCGTGTGGAGGAGCCAGCTGCCTTGGCAGAGCTACAGAAGAAAGAATGGGATCCCATTGTTGACTGGGCTGAGAAAAGGTGAGAGGTTAAAGCTATTTCTAAAGGCCCATAGCTGTAGTACTCATGACTCAGAGCTGCAAGATCCACGAGCTTTTTCTAAGGGGCCATGTGATCATGTCAGGTACAACGTGGCAATCGGATCCTCTACCAGCATCATGGGACCAAACATCCCAGCCAGCACCAGGGACACCTTCATCAGCCACCTGGCCTCCTACAACATGTGGGCTCTACAAGGTGAGAGGTTGTGTGGGCTACACAAGGGCAGGAGAGCACCTCTCAATGGGAGAGGGGAGAGACTGTTATGTTTTTCCCCTCCTGCTGATATGCCAGAGGTGATCAGAGCATTGGGGTCACTGTAGTGATGGTGGTCAGGAGAGCACTGTTGTGCTGTTAATTGCACATCTGGCTGTTAGGAGCCCAGATGGGAGTGGGGAGACATCACTGTGATCTGCCTGAGGGCAGGGCACAGCCTGACTATCCTTTCAGAGCATGGGAAGATGCTGTTTTAATGCTGGGGAAAACAACCATGAACATTGTTTGTTTTGGATTTTTCCCTTCCAGGTATAGAATATGTAATCACCCAGCTGAAATCTCTGATTCTGTCCATGGGCCTGATTGACAGACACATTACAGTAGAGAAAGCCGTGCTTCTGTCTCGGCTGGAGGAAGAATACCAGGTAAATTATGTTACAGAACAACCCTATAATTCAAATAGCAATAATCTCAGCATGACAAATGCACACCCCACCACAAATAACTGGCAGGGGAAGTGCCTGCTATTATAGGAGAGTTCCACTCCACTAGTCTGGAGCACGCTGCTGTAGAGCAACATGATAGATGCAACAGCCCAGGGTGCTCTTGGGGCTGCCAGTTTCGTTTTGCAGAACCCAGGTGGCTGCTTTTCTCCCTCTCTAATCTGAAGTGCAGAGCCATGGATGGCTTCTCTTACTGTGGGTTTTCCAGCTTAGAGGCCTTGCTAGACACCAACCTATTATTAAATTGTTTCCTGTGAGAGCACAAGCTGGAATCTGGCCTGGTGTGAAGCTTTCCCTGATCCAAAACAGCTGAAGTTGATGAGCGTATTTTCATCCTCCTTTAAGGGGTTTTTCCTCAGAGCTCAGTACAGAGGAAGCATGTCCTTCCACCATATTCATCCAGAGATCTCCCTACCCTAGTAGTGCGCAGTCAGCACAGCTCCTGGAGGGTTGTCTGTGTTTCACAGACATGAGAAAGGAGGCTGGGTTGCCTACCAGCTCGGTTTGTAATCCTGTTCTGAACTGACCTGTGTTCCTCCTCTCCTTCAGATTCAGCGGTGGGGCAATGTGGAGTGGGCCCATGATTATGATCTGTGTGAGCTGCGTGCTCGTGCAGCAGCTGGGACTCTCTTTGTTCATCTCTGTTCAGAGAGCTCGACTGTAAAACACAAGCTGTTGCAGGATTAAGGCTGTGGGACTGAGTGGAGGAGGAAGATGCCCAGCAGTGAATTGCTGCCATGACCCAGAGAGGGTAACCACCATCCTGCCATCACAGCTTGTCTGGGAACAGCCTTGTGCTGAGGAACTGCGGCTTTATGGGCAGCTCCTTGCTGCAGTGCAGCGCCAGCAGTTTTGAGTCCACAAGGAGGAAAGGTCAAGGTGAACTCCCTCTGTGTATTCAAGGCAGCAGCGTTGTCCATTACCAGTGTCTGTAATTCATCAGAGGAGCTCCCTTGAAAGAAACAGCTTCCTGGGCAGGGCACAGCACAGACACACCTAGCATATGCCACATGTCTTCATAGCTGCCAGCTCCTGACACACACTTGTTATGGAAATCTGAAAACAGACTCCGTTGCATCTGTTCTTCATCCCTCAGTGTGCCTGTATGTAACACCAGGGTGTCTCTGTTTGATTAAAGGCACGCCTCTGCGAGATACTGAAAGCTAATGTTGCTGAGTATTTCTTTGTTTTAATTGTCAAACCCTGGTGTAGATTTTGAGCTGCTGGGCTCTGTGCAGGTGTGGGAATGGCTGTAGGCAGAAAGTCACCGAGCAGAGCTGAGCAGACACTAGCTATCAGATCAATTAGTTCTCTTTGTGTCTCTGTGTGAGTCTCTCTGTGCTAGGCGCCCTGTCCTAGCAGCCAAGGAGCAGCAGGAAGCTGACTGCAGCGCTAGAGCAAGCAGGAGGGGGAAACCTGGGCTGCAGCTGTTTCCAAAAGCATAAGGCACTCGGAGCTAAATCTGTACATCAGGCAGCACCAGCTGAAGGGCTTTCAGGAGACCTGGTCTCTCCCCAGAGTGCGTATGCAGCCACCCTTTCATTTAACCTTCCCACCTTTCTCCTTGCTGCTTGCCTCTAGCAGTACCGCCCTGGTCAGCATCATTTCTCAGAAGCTGCCCACAAGTGTGTGCAGCAGCTGCTGTCACTGAGCAAGGAGGGGAATTAATGACTCTTCGCTCGGCTGTTGCGAACGGCAGTGTGTGAGTTCCTGTGGAACCATTGATTTCCCTTCCTGCTAGCTGGGGGCTGCTCTGCTCACACTGCAGAAAGCTGCTTTTGCAAGAGGCAATGACAGGACAAGGCTGCTAGGCACGCAGAGCCCCAGCCACAGCCTTGTGCTTGCTGAGCTGGAAACCTGCTGTTATTCTGGGAGTGGTTTGATCGAGAGCGTTCCTCTCCCCGGCTGCTGCTGTGTGCCTGTGGCTCACAGGTTCCTGCCACTGTGCTTGCAGGTACTAAAGCTTTCAGGCATGATGTGCTATGATGATTTAGTTCAATTAGCTCACAGCTGAGCCATAACCCCTTGTGATCAGGTCTGAACTTGGGACGGGCTTCATGCCAATGTGATGGAAGAGACAAAGCTTCATGTGCTTTTACAGAAACAATAAGTATCTTTTATTTGCTGACTATGGCAGGATGGAGGAAGTATGCCTTTGGCCTGAAATGTTCCAGATAGCACAGGCACAGAGGGGCAGCGTCCTTGCTGAGTGTTTTGCTGCTGTAAGCACCCAGATAAGGCAGCTGCCTGGCCCATGGCAGACCTACTCTGTGAGTTCTGGAATCTGTGTGTTATCCAGCTGCTCCTGGAGATCGTCGATGTACTGAAAAATCTCTTTGATACGGTTGCGGCTTCTGTCAATCTCATTTTGGAGAGCCTGAACAGATTGAACCCAAGTAGTGAACCCACAGGCTTGTTGGGGTCCTGGCTGCAGCACAGAGGTCTCCAGCAAAGGCTGGGGAGCAACTTTCCTAGTGGTGTCTCTGCCACCTGAGGCAAACACCTCTGTAATCCATCCCCATGTGAGCATGAAGGTCTCTTACCTTCTCTTTCACAGAGGCCTCCCAGTGGTACATGTTGAAGAGGATGTCACACTCTCGCATGCTGATCTTCAGCAGGTGGATATTATGGGATTTGTTGACCATGTTGACAATGGTGTTTTTGTCCACAAGAAACTAGGAGATAATATGACTGGATCAGGGGAGGGGCAGGCATGCAGCAAAAGCCACAGAGCTCAGAACTAGCAGTGCTTGGAGGAAGAAAATAAGACCTCTGTTTCAGACTGACAAAGCCCTAATCATCGGGATGACTCCAGTGCTTTTCCCCCTGTGTGGAGGAACATATCAGGAAATAGAGGCAGCACCTTGGGCCTCACTTCCTGGAGCAGGGAGCGCCTCACAGTATGTGACCAGCCCTTGCAGCAGCTGCTGTTGAAGCAAGGCTGCATATGCTGCAGCTCTCCTGTCCCAGCAGGTGCAGGAAGTGGAAAATCACATTTGAAAGGGTCTCTCGCACTGGTAGCACTGGCTGTAAATCTTCATCTCAGAGAGCCTTAGCTTCTAATCGAAGCAGTGACTTCCCCCATGGCTCTGAATAGAAGGTGGCTGTGCTAAACCATAATGAGTCTCCTCCTGCAGCCAAGTGCAGCTATATTGAACAAATGAAGATTGCTTCTCTGTGGAAATGGATGGCAGTGAGGCAAAATGGGTGCACAGCAACGGTGCGTAACTGCAGCCATCTGCACAGCCCATAAAGCAGGGAGCTCCCCTGGGGGGCTGAGGGGTCTGGTCTGTGTCTGTCAGCTCTTGATTACTCAGAGTAATGGGGAGCTAGGATAATCTGGACAGAGCGAAAACACAGCAAATGCAAAACTCAAGTCAATTAACCACTAAGTGAAGGAATAACAGAGGCAAAAAGGTCAGCAGTGTTGCTGACTGGAGCACTGCAACAATCTCTGCGCTTTCTGAAAGGCTCCTGGGATCTTCAGTATCAGAGCAAGACTGGGGCTGCAGTGGAAGGCTGCATTTGGAATGTTGTGTCCTGCCTCCAGAACAGCTAATGGGCAGAAGAGCTCCCAGGAGGGCTTCTGAGATCACTGATGCAAACAGCCCCAGCACAAAGAAATCAGAGCAGTGTTTAGGTTTGCCTGTGGGGAGCAGGCAGAATCGGAACAAAACCAGCTGCAAGTGCAGCAGAGAAGCTTCCTGAGTGCCTGCTGGGGTGGGGCTTGAAAATCAGCCAGTGAAGTGAGCTGGGAAGGCAAGGGAAATTTGCTCAGCATCTCTCCTGGGCTGCTGCCACCAGCTCTTGCAGAGCCCAGGGAAACCTGCAGTGCAGTCATCTCCATCCCACTAAGCAGAGATGCCCAGCAGTGCTGCAGTTCAGCCATGTCTGGTAGGACACAGCTCTAGCTGCAGTGAGCTTCCTGGAAATCCTGTCCCTGCCAAGCAGAGGCTGCGGCCTCCTTCTCTTCCCATCACCCCCACAGAGGGGGTGAATTTTCTGCTGTCCTCACCTCACGAACATCATCTGGCAATTCCTCATCAAGCTCATTCTTAAGTGATTTCTCCAGGGCACTGATGGAGATCTCTAGCAGCTTCTCATGGTGACGGTTTTCCAGATCCCGGCACTGTGTCATCGTACAGAAGATGGTTAAGGAAAAGGCTGAACACACCATTCACTTCTAGAAATAAAACTGGACCTCCCATGACAGAAGGCTGAGGCTCAGAAAGAGCTACAAAGAACGTGCTACAAAGAGGGCTGCCAGCCCTGATGCAGGCGAGCAGAAAAGCACTCTGGTGTCCCATGTCCTCACAGCAGGCCTCTGGAAACAGCCTTGCTGCTGACAGGGTGTCAGAATTTGCACTTTCTGCTCTTAATCACAGCTCACATCAGGTCTCATCCTCATTGCCATGTATTACACAGAACTAAAAGTGTACCTTGATTTGCAGAGGAAGCTGAGGGAGGCCTCACAGGATGTAAGCTGAGCTCTGAATATGCCAATTATTTGCACCAAGCCACAGATTTATATATATAATCTGCCACAGGAGTGCTTTACTGTTCCTATCTCGCATTGTTCCAGAAGACCTCAGTAACACAAAAATGAAGCCCATTCAAAGAAGCAAGAATACACATGGAAAACATGCTAGCTGGATCTGCCAGGAGTTGTGCCATGCATGCTCAAGAAAAAAGCAAGATCCCTAGGAGGGAGAAAGCTGTAAAAGTCCTAGAGACTTTCCATATGTGAGAGCTCAGCCAGAGCCCTTTGTGCTTTCTGTATTTTCCACAGAAAGACTTGGAGCACCTTAAATGGCCATTCCTACAAAGCTGGGAAAACGCCTTTTCTGTTGACAAAAAATAACCCAATTCTATTTCAATGGCTCAGTTATAGATTTAGGATTGAAGTATATGCACCTCACTCAGAGATTCATGCCAACATGCTGTAAAAAGGATATATGCCTTTAACATTTTCAGTGAATGTTGATGCAATGACAGCAATGTTTCTTTCGAATTCCTTTATCAGTTCCTTAATGGAAAGAAAAAGAGGAAATGTTACAATGAACACTTTCATGAACATAAAAGGAATCTAGGAAGAACCTAAATTTGATTATAATTTGGACTCGCTGCTGTTGTTAGCACAGTCAGAAAATGACCTACCTAAAGCATGTAAATGGTTTGAAAGCGCTGAGTTTATTTTGTCATTCAGGGACAGAAAATCAGAATCAGCTTACTGGGGAGAAGCTGGTTGAATGACGCTTACCTGGTCTCTGGAGCCATCCCATCCCTTTGTACTCTCACTGAATGCACAGTGTGCTGTACTCCTGCACACTGCCATGCTGCATTCTCCTTGTGTGTATGAAAAGCCTCTTTGTGAGAAGTGTAAGCAATGCCTGGGCTTGCTGCAGCTTTTGTTTTAGTCCTCAGAAATGAAAATTGCTGCTGCCTAGTGCCTCTCTCAAAAATGGCTGATGGGGAATCTGTTAAGTGTTGCACTTGATGTCTTGATGTAACAGTTCAAACACAACCACCCAAATCCCGCAGTTCCAGAAGGGCATGCACAAAGGAAAGTCTCTGAACTTTCCTTGAGTGACTGCAGATATATTAGGCCCAATTCAGAAACCATTAAAAGGCACAATCACCATGCAGTAGGGAATCCATTCTGAGCTGCATTCTGTCCTGCACATTCACAGCAGTAAACTGCTGCATCTTGCATAAGGGCCGCAGACCCTGCCTGCTAGTTTATAACAGATTAGGTTTTGGTTTTGGTTTTAAATGAGGACACACATTAGGAGCCCTGCCCTAGTTTTCAAGGAAAAGTGAGGAGAAAAAAGGCAGCTATTATGCAAGCGAATGCATTAAGCTGAGCAGGAACGTGTGTAATCTTATTCATGGCGAGGATCAGCTTCAAAGAATTACACTTCCAGAATGCCAAATGCATATCCCATACCATGCAGAGAGTTCTGTACACAGACCTATATAATGACTGAACAACCTCAAGTCCCTTTTTTTAAAGCTTTGGAAATCAGCTTGGATAGATGTGAAGAAAATACTGTGCTCTGCTCTGAGAAACAGGAATCTGTTGCAGCGTATCAGTGTCCAGGGCTTGATCTCGCCCATTTCAACCTTGAGCAGAGGAAGGTTAGGTGGAGACATAACAGGAGCCTGACTGGAAGAACTGTGTGCTCTTCCTTATGCAATGGGCTACAATGCAGAGGCATGCAGCTACAGCAAAATGAATGCCTCTGCATCCTGGATGGGAGGCTTTACAGGTATGAGCCTGAGCCTTACCTCCAGCTGGTCCACCATCTGCATTTCCAAGGTCATGAGTGTTTCTGACAGCTGAAGGATGTCCTCGTTGTACTCAGCTCGCATAGACTCAGCAGTGTCGTGACTGTTGGCATGATGGATCTCATCCAGCCTCTAAACACAGAGATACATAAATTACTTATAGTTGGTGTTCAGCACTCCATTGCAATTTAATTAACTTGTTACATATGTGAGAAAAGTTCCTGCTGCTGATGAGCTGAAATGAAACGTGCTGATTCAGTGAGTCTCTGGATTTACATACTGGGAAGTAACAGTGCTGAGGTATGCTGCTGTATAAACGATCCCATGCAATGCAGTGATACTGGTGAGAAATCTTCCCATCTCCCAGTGCCCGATGACTTTGACCCTTCTATACTTCCAACTTTGGCTTTTCTTCTGACACATTTCAAGTATATATACATATATATATATATATATAGGATTCTTGACGTTGCTGGCCATGAAGAAGAGATTAACAATGACTGTTAGAAAAGAAAGGCACATCTAAATCCCGATCCCTTTCCTGTCCTTGAATCTTGACTGACTACCACAGGGGCAGAATTCAGTATTCTGAATATGGAATATCTATCATTGCCTGATTCCCTCTTACAGCAAGGATTTATTGCCCTTCAGAATTAAATATTGACGTCAGTTTTGTATCAGACAAGATTTATTATTTCTTAGATCAAAAAAAAATCCTCTTGTGCTCAGCAATGTATTATTTTGAAGTCTGTTCAAAGTAAGTTAACAATCAAATGTTAATAGGAGGAAAGAAATACACGTTTTAAGATGTCTAATCCAATTCTCTTGAGAGGAAATGTAATGGGCTAAAATAGTGAATTCCAGCCAAAATAACTGTGAAGACTTGTCTGAAAACAGACTACATTGCCCAAATTTTGCAGTGGTAAATGCAGAGAAGGAGAGTGCATGGGGTAAGTCAGGACATCTCCAAAACCTCCCCAGGGATCCAAGCCACAGCTCTGGAAGCAAGAACTTCAGAGCTCAAGGCCCTTAACGCTTCTTTGCTTCTCAAGAAACTTCAGAGAGAGGTGTTATTTTACAGGTTGCCCAAGCTTGCAGGAAAGGATGACAGCTAGGCAATCACACCCTAAGAGTGGTTACAGATTTCAGCCTGCTAGGACCCCTGTGATTTTTTAACTTCTCCATCAGCGTTAAATTCTGAACTTCCCAATCAACTTTAAATGACTGTTTGGATGCTGACTATTCCAGAATTTATGTGCAAACTGTCACAATAACCATTGTGTCCTGTTCAATCCACTGCAGGTCAATCCATTACTGAGGCTGTAGCCTACCAGATGAACTATCAAAGCCATGTATTTTTTACAGAGGTCGTACTGAGAATCAAGTAGCTGAGTATAAATATCAGCCTTTATCTGATGCTTTCTGGTAAACCTGCAAGCTCACATCCCAGCTGGAGTTGCCAGGGCTGTTTGCTGGCATGAGTCAGCAAGGTTCAAGGACCTGGGGACGGGGTGACTCAACAGGCTGCCAGCCTGTGACACAGCACCTCAATCAAAGCGACCTGGATTTCAAAGAGCAAGCGCTCGTGACTCCATGCAGTGTCAGTTGTCAGGGACTTGCTCTGTTCAGCTGACAGGTTTACCAGGCTTTAGCCCCCCTGACTTCTTTTCTGTGGAAACAAAATAATGATCCATCTATTATACATGGTTAGACAGGGATTCAGCTAGAAACGGTGCCCTTAGCAGCCACAATGGATGATTGTAGTTGAGTAGAATGTAAAAAAAAGACAGTTTGTGCTTTAAAAATAACTGACTAGAAATGCATTGCAATAGCTGTACCTGCTTCTTCTGTTACAGTTCTTTGAGCTGTTGTTGACAAGATGAACTGAATCAGAAAATGACTTGAAAACGAACTAAATAACCTGCAATCTCCTTTTCTTTCTTTCTTTTTTTTTTTTTCCTGCAGAACCTTGAAGAACTTTACCTTCATGAACAATGAAATAACACCATGGCATATTAATTTTCTCCTACACTAAATTTCCACATCAAGTATAGATATAAGTTGTCAGTGTTAGTTGGCTGTGCTTTGACAAAAGGGCTGAAACTTCAAACCCCAAATCTTTTTCCTATATAAAGCACTAAAATACCATGTTAGTTAATGTTCACTGACATCATTTCTTGGAACAGATTAACACTGCAGAAAAACAAAGAAAGATCAGAGACTGAGTGCTGGAACAGGTTGCCCAGAGGCTGTGGAGTGGCCATTTCTGGAGATACTCACAAGCCATGTGGATGTGGCCCTGGGTGGCCTGATGCACACAGCCCTGCTTTAACAGGGGACTGGCTTTCCTCCAGAGCTCCAATCCAACCTCAGCTATTCTGTGACTCTGCAATCAGGGATCATATCACGACTGCAGTGTAACTCTAGGTTCACTATCCTAATTTTAACAGAATTACCCTAGTTCAAAGTGAAATTGAAAGCTGCTATATGATGTATCAAACTAACAAGCATAAGGAAAGTTACCGTTTTGTTCTGATTTTCAAAGTCTAGGATTATTCTCCTGCCTTCTTCTTGATTGGCTGTCAACACTTCACGAAGGCCTTCATAGAAATCAGAGACTTCAGCTTCTCGTTTTTCATGCTCTTTCAGACAGTAGTTAAACAGGTTCTCACAAACGGAGACAAAATCTTTCCTATATGTGACACCAGAGTCAAGGTATTTTGTTTGTTCAGTGGAGTAACACGTTATGTTCCTTCTAGCTCTGCAAATTCAAGCAGGAGTTACAAGCTGCTGTTATGTAAAACTCGGTGGTCCTTGCTGGTAGCAGGCTGCCAAGCATTTTGTCTGAGCAGGACGGGGTCACCTGTTCACATTCTATGCATAGGATTTTGCTACCTTAAGGGTATAGAGAAGGATGTGGCAGCTTGAGGAGGAAAGGCCTTGAGGACAAAAACGTATGCTTCTCTGACTCTTTCTTTTCAAAGCAGGAGAATGAAGCATACAACCCTATCTGTCTTCACAAGTGTGAATACAGTGTCTGTGTAGTTAATAAATATAGCTCCGGAGCTTACAGCCAGGGTGCAGAATAAACTACTGACTTGGTAGCATCACAAAAATAATGCCAATTTTTCTTCTGCTATTATCTTGACAATGGAATTGTTTCTAGAGTCTATCGTAGTTAAGCCGTGATGCATTTTTCCCCAACAGTGTAATGCAATTTTAAGGAAGGTCAAGTTACTGGCCTTGACAATGCTCTATTAATCTGAATGAGAAAAGAAAAAAATAAAAGTGTCTGCATTCTGATGCCCGGTATAGGAGCAATGATCAGAAAAAAGTGCTGGCCTGAAAACTTCACGTTGCCAGCTCTGGCAGGCTGTGAGATATGTGACTCATATCATTCTGATTAGTCTGTTCCTATCTCCTACCACTTCAATTTCAACATGATTTTAGCGACTGCGCTCTTACAATCTAACTGACAGAGATTTATCTTATGGCTCATTTTAAACCTTAAGTGGATTCCAGACTTAAAGGCGGTACAAAGCCTTGATTCTTGAAGGGTCAGGAAAGAGGGCTGCTGAAAATATGTTTGATTCAGGCGATGGAAAGGGAATATGGTAATTACAACAGTGAGAATTCGAAACGCTGGAATCTCACGACCTGTTGGTGATAGAAGTGAGTGGTTATACAAATAGGTTGTTTCAAGCTGCGCTGGCCAGCTTGCCAGTAATACAAACCATTTGTTTGTAGCCCTCATATTTCATGAGATATCAGGCCTTAAAGCTGTCAGTGGTCTCATGGTCTTGCAGTGTTTTTCTGGCACTGTTCCTAATTTGAACACAGAAAGCCTCAGATCTCAGATCAATGTGAGCTTTCAGTCCTGGACAAAAGCAAGGGATGAAGAGTCCCTGTGGATGCACCTCCTTCTTAACTCAAGTCATTAGGTTTTAGCTGTAGGTTTTTTAAACCCAGGAAGGATATGCCTGCAGCAGGTCATCCACTCCGGGGAGGTAAGCCAGTTTGGCAGCTTCTGTATCCTCTGCATACAAGCTGTCAAACAGGAATGATCCATTCAGGTACTCAACAAAGGCTGTCTTTGAAGAGAATAAGAATGATTTAAGTAAAATGAAGAGTGCCAACCTGCTGCCAGTCCTTAGGATGCCTCTCTCCTAGAAGCTCTTTACAAGCAGAGGAACACTGGTGTGCTGTGCAAGTAACGATCCGCACAGACACAATTACACCTACACAATAGATATACCAGCCAGGTCATGAAAGCATCCTGCAACTGGAGTGAAAACCATCCTGGTTCACATGTGGATTTACTGCTAGAACTCTCTAGCCTAAGGACAGAAAACACTGTTTAATCTTACATAAAGCATTTTCACATACAACCATATGTTACAAGGCTATTCAGGCTCACAGATAAAGAGTGAGTGGACTTGGGAGAAAGCCAGAAGGAAGAGCTGCAGGTGTCCTTCCTGTCACTTAACCTCCTCCTGCTCTTCAGCCAGCCTGGTCTTCCAGCAGGCTGGAGCACAGAGCCATATTGTGGCTGAAATCACCATTCTGCCTAGCCTGGTTTTCAGGCTGCTCGTGAAACTACAGGGATCTCAAAGCCCTGAACAGTTTAACCATAAAACTAATAAAAAGCATCAATTTGGTGTGAAGGAGAAAAGAAGTTACTGCACCATGAAAATGTTAACAGTTCCCTCAGATGTGTAATTTTCTTAATCTCACATTAGGCTGATAAGATCCTTGGGCACAATTTACTATTTAGTTTCTAATGGTCTATATCTGCAGCCTGATTGTTCAGCCAAAATAAATATGTTCCCCCACATCATATGTATTCCACAGCAGTTCCTGTTTTCATTCAATATAAGAGATTTGAAGATCAGAGACTAATCCTAGCCTTAGTGTTAGCACAGCCAGTGTTAACCTCTCATTAGAGCTTCAAATATCTGAAGGAGAAGTCAATATCAGCTGCACTTCTTCCTCCCAAGACAGCACACAGCTAGCCAAAGAACAAGCACCTTGTGGTACTCCAACTCCTTCTGCTGTGCCTGCTTTTCCTCCAGCTGAGCTAGGGCCTGGGCTTCCTCATGTTCCAGCAGGTCAGTGAGGTAGTGGTAATTTGAAATGGCAACTTCTCGCTGAGAAAAGCAAAGAAACATTATTAGACTACCCAGCAGTGCCCAACAAATCCAAGTGTAAGCATTCCACCTTTCCAGAAGGTGCACCTGAATGATATCTGCATCTCCATTTCTTTGTGGTCTTTCAATTAAACTACTTATAAAGTTTCTAATCCATTCCTCACCCCATTTTTGATGTCATATTACTCTGTCTCTTCACCTAACGTATCTGAACCAATTCAGTCCCAAGCAGCATTTAATCTCCCAATTCCTTCATCTTTAGCCTTGTTTTTCTGTTTGTTTTAGCAGGAGGCCCTGTACTGACTTTGAATTTGAGCTCTGAATGGGTTGGCTACTGAGTTTAACATTTCTGGGGAAAAGATGGTTTTTCTGAAGGCAGCGTAGTAGCAGGGGCAAGAACCTAATTAGCTTGCAACTGAAGCATGACAAATTTAAGCATGCAATTCAATGACATACTGTCTATGAGCAGGGACTGGACTCATGACCTGGAAAGCCCTTCCAGTCCTATGGTAAGAGTAACGTATACTCCAAGAACGGCTCCTGTTCTGTGCCAAGCAGTTTAAAATGAAACATATTCTTTGATTATTAAGAAAAAAAATGAGCCTTGGTGTCAGAAAGCAGTCCTGTGGGTTACCAGTGCTGTACAGTCTTGCTTTCAAAAATCAGGAAAGGGAAGTGTGTTTGGATGGCGCTTGCCTGGTAATGTTTCAGTCTGCTACTGAAACAAATAGCTCAGTGAGCAGCAAGACCACCAAGCCTGCTTTCCTCTGGATTCGTGTCTCAAGACTGATCTCCTCTGAGATTCTCTCTCTGTGATTCTCTGATCTCTAAGTAGTCCTGCACTCACACTGCAGCATCTCTGTGGCAATATTAAGCAGGCTCCTCTCCCACACACAGCTGCTGACTTTCACAAAACCTGTGAAGGCATAATACCTTTGACATCTCTGCCTCAGCCAGATTTGACAGAATTTGGCCTACAGGTTCACAGCTGTTAGGTGGAGATGGAACAAATACTGTGTGTTTCCATAGGTCTAATTTCTGCAGGGAATCAGCCCATCATGCTGAAACATTGTGAGCATATCAACAAAGCCAATGCTCTGTAAGGAACTCATGCCCAATTTCACAAGAAGAAGATGTAGAAATACTTACTGTGGTGTCACTCACGAGTTTGAAGTCCAAATATACCAAGCCTGGAAGGTGAGCAACAACAAACAGCATATACTGCTCTTCATTACAGAAAGGATTCCCAGTGAGATTCAGTGTATGTAAATTCTTAAACCTCCTAAGATAGACCACCTGTGTGGAGGGGAAAGAGATGGTGCTTACCAGTGCTGTGGAAACAGCTGGGCTTGGAATTCATTGCTCATGGATTGCACAATTATGTTGTGGTACATATCGTGCTCAGCTGCCAAACACAGGCAAGTTAAATTAGAAGTTTCTAATGCTCTGGGGAAAGAAAATACCTAAATTCACATCATGACTATGTAAATGATGGGAATGGAGAGATGGCCTTTAGTTGGGTGGTGGACAAATCAGAGTGTTAGGCTGGTAAACTACCCTCAGAAAGAACCCCAAATATATCCTAGTCCCCACTTTTCCTCATGCATAGCTATTTATTCCTCTCATGAGAACCAATAGGAATTTTGCCACAGATGACAGCAGTAGCAAAATGAAGACCTCATGAGTGAGTAACCTAAAAGAGAAATAGCTGAAATAAGCTCTTAGCAGCTAGATAGCTTACCTAAATCATAATTTAGGCTTCAGAGGAAATGAAATCCTAAGGAAAAAATTCTGCTCAAAGGGAGGTAGTGGTAAACGTCAGATCTAGAATATTTGATCCTTTGCTGGGGAGCAATTCCAAAGCCAGGGAGCACTCACATTTTCCAGAGTGGTCAGGTTATTCTTTCCAATGGAGAAAATCTGTAGCTCTTGCAATGTGTCCATGTGCTCAATTTTAGATATTCTGTTGTTGTAGAGGCTTAGGTCCTGCAGTTTGACAAGGGTGTCCAGGCCCTCAATCACTTCAATGTTGTTGAAGGACAAGTCTGAGGAAGAATTGGAAGTTGTATAAACAAGTTAAATTATTTCTAGCAGAACACCCCAATTCAGATCTTGCATTTAGCCTGAGTCTTGATTTAGAAGTTTATACACAGTACTTTCCTCAGGGGGGGCTCAGTGTCCCACATAAAAGGCTCAGCACGAAATCACCATTTTCTGGGTCAGGAAACAATGTACACATCTCCTTACAACTTTAACACGCATATGAGAGGAATGGCTGAAGACATTCCATGCAGAGTCCATATCCAAAGCCTCAAAATGAGTTCGACCTTAAGGGGGGGAAACCCAAACTACAAGAAAAGAGGTGCCGTGAAAAGGGAGCATTTCTGTGACAAATTTGGGGTTCTGTGCATTGTTTCTTGCAGATTCTTGCCTGCTGCATTAGAGCTTGCCATCATGGCAACTTCTCCAGGACCAGCAAATGTCAGCTCCATGCTTACCACCACCCTGTTGTCAATAAAGATATGCAAAGGCACATACTCACTGTAGCTATTTCACTCGTTAATATTTCTTCATCCCATCCTGCCAAAACATCTAGGCTAACACCTACATTCATCACCATTAAGGGCAGTGTTTACACTCAGGCTGGAGCTGAGTGCTTCAGGATTCCAAAGGCAGCTGATGTGGTTACCAGTTGTGGGTGTCACCCCAGCCCCTGGGCAGCTAACACAGGCATGCAGCAGCTGCTGAACCACTAGAACCTCTGGGCAAACTGCAATGCCTGAGTGTGCTTCAAAAAACTGCTCACACAGTGGTGATCTGCTGTGATTCACAAGTGCATTAGTCATCTGTGCAGCGGAACAGTGCAGACAACAGAGCGGAAGAACTCATTTAGACATTCTGAGATGTGCTTATGAACCAAAGCCTCGCATGCTATTTTCAGCAGCAAACGAGGATATATTTATGCTGCCACCCAATAAGGTGGCTGCAGTTACCAGAGAATGCTGTAAGCTATGAATCTGGAGCAGCAGCCACTGACATGCCCAGCATCAGAACCAGCACCACTGCATGGTGCTGCGATCCATATCCTGAGTTTTTGATTAAAAGTAGTCCCACTTCTTAGCATAAGAAAAATGACAAGCCCTTAAGCATATAGAGGTAAACACACTGTTGTCTTTCAGGGATTCTAAGTTCCAAAATACTTGCATTATCTTTATAAACAGAATAAAGGTTTCTAAATCACAGAGTTTACATCAATATTTCTGAAAGTCACCTCTAAGTATGAGTAAAAAACCTGGAAACAGCCTTAAAATCTCAGCTTCCTGTTCCTGCCACACCAAATTTATTAAAACCAGGTTTTTAAACATTTGAAGGATTGCTTTGCAGTACTGATATTCATGCCTTTTGACATTTGACAGTCAAATGAGGAAACACACAGACAGCTGACAGGCTTCCCCGAGAAAGCTCCTATCAGTCGTGTTTGAGAAGGAATGTGACATCCCAGCTCTATTGCAGATTGCTTTGCACCTGAGAAGGCATCCAGCCCCATGTGCCTTATCTTACCAAGCCACACAAGGTGAACCAGACTCTCCAGAGCTTCTATCTTCTCAATGATGTTGTTGTTCAGCTGCAGCTTAGTAAGATT
Organism: Perdix hodgsoniae; assembly: GCA_035772895.1. Classification (NCBI taxonomy): domain Eukaryota; kingdom Metazoa; phylum Chordata; class Aves; order Galliformes; family Phasianidae; genus Perdix; species Perdix hodgsoniae. The sequence continues at coordinate 7,133,057 of JAPSGF010000014.1, read as the reverse complement.
CTCAAACTGCCACAGATTATCAATCTGCAGGATATCTAAGGGCACAGGAAAATAAATAAATATATACATTTTCCTTTCATCTCAGTCAGCTTTCAGTTTAGCGGAAGGAAAAATATCCAATCTTTCTTCCAAAATGTTTTTAGCAGATTATACTAAGTGTGACAACTACCCTAGAGAGCAGAGCAGTTCACTGGCTGAAAGCAATTTTAGTGAAACAGCCCAGTTAACCTCAGCATCCCATCCCAGCACACTGCTCATCAGCGAATCCAATGAGTCACTGAGGGGGTGTTGGCTGCAGTCAAGAGTGGCTTTATGAATCCACTGTTAAGAGGCCTTGACCTTCATTTTCCCTTCCAGTTCTGCAAATGAGGTTTGGAATGAAACTCTTGCTTTTCCCTGCATTTGCAGGCTACTAGTGGCCAGTTACTGCTTTTGAAAGTTACTTTCCTGCTCTTAGGATTCTCATCACAGGAGAACAAGTTGAGGTCTCATGTTTTTGCGAAGGTTGCAGTTTAGAACTAATCAATATGGCTGCATTTAGCTTCTTCCAAAAACAGAATCACAAGGACAGGCTGTTAGGTATTACAGCCAAGCATTAGGACCAAGGTGACAGAAAACACAGAACACTCTTACATCCAATTCTTTTTATCCTCCAATGGCTTCCCAGAAGATTGCATTCACTGCTATTGCTGTTTAGTGAGTGCGGTGTAATGCAATGAGCATACAAAATATTGACACAGTTCTTTGTTTTGCATTTGCAAATACATGCAGGATCAGGTAATTGGAAGTGGAACTAAGGAACTAATCCACTGGATCACACAATGAATTATCTGATTTTGTCCAAAATATTCAAATACTGAACCAAATGTTCTTCCTTCTTCTTTGAATGTGAGCTTATGACTGGTTTGGCAGTAAGAGACAAGCTGTGATGATGCTATGGATCCCAGGAAGCCATCAGCCTGGACTGTAATCACCACATTCTAACAACTCTGGGATAATCACCACTGATGGCCGTGCCTATCCAGGATTTGATTTGTCCGTGTACAGAAGGGCCCAATAGGCCTGTGGCCTGTAGGTGTCACCACAATATAAATGTTAAATAAGAACAACACTGACAATAATAGCATACAGCTAAGCAGCTTTAAAGCCATCCATCAGCAGTACCTCCCAGACTGCTCAACTGAAACTGCTGCTTCCAGGCATGACTAAAAGCCTAAGATGATCATTATTGTTGCCAATTAATGCTTATTTCATTTACTCTCCAATAAATATATGAGTTCCGATACTCACTTCTAAAACTAAGTTGTAGCTCCATCACATCTTCAAAGTTAATACCTTCTGCTTTGGCAAGCTTCCTTATGTCCTCCGGCCATTGCTCTTCAACTGCTTTCTGAAGCATTTCATCGTCTATAACATTTGGCTCAAAGCTGTTGTCTGACTGACTCATTTTTAGAGGATATCAGCCTTAATGGACAGAAAAGAGAAAGCAATAATAATAAAGCTACTGTCTAGCTACTATTTCCAACTTTCATTGAGCTGTCATGAAAGTTCCAGGGGATTAAGAACACAGTTTAGCATTAAGATCTAACACCTCATAACTGATGTTGAAGATGTGCTCGACTTGCATAGAATCATAGAATGGCTTGGGTGGGAAGGGATCTTGAAGATCACTGAGCTACAACCCACTGCTGTGAGCTGGGTGGCAAAGCCACTGATGTGACTCTAAGCACAGCCTCCACACCATGTCTGAGAGTGTGAGGATGACAGAGAGGCCAGTTAGAGGGCGCAGGGAGGGAGGCCTACGAGCAGCCATGGCGACCCCCCACTGCTGAGACCCTCCTTGCGAGGAGCGCCCGTTCCTTTAAGAGCTAAGCTTACTGACATAGGAAGGTCTGATTTACAGGACAAGAGTGTATTTACAGCATACAGAAATTACCATTTCATACATTTCAGACATCATTTTTGTAACAGAACTAAAGGGAATTTTGAGGAAGAAGGGAGGTTTATAAACAGTAACAGCGATTTCCTGAAGGCCCTTAATATAGACCAACCGTAAATGCGGCCTAATTCAGCCTATGCACAGGCAAACACCTTCACTTAGCGAAATTCCCAACTTTCTGTCCTGGCTTTGTCATTTACAGATCCGCAGTGCCGCCCCGTTACCGGCCCGCCGCCCCGTTACCGGCCCGCAGCCCACCTGCACCTCAGCCCCGGGCCCGGGAGGTTGCTAAGGAAGCCGGAGAGCGTTGCTAACGGACGTCACGTGATGAGCTCGTCCGCCAATGGGATGAGAGGGGGTGGGAAGGCTGGCTGCTAATCAGAGCCCGAGAAAATCGTGTCAGCCAATCAGCGGTCCAACCGTGCTTTGGGGGCGGGAGGGGGTGCTTATGATCGACGTTCTGCTTGCCCATTAAAATTGCAGAATTTTCCGACCGTTGTCCAATGGAGAGCGCCGCTAGCGGTATCTCTCTTGTCCATCAACCGGAGGGCGTGGCAAGGGACGGAACTATTGAGGAGGCGGGCCCGTCGCTTGACAGTGATGGGCACGCTCCTGAACCTATGGCATCACGGAACCTACGAGCGGAGCCCAATGGGTTGCAAGGAGGCGGGCCATGCCCGGCAAAGCGAGCGACGGTTGGTGCTGCTGCCTGCCAGTCAGAGCGGGGTGGGAGGGGGGGTGGGGGGAGAGGAGGAGGAGGAGGAGGAGGAGGAGGGAGGGCCGCCGGGCCGCTGTTTGTTGTCATCCCAAGATGGAGTTTCTGCTGGGGAACCCGTTCAGCACCCCGGTGGGGCAGAGCCTCGGTAAGGCAGCGGCGGGGCTTCGTCGGGCCTTGAGGGCAGGCGAGGCTAACGGAGGGGCTGGGGGTCTCCGGGGAGCGGGGTCCTTCGGGCTGAGGGGTTGAACTGAAAGGCGCGGAGGGGGCAGCGGCGGCCTGCGGGGGGCTGTGGAGGCCGGGAGGCGCCGGGAGGGGCGCGGGGTGCGGGCTGTGGAACGGCTGGGAGCTCTCCGGGGGGGGGATGTTAGGGTTAGGGTTAGGGAAGGAAGGAAGGAGGGCTTCAGGGTGGGTGATGGAGGTGGGCTCGTTCCCTGTGCTGCCCCAGCTGCCTTCATCCCCGGGGGCTGTAACTCCCGTGTCTGTGCCGGGAGAGCAGTGCAGGTTAGAGAAGCACACGCTCGCCTTTCAGCCCAGCGCTTGGGCGGCGCTTGGGCTCACGCTTTGGTGGTGCTGGGCGGGTTGTTGTGGATGTGCCCTCCCTGCAGGGCCTGCCAAGTGCTTTGCTGCGTTGCTGTGTGCACCCCTTCTCTCCTATGTGTGTATCCGTGCTCAGCTGTGGCAGGTCTGGCCCTGGTCTGGGATGCTGGGGCCACAGGAGAAGGCCCGAGTTCCATTTCTGCAGGGCTGCATCACTTGTCTCTGGCTGTCATGGCTTCCCACTTGCTTCTCCCAGACCCTGAAAGAATACAAGCTCCCCCGCGTTGTGGTGGGAAAGAAGAGCAGACTGGCTTGGATTCCTGCAGCATGGGTACCGTTGCATATGGTCCCAGGAGCCAAGGCAATGCTCAGTTGTATGCACTTGCATTGGCATCCCTCTCTGGTGAAACCCTGCTCCTAGTTTCCGTGATTTGTTTTGTAAACAACAGTAATTCTGATGACTTACCTAGTGGATGTATGTAGTAGAATATGTATATATAATATATGTAGTATATATGTATACGTAGTATAACATATATATATATATGGCTATAGATATTCAACATTAACTTATAAATAACAGGGGATTCGTGTCTTCGGGAATTAAAGTGAAAATATTCTGCTGAGTAGCTGTTCCTGGCCTCAAAACCCAGAAGTTCCTTTTTAGCAGCTCTGCACCCACGTGTGTGGACAGCCCATGGCAGAGCTCAAGGCCTTTAAGTGGGTGAGTCTCACACATTTCAAAGGTGGCTGGACTCCTGCTTTGACAGACTATATGAACCATATATCTTGCTGGTATTTCTTAGCCACCTGAGGTGTTCATTTGTTCTGCATAAGCAGAAAAGTGCTGAGAGTGTGAGGATTAAATTGAGAACAGTGAAAGTTGGCCATGATTTTTAAAGTGAATTTGCGTTGCTGTGCTTGGCCACCTGATAACATCTGCCAAGACAGCTGGCTGCTGTGCTGCTTGGAGAAACGTTCTACACTGAGCATTGTTAACTGAAGGTGATAATTTCTGATCTATTTATTGTCAGATTCCTTTAGCATCAGTAAATGGTTTAAAGGGGCTTCCTTAGGACTTAATTACTGTTGAGTGGTTTTAATGGTAGAATATGCTTTTCTAGCCTCTTGCCTTTCTAACTCTTGGAGTGCTGAGGTTTGCATAGCTCTTATGTCCCCTTGCTCTCTTTGAATGAGCAGACACTGCCAAAGTAAAGACTTTTGACACAGAGCTCAGAGGGATCCTGCATTGGAAGATCAGGTTAGGTCAGTGTGAGGGGCTCAGAGCACAGCTTCCATAATGCAAAATCCAGTTACGATTTAACATTTTTTTTCATCCCTTGGGGGATGTGCAGATTTTATTTTGAAAGAGTTTTTTTTTCTGCTTCTCGTATCACTGCCAGTTTTCTGAGACAACAGCAAGACAAAAGCACGCCTTGTTCTCAGACAGTGCTATTTGCCCAGTGTTTCCACAGCTTACTTTTTTTTTTTCTCTCAATGAGCTTGTAGGATATAATTCTCACTTACGTTTCTTTGTTCTTCAAAAGAAGGTAATTAATTTGGTATTGCCATTTAAACATATTGTGTAAAATACGGTTATGATGTTTTCAAGCAGTTTCCTAGCACTTACCATAGCACTGACCGTAAGGAAGAAGCACAGAGGGTCCTGTGGTCCATCAGTGCACCAGGAAGTAGCAGAGCATCTCGTGAAGATTTACTTAGAGCGAGGCAACATCCTTGCATAAATGCCAGATCTGGAAGAGCAAGGATGTCAGAGAAGGTTTGGGGAGAGCTGAGAGAAGGAATACATGGGATTTTCTCTTTTCCTCCTCCTCTTTATCAGGATAATGTCTGAAGCCAGGCAGGCTTTTTATGTTAACTCTTTTGCTTAATGTGAGAAAGTAATGCTAGGATGAGCTCAGAGGATTTGTAATGGAGATGGATTGAGTCTCTTGCATCTAAAGTGCCAGTATAGATGGGAGCCAGGTTCCATGTCTCTGAAAGCTACCTGATTTCTGCTGGCTGATAAACCTGGTTGGCTGATAAAGCTGCCTGTCTGAAACACCACTGCAGCTACCAAGGACAAACCTCGCTTAATTTTTCTCTAATGCTTTCTTTGACCTGTGGAGACTAAGCTGGCCTCTAGCAAGATCCCTGCCAAGCTGTTTTGGGAAGGCTGTTAGTTGAAGCAGGCATCTGTTGCAGCGTTCCTGATCTGAAACACCATTCTGCTCTTGCCATATTGCTTTATACCTATTAGTTGAAGGAAGGGGAGGTTATAGCAATATTTATGCATAAGCTGAAAATCTCATCTGGGGTTACATAGCACCATCAGCTACTTCTCAAAGGCTTTGTGAGTGGATGAAGCTTTTCCACGTCCCACCAGATGCAGAATTCTCCAGTGTCACCTCACAGCATTCCTGTAGTCTGAGGTCAGTGCTCCCTGATGGAGCTCCTTGTGAAGGTCCCTGCCAGTGAGGGGGGAAAAACAGAGAAAGATGTGTAGTTAAATCGAGGAAGACAAAATGCTTGATATCTGGAGAGAGGCTGCCTTGCAGAGAAAGCCACAAATCACAGTAGCAGGAATTTACCTTGAGATACAACATCCCGCCATAAATTGCATTTTTATCTTCCTTTCTTGAGGCAGCCATCTTTAAAGTGTCACCACTCTATTCAAGGTTGCCAAAGCAAATATCCTTACTGTAGGTTAGTGCAAACTTCTTAGATGATTTAAACTGAATGAATTACAAGAGTACGCAGTGCTGGTAACTTGTGTTTTTTTTTTTCTGACACTGCTTGTTTGGTATAGGCTGCATGGCTTACATGTAAGGAAAGAGTAAACCCAGTTACATCTATTGTATGTTGTTACCCCAGAGACCTTGGGAGAGTTTCAGAGGGGTGTTTAGGTGTGTGAACCCAAGCTCACTCCTCACCTCCCAGCCCATTGTGTGCCCAGCAATGCTGTGTGTGCTATGGGTGGAGGGACAGATGGATGGACAGGCCGTGCTTTGTTTGGGCCATGGCTTCCATGTGATGGGCACGTGGGCTGCTAAAGCTGCCTCCTGGAGCATACCTGAATTGCACAGGGACCTGCAAGTTAATCTTTAACAAAGTGTTAGAAATTAACATGTCCTTTGGGGTGGGGGTGTTGTTGATCTGGCTGCACCTTAGTTCCTGTTGGAGAAATGGAGTTTGAATGAGGGACGTTTGTCCAGGCTCTTGCTTAGGAGCCTGTTTTCAGAGCAGGCAGTGATTTCACGAGGAATATTGCTTCAGCAGCCCACAGGGTTTCAGCAAAGGATGCAGAGGCACTTTACTGAACCGATACTGAGGCAGTTCAATTGATTTTTATCAAAGCATTTGCAGTTTCCATTCAAAGTTGTTGAACCGACAATAAATATGGTGCTGTTACCAGAGCTACTGCTTTGTTCCCTCCCCCCCCCCCCCCCCTTTTTTTTTTAATGAGAAAGGTGTGCAGACACTTTTTATTTTCCTTTCTTCCTAAAAAAAAAAAACAACTTAGGATCTTTCCTCAGGTTTCACATGTCTTAAGATTTGTGTGAATCTTAGAACAGCAAAGCGGTTCCTAACCAAATAACTACGTGCAGAGATTGATTCATTACAGGGGTCGACCCACTGTAACGCCGTAGGAAGAATTACCCTGTGCTCTGTGGCTCACATACCCCATTTGCTTTAGTTACTTTCAGAATAAACTTTCATTTTGCTGTGCTGAAAGTGAAAGTTATCTTTTAGATGAGTATTTTTCTAAGACCAGGGTGCAGCATTCAGAGAGCACACAGCAGCCATAGGCTCTGGGACTGCTCACAGTCTGTGTCTGAGGGATGCTGCTGGGCACTGAATCATCTCTCTCCTCGTGGATTGCATTATTGCATCCGAAAGGTGATGGCTGGCTTTGCCCATGATGATGAGGGCACAGGATGTGCTGTCCTCGGGGTTTAAGTCCATTTGCACCAAGTTCTGTAGCTGGTGGTTGTTAACTGTCCAGCCCCTGCTGTTTGTATGGAATTGTGCCTGTCATGCAGAAGAGAGCCTGATAAAATGCTTTTAGTTTTATAAGATTATTTGGATCTGCTTTCATTTCATGATAATGGCTTATGTTGTAAGGAAAATCTCCATGAAATATGAAAATGGATATCTTTGCTTTTAAAGGAGCAAATAAATACTGAGTCACGAGTCTGGAAACTTGGAGAAACTACATATGTGTGTGAAGCTGGATAATTAGTATAATACCATTTAATACTGGGTTCCTAAGACTGGATTTATTTTATAGCCACAAAAGCAGATTGTAGTTCATGAAGGCATTATAGCATGTATTTTTGAGTAATGCAGTTTTATCTCCTCCAGCACAGGATGCTTAAATGTCTATTCCATATGCTTCTAATAGAAGTCTGTACGTGAGGGGCAGCAGCATGAGGACAGCCCATTCCCAGTTCATAGCACTCTGTGCATGCACTCGGCAGATTTTTGAGCCACGTATTTGCAATACATGTAACTAAAGACATGCTGTCAGTAAAGCTTCATGGACCAGATTTCATCCATTCAATTTTCACCAGAAGAAGCATACAGAATAAAGAACACCTTTAAATCAGCCCGCCCTTCCTTTGCTTTTATTACCCGCTCTGGGTTTTGAATTTAGCATCTTCTGAAGGCAATGAAGGCATTTGCTTTATCCACAGTGCTCATGGCCAGCAGAGGAGCAGCAGCACATTTGGCAGAAGTGGCCACATAGTGACCTTGCATGGGGACAGCCTGGGGGCTGCGGGGCCTGGCAGCCTCTGTCCTCATCTGGTGTTGGACATTTGGTTCTGGGTAAAGCACGTCATGCTTTGGCTTTGTGTTTTGGTCTCAAAATGTGTGCAGCACACGAGTGATTAAAAAGCACACATCTGGAGGGAAGCGTGCTGAGAGCCCCACAGTGTTACAGTGCGAACCCAGAGGCCCAAGAATACACTTTTTCCCCACGTCTGTTGATGGCTCTGCTGGGTCAGCCTGCTGCCGTTTGCTCCTTTGCAGCCTCAGCTTTCTGCATGGAAGAAACTTGTTGCTGAGGTTAAAAAGCCCATCTCTGAGGCCTTGCCTTCTGGGTTTGCTTAGTCATTCTGCAGGCAGTGCTGCCCAGTTGTTTTGCTCGCTCCTTTCAGTTACAGTCAGTTGGAAAGGGACTTTTTGTAGCTGCTGGTTCCTGAGCACGTGGAGCTGGGCTCCAAAGGCTCTGCTCCCCCCTGTGCTCTGCCCCGTGGAGCAGGCACTTTGCTGGGGGTGAACATGTTTTACAGAACTCAAGGAGCCAGATCTGCTGATTCAGAAGTACTCTTTCCATTGCTCAAGGAAGGGGATGTGCAAACGAGTACAGCTAGCACTGGAAGCACCATCCTTATACCTAATGGGACTTTTCTGTACCTTCCACAGAGATAATGGTGGGTCCTATATTGTAGTAACATAGTAACTCATCTGAAATCCAAGGATGAGAGAGGAAACACCAGCACCTGTATATAACCCTGTGTGTTTGGCTGCCTCTTGGCCCAGCTCTGTGTAGGCTCTGTTTACCATGTCTGCATCTATCCGTTCAGTGCCTCCCTGGCAGCTCCCTGCTTGCAGCTTAGTCTCAAGGAGCATCAGTAGGTGACGAGCTGATCCAGGGAGGCCCACTGGATGGTTTGGTGGTTGTAAGCCTGTGTGCTGCCTGAGAGCTCCCAGCTGCTCCTTGGCAGCCTTCTGGCTTACATTATTTCAGGAAGGAATTCTTTGTTCGAATTCAGGTCAAAGAAGCCATGCACAAGGGAGCGGCATGTATTGGTGTTACAAACAGTGCTGGAACCCCGAGGACTTTTCAGAGCACCAGGTTCTTAGTCTTGAGGCGAGAAAGACTTTGTTGCTTGCCAAGTGCAGTCAGGAATGCTGAGGATTTTTTAACTTGGACACGTCACATCCTCTGCATTTTCTTGGAATACTTCAGTAAGACATGCTTTGTGTTTGATCCAGATACCGAGGAATTAACACCTCTTGTACAGCTGAATAAATGCAGGAAAAAAAATCTTTTTAAAAATCAGGTATTTCCTGACTTTTTCGGGAACTTTAAGTATGTCTTAGTTAAAGCTTACTGCATTTATTTCCCTCTTGGAAGGAAGAGGACGTCCCTCCTTGCCTATATGCACAAAGAGCTACCTTGAGCAGATTAAATGAACTGCAAGCTTCAGCAGCTTTGCCAGCAAAATTGGAAGGTCTTTTTCTGTAACGTGCCTACGGGCCAGCAGCAGTTACAGCTCCCCACTGCTTTGTCTTCTCAGACTTCCTAATATGTCTGTTTGTTTTAGCAGAGCCCTTCTACTTAAACTCTGATGGCCAAATACTTACCAAGGTACGGAATTTATTTCAGACATCTGTAAGGCTTTAATTAGTAATCCTGCCCCAAATGTCAAGTGCCAATCTCAGGCAACACAGTGTTAAGGAACTTAACGAGTTAATGGGTTCCTAATTGAAGATTAGGAGTGAAAAACAACATGCAGACTTTACTGGAATATATCCGTTAGAGCAAATCTTGGAATTGGTCTCTGCATTGTGACTAATTACTGCTTGAATGCTGGCTGATGTGTTCCTGATTGCTATAGGCTGCAGGTATGAATGATAATAAGAGGATTGTAGGATAGGAGTTGAGCAAGATCCAGCATATATTTGGTTCTGGGGTACCCTTATGTTTAAGATGCTGTAATAAATAAATGATCTTTGAGCTGCCCTTTCTCTACTGATTTTCTCTTCTAATTAGAAGGATATTTTAGTGAAAGGAGCGATCTCAGACCTTTGTGAAATTCTCCACTAGTACAAATAATGGGAAATCTGAAATCACTTATTAGACAAGAAGTTGTTATGGCAACTGTAAGATGGTTGGCTAATCAGCGAGTGAGATCAGTTTTTATTTACAAGCATAATGAGCAATTAAGTTTGAGCAGCTGTCAGACTTGGAAAGTGATTAAAGTTCAACAAACAACTCAAATGGGTCAGTGTTGAATTCTGGTGGTTTTCTGACACTGCAGCTTGATCATGTGTGGGCTTTAGCTACTGTAATTAAAACTGCCTTTACAACCCATCTATGCCAGTAGCTTGGCATAGCCCATGTGTGTTGCAGAACCTCCCCAGCCAGGCAGGTTCTTTAAAGGGTGCCAGTGGTCTTATGGTCTTGTTGCAGCTGGAGAGGCATTTCATGCATTGCACCCCCTAAAGCATGGCAAGCATTATGGCATGCAGAAGCATCTCCAGGCCAAGAGGAGCCAGATTGTCGCCCTTCTGCAGGGCACTCATTCGTAAGAGGCATCATTGTACGGCTGCTGGTCGCATGGGGAGCAATCTGCTGTTTGGAGAACCCAAAAGAAGCTGAGGAGGTCTTGCTCAGTGCCAAAGCAGCAGGGAACAGCCAGGAGAAGCCCCAGCGGGAGAGCAGAGCTGGCAGGGCTTGCTGTCCACAGTTGCTGGGTTCCACAGATATCCCAAGCAAGAGCAGCAGTGCTCACGAGGTTCCCTGTAGGTGAGGCATTGCGTTTCCTCCAGCATTGCTGATGAGGAGCTGTAAGCAGAGCTGGGTCGCTGCAGGTTGCAGGAGCTGGTGGATGTTTGTGCTGCAGTGTGACCTTCTGCCTGTAGCCTGCGGTTGTCAGAACACGCTGGGTCAGCCCATTTCATTTGCTGGGATTTGCTTCCCTGCTGCACACGATAAATAGGCCATGTATACATGCTCAGAATCTGTGTTCTAGTCAGAATTTTAACCATCCGAAGACCAATATGTTTATTTACCAAGAAGTACACTGCGATCCTCTGATACATCTACGTTGGTTTTAATTTTACACCCTACTGTCATTTAATAGAGACAGTTGCAGTACAGTGCATGTGATCTGACCTTCTAGAACTTACATTTTCTATTTATCAGTCTTTTTCAGGGTTACCTACAGCAGTGACACATGAGAAAACAGGGCTATAGGAATGGACCAGGAATCGCACGTTTCTCTGCCCATGCAGGACAGGACTGCTCACATACATCTTGTTGCCTGGTTTGCTCCCAGGCTTGCTGAGCGGATTGCTTGGAAGCATTTAGCTCTCAGCTTTTGCAGGAAGAGCGAGCTTGGCTCGTTGGAAGGGGCAGCTGGCACTGGGGCACTTCCAGCGAGAGCGGCCTTGGCAGAAGCTTTCCCTGCTACCTAGCAGGAAGCAGCCAGCTCCCCCTTCTTCCTGCAGTGAACGTTTAGTGGATCCCAGGCACTGAGCTTCAAGCCGTGGAGGTTTGGGAGAATTTCAGTGGGGTAGGAGCTAGCTGCCTCTTGTGCAGCCCTGCTGTCATCTTGCAGAGCAGTGTGAAGGAAGGCTGGAGAACCGAAAAGCAAATGGAAGCGTTTCACACGAGGAAACATGAGCTGTCAGCCCTCGAAAGCTGCGCATGTGGCACTGCTGTAGTGGTGCAGAGGACACAGCTCTCACCTTTGTAGCCAGAGATTCAGAAGATTGCTGGATATGGGAATGTGTGTGAAACCCACGCTACGTGCGTCTTGTTCTGTTTGTAACACATTTTAATTATCTCATATGAATGTTTGCTTAAAAATCTGCCTGTAGCATGCTGCTGTTAAGGGGTAAACTTGTAACTGCTGTAGAATTGAAAGATTTTTCCTTTTTTATCCCCCGCACTAAATGTAATTAGTGTTTTCAGTTCATTGTAAGTATGTGAGAATATGAGCAATTGACTTAGGAGTAACCTGTGGAAAAAAAAGAAAAAGAATACTTAGGTAGGAGACTGGTGGGTTATCTTTACTGTATAGTTTGTTTGGAGCAAACAACATATTACACGTGAGTGGGTGGGAGGGAGAGTCTTAAATATATGGGGATGGATTTTTAGAGTTTGCAGCTGCCACGGATTAAAAATTCTTGGAACATTTCATCCATGAAAGGCAATTAGTTTTGTTTTATGAATATGAAAAGCACGTAGCTTGTAAGTACTGGAGTGAAGTCCCAAGTGAGTTATTAGAACTTGCTTTGCTCGTGTAGTACAAAATTAGCCATCAAGAGCTGATAGATTTCAAACAGAGCTCACTGACACACTTATCATTCAGGACTTTGCGCAGACTTCTCTCAGTCTCACCTGTACTTGCTGGATGGCAGTGGATGGGGCAGCACACAGCCTGTTGTGCTGCTGGGGTGCAGCAATGTGATGCTGCCCTGCCTGGCTCCTTGGGCTCTGCCTGCCCCTCAGCATGCAGCGTTGTACCGCTCAGAAGGATTTGTCTGCTTCACATGTGGGATACCATTCTTCTGCACTGTTTGGTGGTAACATTTCCAAAAGCTGTTTGCACACTTTGTGAGAAGCTGCAACGCTGCTGTTGCGTGTGATTACAAACAGCAAATCCACTGCAGCAGAGCCTTTGGGCATGCTGGCAGACAATGAGGCTGGGAAAGACATCACTGCTTCCAGTTGCCCCTTCCCTCAGATTTGCAAGTTGAGGTTGATAAAATGAATGGAGGCTGTGGTTTGTTTTGTTGTTGTCGGCTGTTTTTTTTTGTCATATATAGGGATTGTCTGCAGTGAGTTGTCTTTCTTGGAGAGAAAAACTTATTAGCTCGTAAGGGATGTTTGGAAAAAGACTACTTCTTCAGCATCTTTGGGTAATTTCCCATTTTCCTTTTTGCTTTTAGTGGGGGAGAGCCAAAGACTCGGCTATTAATTAATTTTAAACTTTTGGTGCTTGTTCAGGGTGGCACTGTTTTAATAGCTGAGAGTCTCAATTAAAGAACTCTCAGAGTAGCTGCTCTCAGTGATCCAAAGTCCTTCAGTACATGAAAACAACGGAAAAGTCCTTCATGTAAAATCCAAGTTCTGTCTGAGGAAGTGGCTGTGTGCCAGTGTGACTGGGAGTACAGCGCAGTCTGCCTTTCTGTGGCCAAAGGAGCAGTTTCAGATTGCTGCCCTAGTGCACTGAGTTTAAGCAGCGCCGTGCCAGTAAGTTGTCCTAAATGGAGCCATGTTATAGCAGCCGTGGTCTAGTTTGGAAGGGCAGATCTGAGGGAAAACATTTGAATCACCTGAAAGGCCTTAAATTATGCTCTTGTGCCTCTCATCTAGAGAAGGACGGCGGTAACAAGATGCTGGAAAGTGCTGCCTGATGGATCGCAGTGGCTCAGAGCAGGCGGCTGTCAGAGCAGCATCATGGGAGGACATCCATCATGAGGTGCCCAAAAGGAGCGTGGATTTGTTGCTCCCCAGCAGTAAATCATCCCATAAACATCTCCATTCAAACCCACTAAAATCCATTAGTACAGAGCATATCCTTTCAGACCGCCTGATGCTTCTGATGGAAGGCTTTAGCGCACTGATTGCTGATGTGAGCATGTGCTTGTGTGCTGGTTGTGGAGCAGCACTGTGTTCCCAGTGCCCTGAGCTTGTGGTCACACAGGGATGTTACCATGAACCCTGCTAGGAGATGTGAGGAAGCACATCCCTCTAGGCAGAATGTCAGGGAAAAGTGGCCCTGAATGGTGACATTGGCTCCTTGAGCTGGGAGGTGCCACCTGCCCTAGCTCTGGAGGGCAAGTGTTTGTGTGCAACAGGTTGGCTTTAATGGGCGTGTGTTCATGGGAGGAAGTTCTTGTTGTTTTTCTTAAGCTGAGAACGAGGAAGTTGGGAGGATTTCTCTTTGCTTTAAAGAAGCAGTAGTCTTTCAGCCATCTGTTTGGAAAGAGAGCTACTTATACGCGCGTCACGCAGCAAAGCGTGCTGTCAGCAGCAACAATTTCTGCTGATGGGGGAACTTCAGAGAGAAGATTCCTTACAAAAGTCATTATTGTACAGAAACACGCTGTTCTGCTCAGGATGCAGTCCCCAAATGCCTTTAGGGACTGTGACTAAACCCTCATTTGTGCCTCAGATGAACAACATCTGAGTGCAGGAACTGCCTGGGCTAGGCTGCCCGTCTGTGTCCAATGCGATGGTTGTAGCTCTTAGGGTCAGTCTAGTTTTATGAACTGCATTTGCATCAAGACCTATGAGATGTAGTAAACTCAGGCTGACGTGCTCTCCTGCCTACTCAGGTAATATTACAAGGATTTCTGCTTTGCTTTTCTTCTCAATCAGGTGATGCTCTGATCCAAGTATAAAGGAAAAATCTCCTTTGTTATACAGCATCTAATATTTATTTAATATGCATTAATCCATTCACCTTGCTTTGCTTCTGAAATTGCTGCACAGCTGTGCTCAATTAATCAACTGTAGAGTCCTGTTCCTAAGAGGCTGAATTTCTGGGGGGTGTTGAGCGATGTCTTTTCTGCAGCGCATCTAAATCACAGGGTGTTGTAACATAGCTGTGAATGCCACGTGCTCTTTAAAAAGCCCCAGTAATTGCATGTTACATATTCATCTTTGCAGGTAAGTGTGGTCTGGGTTGAAGGAGTTTGGCATGCGGGCAGCAGCTTCAAAAAGGAGAAAATCTGGGAGTTAATTGGAGAAGTGACAGTTCCCAGTCTCCTGTGCTTTCAGACAGCATTTGAGCTCAAAACTCGTTACGGTTGCACATATGCGTGTCCTCAGATTCTCTTGTTATTTTGTTTTAATGTAGACTCTGCAGTCATTACAGGCTATGATTATTCATTTATTCAGCCCCAGAAACACTGGCAAAGCAGTGAGTGGAGGATAGATGACTTCATCCCAAAGAGTTTCGATGTAAGCATAGCTAAAATCAATTGAAAAATCACGACAGTCATAGCGGGTGACCAGTGCTACAGCAGTACAACCCAAATCACGTTTTCCTGTAATGCTTTGCAGCTCCGATTGAGCCCGTTTGTTCTAGCTGACTGCCTTTTTCTTTGGAAGTGTGAAGCTCAGCATTTTCAGAGCAGTGTGAAATAAGGAATGTAAAAAAAAAAAGACTTGGAGCAGTGAGGTGGCTAATTGAAAAACGCTCTTGGAGCTGTGCTTTCTTACAAAGAAACTGGCAGTTTTTAAGGAGCAAAGCACTTAAGAGTTGAGTTTTGATCTGCAATCTCCAATGACTCACATTTATTTTTTAATAGCAGCATTTTGATAAAAAGGAGGAAAAAAAAAATCCACCCTCCTGTTGATCATCATGATGTCCAAGTGTCTGCGACTCGATTTAAAAGCAAAAGCAGAGAAAGGAGAACAGATTGTTAGATCCAGGTGTGTTGTTCTGTTGTGTCACTGTCTTGCAAGCAGGATGTCTTGAACGCAGCAGTGGCCACATGAATGCCCAGCAGCTTCAATCTCATCTTCGTGCAGCTCAGACTGCTGCTGTGTCCCCGTGGTCCTCCCCCAGGGCTCACTGCTGGTGCCATGTAGGCCGTGGAGGAGCTGGTGAATGCAAGAGTGACAAGAGCAGTTGCTTGATTCTGTAATGATTCTTTGAGGTAAAGCAGTTCTACGAGCTCCAGCTCAGAATAGAGATGTTCTCATCTCATTCAGTAGCTTACCTGCCCTTGTGAGCTATGGAGTGTTTTGTGTCATGTGCAGAACTAGATTTTTTTCTTATTTCTTTTTTTGTCTTAGAAGACCTTTGCCTGCTCTGTCAAAGTGTTTTGCCCTGATCTGAGCTGACCACCCTTGTTTTTTGAGAGCTCTGCTGAGCTGCAGTCCAGCAGGATGGCAGTAAGGACCTGCAATACTGTGGCTGCTTCTGTTTGCTGCCACGTGTTACGCGAAGTGAAATGTGACACATCTGACAGCTTGATTTTCTAGTTTCAGTCTTGGAGCACCACTGGTAGGCAGTTGGACTATTAAGAGATAAGACAAAGATTTCAGATCTGCAATCTTCTGAAATTCCGAGACCAAGCAGAAAGGATGTTTCATGCCACTCGAATGCCAAAAGTCAGCTTTCAGCTGAAGGAGGGGAGGAATTTGTAATCAGAACTTCCTCGCTTTTGGATCTGGGTAACACAGTGCATTAATGTGCACGTTTCCTGCGTTAACAGGAGGTGCTTTTTCGTGCGTAATTCTTCCCAAATGTTTGAAGCAGGAGTCTCTGAAGTAACATCTGGAAGAGTCCCAAGAGAGAAAGCTGTGATTTCTCTGAACACAAAGATCTGTTCATTCAGGAGACTCTGGTATTCAGACAGAAACCACCACAGTTCTCCTGTTTTCATGTAATGTGATTTGCAGCTAGTGCAACACTACAGATTGGCCTTTTTGGTTACACAGTACTGCAATCACTGTTTTTTACAAATACAATTTTTGGAGAGCTTTTTACCCACTTGTGCCAGTGCTTTAATGTGGGAGATGTGCTGCTGGTACCATGCCCGAGCATGAGCCCTTTTACTCCTCTGAATGAACACTTTTATCCTGGAATTCCTTTGGTCATCTCAGAGTCCCTTGTGCCACTGATACGCCTTTCAGTGAGGTTGAGCTCGTGGAGCTGGTGATTTTTGAGCATGGCATTCCTTCCCGATTCTGCACCAGTATCCAAAGTGCCATTCATTCTCTCAGTCGTGTCTGTTTGCTGATTGAAAAAGAGCTTTGAGGAGACGCACGGCTTCCGAAATATCTAATAAATACTGCATTGGATATTGAGTATTTATAATTCACTGTATTTTGGATCTGCTGGGGAGGATTCTCTGTAGAAGAGTGGAGGCAGAGCAGCTCAACGTTTTCTGGGAGTTCAGCTTCATGCAAAGCTGCTTGTAGCAGCCGCTTTCATTAGGTGCATTTTGTTCTTGCAGTGTACATAAAGCTTTATTGCTGTAGAACGTGATCTGCCTTCACGTCCATGCAGTCCTTACTGCTTAGCAAAACATTCTATTTAACATTAAAAACCCTCTAATATTAAGAGATTTAAAAAAACAATCACTGCATCTGCTGTGCTGGAGGTGGTCACCCAAGCTGCGAGGGATTTATGAGCACAGTGATGCAGAATGAAAGGCTGTGCCTTAAACAGGCCATATTCCTGAATCTGGGCAGTTGATTTGTTTTCTTAATGTAAAAATATATTTAAAAATTTGTGCGTTCTTGACAGCGTATGACAGCAGGCAGCGGCTTAGCAATATTCATAGCCTATGGTTCTGCTATAATCACGTCTTAAAAATGATTGTGGAAAACGCTGATCCTGCACCAAGCAGTGCTTGCAGCCCATTCATTCATTGCTCCTGTAAAACCCGTTTAGCTAAGGTTTATTTTGACAAAATGTGTTTGTGGCACTACTCCATGCTAAAAATCGCCATGTTGCAGAGACGATAAAGTGAAGTGATGCTGCTGCAGTGCGTGGGTACATAGGAACACTGGGCTGTGGTCCCCAGTAACCTCATTCCTATTTCTCCCTACAGCCATGGGAGGGAGAGCAAAATCCTCCTTATGCAGCAGCGTTTGGTTACTGCCTTTATTCTTATTTTACTTTTTTTTTTTAATCTCTATTCTTTAGTGTAAAATATGGGGGAGCCTGTGTGGGTTTAAGACGTACGCTCGTCTTTTGGAAATGAGCTCTTTTCCCCTTGGTAATGTTTAATTTGAACAGGAGTCGGGAGCTAATTTTAGTCTCTTCTTCAGCACTTGCTGCTGTTGTTGTTCATCCTTTGTAGCGTGCCTGACCCAGATTTGCTGCTCGCAGCCCCACAGCAGAGCTGCCTGGCTGCAGGGAAGCTGCATAGGTTAGCATGCCAGTTCTTTGAGCACTGTTACGTAGTGATGGAGAGCCCCTGCAGAACCAAAACACAGCAGGCTGAGGACTGAATGCTCTCCTTTTCCATCATGTCATGGAATCACAAAACGATTTGAGTTGGAAAGGACCTCTAAAGGCTGTCTGGTCCCCCTCCCACTGAGCAGGGACACCCACAGCTCCATCAGTGCTCAGCCTGACCGTGGGTCTCTGCAGGGATGGGGCACTGCCACCTCTGGGCACCCTGTGCTGCTGCTTCACCACCCTTAGTGTAAAGAACACCTTCCTTTTTTGGCAGGGCCGTGCACCATCCTTTCCAGCTTGTACTGATAACAGGGGTTGCCGTGATGCAGGCGCAGACCTCGCACTTGGACTTACTGAACCTCTTGAGGTTCTCCTGAGCCTGCTGCTCAGCCTGTCTGGTTGGCATCCCATCCCTTGAGTGTGTTGATCGCACCACACAGCTCTGTGCCATCTGCAGTCTTGCTGAGAGTGCACTCAACCCCACTGTCAATGTCTCTGACGTCGGTGTCTTCTTCATTCTGAAGGTAGATGGCTTCTCACTCTCCGTGTGGATTTTGCACGCTGCTTGATCTCAGCCTTCTTTAATTGCCTTCATGGTGGAGCTGCTTTCACCACTGTGCTGGTGTCGACAAGTCTCTGAAACCTGAATTATCCAGACACATTGCCTTTTTCCAGATAATGTCCCATAATTACGGCCTGCAGGCATCTCTATGCGCAGTCACAGTGATAAAAATGTTAATGGAAAAACGCTGTTGGTAAACAGAAAAGGAGAAGTGTGAAGTCCTTGGAGCCCGGCGTTCTACAACAAAATCTGCCTTGTTCTGGGGGACAGATTGGGATGTGATGTAAAGACAGAAGGATAGCTGGAGAAGATGGTACCTGCGGTTTTGTTTCTGAATTAAGCTATTCAGAAGATTTTTTTTTTTCTTGGTTATTTTATATTAGGGGGAAAAAAAGCTTTTCTTTGCCTTATTTGGATGCTAGACATCTGTAGAAAAACCTAGACTAATTTGGAAGAAAAGATCCTGTTTGCCATGAAGGTCTGCTTTTTGGGTCTCTTTGGCCACAGGTTTCATCTTGAACTTCGCAGCCTTTCTGCATGTGGATAGAGCAACACAGACAGGTTTTGAATGCTGCAAGTGAGAAGTGTGAGAATTTCATGGGGTGTTCTAAGCACCGCTAGACAGAACTGTGTTGATTTAGAGGGAAATCCCAAAGAGGAATTAGTTCTTGACAATGATTATCTTAAGCTGTGGTTATGCTACTCTTGCAGTCATCCATGAGTGACTTCCAGCAGCTGTGCCATAGGTCGTTCTTCCTGTAGAACTTCCAGGAAGGTGGTCTTGGTAGTCTGGGGGAGGTTTTCCTACCTCTTATGGTGCAGTATCTGAGAGCTTTCAGTTGGAATTAGCTGACATTTTCTTACTTTTTTGGCAATTCAGGAGTCTTTGTGGTACTGCCCATCTGTGTGGGCTGAAGGTGGTGAGTTTATGGGCTAATTGATTCCGCCTGGAAACCTCTGTTCTCACCCTTAAACCAGGAAGGAAGGTAGGACTTTGCTTAGAGTCAATGGGGGAAGATGGGACTTGTTTATTTCTATTTTTCTTTTACTGGACAATTTCAGCTGAGTCACTGAAGATGGATTGAAGTACCTAATCAGAAAGATGTGGGAAAAAATATATGTAAATGTTTTATTTTCTTTTCAGAAAAGGCCACAGATGGCTCTCTACAGAGTGAAGACTGGACACTGAACATGGAGATCTGTGACATTATCAATGAGACAGAAGAAGGGTATGCACTATTTCAGCAAACTTTGAAAGGCTCATGAGCAAAGTCACCTCCAGTTGCATTCAGCACGTGTGGAGGTGCAGTGAGTCTGGGGGCAGGTGCTTGTAGCTCGAATGCAGTTTACATGCAGATTGTTTGCTTTTCCTCCTCCTTTCACATTTTAGAGAAGCCCTGTAAAGTCCAGCATATTCTATGCTACGTGTCTGTCTGGGAAAGCTGGCATGAAAAAATGTCTGCTTGGAGAGAGTAACAAGTTTGTACTCTGGGGGTTCTTGGTTTCAGTAGATGCATCTCAGTGCTTCAGTGTTATTAACTTCAGCCATTTGAATAGAGAAGCTTCTTTGATGCATTTCCTTCAGCATCAGACAAGCTGTGCTTCTTGCAGTTTGCAGGAGAGCCTGTGGCTGGTGTTATACTCTGGGCCTTCTTCTGAGAGCTTGTCAGTCTTTCTTGTTTGATCAACATCTTGCTATTTTGGCAGCCTCAGGCATTGTTCTGCCCTTAGTATCTGTAATACTTTGTCTTTTCCCATAATTCTACATGACCCTAGTTTAGTCGTAGTCAAGTTATCTAAAGATAATACAGATGCTTACGTCCATCTAGGAACGATAAAGGATTCTTGTCCCTCACTATGGCATGTGAAAAGTATGTGAGCTGTCTTTTTACAATGGTATGTTTCTCCTTCAGTCCAAAGGATGCCATTCGAGCGCTGAAGAAGAGACTGAATGGAAACAAAAATTACAGAGAGGTCATGCTGGCACTGACGGTGAGTGGAGGCAGGGCGGAATGCCTCAGAAGGGCAGATCCCTTTTCTTTTGTCATTTTGTTTTTCCAGGCATTCTTTTGAATATACACATTCTTCTCTTGTGAACAGTCACTACTCTGCCCTTTTCTCTTCAGTTGCCTCCACACTTTCTTGAGGAGAGGTGCTGGAAGCTTTGCTTAGCATTTTTCTAACTCGGTTTCTGCTTTTGTCTGTGTTCTTTTCCATCCTAAGTACTGACAGAGGAAAGTCATAGCTCAAGTGTGTCCTTACCCTTTGGGACTTCACTACCCTCATCCCACTGTGTCAGGCTGTTTCTCCACTCCTAACTGTGGGCATATTTGCAAGTGGAAAGTATGGCACTTGCCATATTTCCAACTTCCTAAGTAGCTGGTATACGGTTTCCCTTGTGAATGGATCTCCATAGGAGACTCATGTTAATTTATGCTGATCTAATTTCGCTCAATAAAGTGTAAATTATATTCTGTGCATCTGCTAAGGTGTGAGATAATTTGCCAGTGACCTTTCCTACTGGGGAAAGCTGGGGTTTCCTGGATAATGCAGCACTCCAAAAGCGTGATGCTGGGCGGGCTGTGCGCCACAGCAGTCTGAGGAATGAGCAGCAATAACGAGATCGAGTTATACTGCTGTGGGTAGGTGATCTGTATGATTCTTTCACAGAGCTCTTGTTGCATCTCCCTGATGAAGCGTGACTGTACTTTCTGTCTTCATGCCATTTCCTGTGCGGGATTGTCATTTTGACAGATTACCAAGGACCAAACCATGAGATTATCCATTGCGCAGGAAAGAGCAAAATTCATCAGGAGTGAGTTGGTGTCATCAGAGCTGATGAAAGTGGCTGAAGTAGTAGAGTAATTATAGACTCCTCAGATAGAGAGTTGCAGCAGCTATTAGGCATAGCTGTAAGGAGAAGTGACGCGTTGGATTTATCTCCATGCTAATCATGTTCTTCAGAGAAAAATCAACAGCTGTTCTTCCATGGCAGTTGAATGGCAAGTGGAAGGTGCCTCTAGCTAGGTTGCAGGGGGAAAATGTGTCAAAGTATAACCTGCCAGAGCATTCACAGGGGAGTGTTTTGAATGAGTGAAGATCATTCACCTGAATTCCCAACCCAAAAACATGACTTGTAGCTCAGAGCAACTGGGTCCAGCTGTGTCCCAGCTACATAGAAAATGCTGGAGTGCCACAGTGTGATAATATCTCACAGTGACAGGATGTCCTCTGCCTTACCTGCTCTGGATGTGATGCTCTGTATTTAGCTGCTCAGCTGTGCAAATTGGAAAGTTCTGCTTTAGAGAGAAAGAAACTTCATATTTCTTTACCTTGAAAATAGACAAAAGTAAATTGCAGAAGTGTCAGTATGTTAGTGATAGGCAAGGTACTTCAGAATGTGTGTAGGAAGGAAGTTTTTGACAATATTGGAGAAAAAAATGAAGAACTGAGAATATAAGGATATAAAATCTTACAATCTTTTCTTCTCTCTCTCCCCCATTTTATTAAAAAAATAATAATAAACCAGAAACCAACCACATAGCTGCTGTGTGCGTGATCAAGCTGTGCTCCAACAACAATTGTTTTTTGTTTGTGTGTAGGTGTTGGAGACCTGTGTGAAGAACTGTGGCCATCGCTTTCATGTCTTAGTGGCAAACCGTGACTTCATAGATGGTGTCCTGGTGAAAATCATCTCGCCCAAGAATAATCCCCCCACCATTGTACAGGATAAAGTACTCGCACTGATTCAGGTACACAGCTTGTCTGTGCTTCCATATGTTGCTGCCTGAAGTAAGGACTGTCTGCTGCAGTGCTATGCATCGCTGAACATGCTGTCATCATTAAAAAATGTGGCAAGTTTTTTATATGTAAAAACAAACAATATATCCAGATTGGCAGGGAAGAGCAGACATGCACATGCAGAGGAAGTGTATCCAGGGAGAACTGTCTGGATTCTTGTTGGAAAGATAACTCCCTCCTCTGAAACAAGAGGGCTTAAAGATAAGTGGGTTGCTTTGCAATTTAACAGTCAAATTTAGAAGCTGCAGACCTGCTTCTGTGATGGGTTTGTCATTAGAGGCCAGGAAATTTTAGAGCTTTTATTGCCATTTGAAGAACACTTAAACCTTCCTATGTCTGTTTACCTGAATGGAGCCATTTCCCTCCTTTTCAAAGTATTCTGAATTCCTTTTAAAGATGGTGATGGAAAAGTTAAGGATAATACAGGAGATAAATGGTTTTGGTGTCCCTTCTCTGGCTGTCCTGCAGTGAAAGTGCACTGTCATTTCAGATATTGGCCTGTCTGCCACTTTTCCTTCTGTGCAGCTTAACAGTAAACAGCCATGTTAATTCCAGAAACCGTTAGCAACACAAGGAAACACTGGTGCCTGCCTGGAGGAGATTTCACAATTATAGGCAACTTTATCACTAAGCTCTTACAGGCTACTGCAGATATGAGACACTAAGAGATACTGCGTATTCAAAATAATATAAGCCTGCTGCACTGTTTCTTGTGGGATGGCATTTACAAAGACATAACATAATTTTCCAAATATACTTCTGATATCTGTGGCTAAACATGCAGTTGAATTCCTACTGGTATATTTGTTATTTGGATATGCAGGCAGGACATTGTTAGAGCACGATGATGTAAATAAGTGATTTCCAAAAAGGGAATAGGCTGGATGGGGAGACAAGGTGGGCATTTCACTGGGCACATAGAGTTCCTCTATTTCCAGTCTCTGATCTGAGTCCTGGGCGTCTGCTTGGGTGGGAGAGCTGGTATGTGTGGTGCTGGGACAGTGATGTTAAACACTGCCCCATGAGGAGAAATTTTGCATGTGTTTCCCTGCTGGTTCCTTTGCTACAGTGTCTTAGGTGATGTTGGTTACTCTGAGTCCTGCGCTTGTGTGGCTTTTGATAGAGAAAGCCTGGGAATTAGGATGTTGCCTGTCAGGGGGTTCTGTTAGTGTCATTGTAGCTGGGGCTGGTAGGGTGCTCTGCGTTCCTGATTGCCTGATGGATTCAGGGAAGTGCCTGCTCTCCTCTCATCTGCCCTATGGACGTTGCACCCAGAGCATCCTGCATGTCATGATCACTTTGCTCTGCTCAGACTTTGCTCTTTTGAGCTCCCTGCAGTGCCAGGGGTGCTGATCTCAGCTCTGCTCTGCTAACATTACATTTATCCCTTTCTGTAGGCTTTTTACTGTTCGATATCAGGGAATTAATAAGAACAGAAATGTGAGGATTAATAGCAGACTTGGAAGCATGAAAATAAAGCTGTACAAACAGCGTATGTCTTCAGCCATATAGCTCTTGTGCTCCTGGGCCTTCCCAGAGCACCAGCAGATAAAGCTGCCATGCGATTCCTTATGTAGAGACTTGACTGTTCTGAGATGTTGGGCATCTTGTGTCTCAGTTTCTCAACCTATTTCTCAGTGTACATGAATTAGCATATATTACCAACTGCTTATCCTTCCTTATCCTGATAGAAGGCCCTGGAACTATTCTTCCCACTGGGCACCAAAGGTGAAGCTTAGGGAGGCTTTTAGAGGTATGGCATTTTCTTTTGTGGAAACATGCGTTAAAAAATGTCATACTGGAAAAATTGCCTTGTGATGGCCACTGATTTGGGACCAGTTTCTCAATAGTATTTTATTCACCTGTTTGAGCATGGTGAGGTGCCAAGCGGGACTTGCACAGCAGCATCCTGAAATATCTCCCTTGATTGTGTGGCCCAAAGTCTTTGCAGATCTGAATTCAATCTCACCCCTGTCATACGCTTCCTTGGACAATGGACAAGTCTCCCGAGCTCTCTGTGCAGCTCCTTATCTGCAACACAGAGCTAATGTTCCTTCTGCCTAGCTGAATGGTAAGCTGACTAGGACAGGGATTGTCTAACAACATGTGCAGACAGTGCTTAGGACAACAGTGCCCAGTCCTTCGTGTGACCTCTACGAGACGTGCTGCTGCAGATAACGGTCCCGGTGTGGGCAGCTGAAGAGTACAAATGAAAGTGTCTCGTTTCTCCAGGGAAGAGTTACAGAAGAGACAATGCATAAGAAAAGCAGAGTGCAGATAAGTGAGTTCGCTGTCGTTATTGCTTTCTGAAAGATCCATAAGAAGCCAGTGGAATAGGGATGCATTAGTCCATGCTCCTGGGCAAACAAGTGCCAAGAAATGCTGGGGACTTTTGCTTCTAAGTTTTTTCTGAGTGGTTATTTAATAGAGCATCCCTTGCTGAACGTTTTTCACTCCCACTTGCACATAGAGTAGAAATGGGAAACACCATTATGTAGAAACATCATTCAGATGACTTGTTATGTAAATTGAAAATGCAAAGGCAGTGCAAGGGTAGAGTTACTTGTGCAGTAAATGTCTCTGTGATAATCAGGGATGGTTTCGAAGGTCACTTCCAAGGAAGCAGAATGGCTTGTTGCAATTGGAGCTGGTTTCCATGGCTCAGACAGGACTGCTTGGACTTGCACTGCATCAGAGCAGTAGATGCAGTTAATTTGCTCTAACCAAGAAGCAAACATAGAATTGCCAGCTTGCGAGTGATAATGGATTGTCTCCTGAGTACGTATCGTAGAGATGCTTTCTTAGAATTGAACAGAATAGGATTACAAGTTAAATATTAATATTATTTTTTAGCTCGTTTTTCTACCTTTGATTTCTCTCCTCTCCGATACAAAAAGTAGTTAAAGGCAGGTTTTAAAATAAAAATAAGCGAGGAACTAGTGTAAAAGTGATGACTAAATGAGTTAAGGTCAGAACCCACGCACGTCTCACAGCAGTTCTGGAGCCGGCATGCTGCACTCCATATCACATATATGGGGGCTCAGCTGAATGCTTTATTTTTAAATGAGTCATGATATTGCAATTTTTCCTTCCTCTAAATTGCTAATATGTGGCAAATTTCCAGCGAAAGTGAAAGCAGGGAAAAGTCTTTCAAGGTAGTGTGTTCCTAAAGCCTCATGAGGGCAGGAGCCCGGCTGGCGAGGAGAAACACTGCGTACCCCCAAGTGAAGGAAAAGCTCAGATGTGAATTGAAGCCTTTTTAGACAGAGGAGAATTCAAGCGGGAGAGATATTATGAGTGGGAAATTCTCCCTTTAAGCTTGTTCTTTCTGACACACTGGGCTGTCTCAGTGTTGGATATGCTCTGTAAGAGTACAGGCTTCGTTAGTTCTGCTGCTCGTGGGACTGCATGTTCCACGATACATGAACCTCAGAAACAGCCCTTGTTATTTAAGTTTGGTCTTAAAAAAAGTGCTGAAGAAAGCTTGACAGCTGTTTTTTCTTCTGCCATAAATGAGGACGTTTCACAATGTTAATTACCTAAGATTATTATGTGGCTTCATGAATTCTGTTTAGACTGATTTAATCTTTTGTATGCTTTTAATTTTCTGGTGGGTCGTTGGCTGCAAAACATGAAGAAAAGATCAGCCTGCAGACATGCTAAGGAGAGGAGATTGGAAGGAGCTTTCATTTGCATTTACAGACTGATGACGGCAGGGGCTGTACGAAACTCCTGTGCACTGGGTTGCTATGCTGTACTCATATAAAGTGTGTATGACTGTCTTAATAACATTTGCAGGATCTTTCAGACCGGGTCTAATGACTACAGCTTCCCTTTGAGGCTGAAATGTATAAAAGCTTTTGTGATTAGTATCTGAGGTCATGATGGAGAAGGAGCTTTGTTGGGAACGTCCATGGATAATCCCTCCTGTTTTCCAGGCCTGGGCTGATGCCTTTCGAAGTAGCCCTGATTTAACTGGAGTAGTGCACATTTATGAAGAACTTAAGAGGAAAGGCATAGAGTTTCCCATGGCTGATCTTGATGCTTTGTCTCCAATACACACACCACAGAGGGTAAGCTGCAATGTTGCAATGCTGGGGGTGTTTTCCACAGCTGGGTAACTACTCTTCTTTTTCCTCCTGTTTCTTTGTACTTGGCTTATTTTCTCACTCCTGGAAGGACTTTAGAGAAGGGGCATGTAGCAGAAGCGTAATGCAGCTGCATTGTGACAGGCTGGTAAGTTAGAGGAATCTCCTCCCTTGAGTCAAACATCAGTCTGAAAGGAGTTTGGAGGTTTGTACACTTGTCTTGTAGCACAAAGCCACCACATAAATGCTGCTAATTCTCAAAAAGAGACCATAAGTATATGAGATTGCTTCATTTTCTCAGCATTATACTTGTTTCTCTTGGTAATAAACCTGAACCAAAGCCTGCCCATATTTTAAAGGTGTACAGATGTTGAATCTCCCTCTGATCCCATGCTAACATGATGTCTTTATACCTTTGAAAACTTATGCATGTGAACTTGACAAAAACTACTGCTAGGAAGGAACTTAATGATCACAGGTGTTCTGATTATTCACTGTGAAAAGTTAATGAGTCTTTGAAGTGGTAAATGCAAATGATCAGAACTGAAGGATTACAATCCTTGTGTCAAGATCAATTAAATCCAGTACCTATTTATCACATCATCTCTTGTAAGCCTACAGTTTAGTTCATAGTTTAAAATTATTTATAATTATTTGTCTTTGGCTCTTATTTTTATATTGCTTTTTATTTCTCATAATAAATTGACTTATGTGCATGTGGCCTGGGTCAAAAAACACGGGTGTGTATTTTGGTTGCAGCTGTCTGTTTATGGGCTGGCCTGCCAGTCTGTTCTCGTAACTGCACTGACCTTTTCCACAAGGTACAATTATGTTCTATATTTGAGCCTATCTGGCTTGAGGTTGCTGACAAAGCAAGTGCTGTCACCATTCAGTTTTTGAACTACTGTCTTTCTTATGTGGCAGAGCGTTCCTGAAGTTGATCCTGCAGCAAATATGCACAATTCACAGTCTCAGCAAAGGATGAGCACCAGTTCTTATTCTTCACCTTCTCCAACGGCGTATTCTGCTCCTCAAGCTCCAGCTCTGAATGTGACTGGCCCCATCACTGCCAATTCTGAACAGGTATTGGGATGAATATTCTTTTGAGTGAAACTCAGCAGATCAAATTAGAAACCAATTTGCAGAGGAACTTTCATTTTCACTCTTCTGACATTGATTGCCTCCTAGGTCTGATTCTACTTAGTAATCTTTCCTCCTATTGTACTGCAAAATCTAGGGTTTAGCTTTGTATGTGTGGCCTCCTAATGACAGCAGTTATGAAATCTCACAGTCTGATGCACCAGTCCACTCAGCAGTGGTGCTCTAGGTAAGCAGTTTTTCCACTAGCCATACTCCTTTAGAGGCACAAAACACCTTGCAGATACAGTAAGTCCTTCTAACAAGGACTTAAGCCTGCATCCCTCAGGATATCCTCATACAATATCATCTTTTCTCTGTGCTTAAAAAAAAAAAAAGACTTAGCAGCCAGAGATCTGCTTGAAAAGTGCATATTCTTCCTCACATTTGAGCAAGACACACAAGATGACAACCAAGATCTAGTTTTAGCCACTGTTTTCAATTGCTTCTCTTCTATACAAGCATAGCACGTCTGTCTGTGTTGTGATAGTGACTGATATTACACAGTTTGTTTCTTTTTCTGTTGCTTTTTCTAAAATTTTCTCCTGGCTGAAACTTTACCTTTCTCCCCCACTGGAATATGCTGAGCCCCAGATATCAAGTCAGAGAGAACCAGAGGTATCACTAAGTCACTTAAAGCCACAAGGTTATGCAGTACTTTGCTGTCTTTTTACCCATAGATTGCCCGGCTGCGCAGTGAACTGGATATTGTTCGTGGGAATACCAAAGTGATGTCTGAAATGCTGACAGAAATGGTTCCTGGACAAGAGGATTCTTCAGACCTTGAATTACTCCAGGTAACACTTTTCTAGCAAATATGATTCTGATCTTGTCTGTGCTTGAGGTTGGCTGTGGGTTTTGTTGGTTTTTTTTTTGGAGGTGGGATGTTTTTTGTTGTTCCCTTCAGTGCTATGACTTGCCTGGTTTATGTAATGGATGTGGGCTGTACTTGATCCCAGCTAGTCTCATCTCTCAATGCTCTTCATTTGATAAAGCTTCTCATGATAAGGATTTCTCAACTTCTGTTGAAACCCATTTCACTACTTTCTTGTACGTGTTGCTAGTTGTTTTTTGTTGTTGTAATGTTGAATAGTCTTCCTTACCATAACACAGCCTAGAGCTGCCATAGGCTCATTAAGTAGTGAGCATTTCTCCTTTCAAGTCCTCTACAATCAAGTGTGCCATAGTAAAACATTCCTAGAATTACAGGAAAAAATAACATTCCTTGGTTCCAGGTGGACTAAGAATTGCCAAGGGTCTGTGGGTTCTCTGCCTCTTGAAATAAATGAACTTCTTTCCAGCAGATGTGCTGTAGGTTCTCCTGAAGGCAGTGGCTTAAGGCAGGAGCTGAGGTGAAGTTTCATGCTATCAACATGGCCCGACTGGGTAATCAGAAGAATTTTATTTCCTGGGTAATCTCAATCCAGTGCTGTGCTTGTTACTTTGAAAGAAAAAGAAACCTGTATGTTGAGCTCACAGGTCAAGCTTCATAGCTACTTCTCCAGGCCTGTAGTAGCAAAGGTCCCCTTGGCTGAGGAAGTTAATACGAAGTAGCTGCAGCACAAACGAGGAATACTGTGAGCTAGCATCCAGCCACTGCCCTTACCATGCTATTTGCCTTTTCATAGCTTCAGAAATAGGCTGCTGTTCTGATCCTCCAGCAAGGAGGATGGGCTCCCACAATAGATAGTACATTTGGAGGAAGGCAGGGAATTGCTCTCTGCGATACATCAGGGTTTGAAATCAATCCAAGAATTGGTCTCTCCCATGCAGCTGTACTGTGTGTTTGTCTTGGAGCCATCATGGCAGCTGACGAGAGGCTTTGTGATAAGGAGCCTTTCATTTACTGCCCATTTGAGTTGGACAGCTCAAAGCAAAAGAAGCTTCCAGGAAACCACGACAGACCAAAATGGCATAGAATGGTTTGCTTACGTTCAGAAACAGCTACCAACATCTTGACAGCGTAACCTTACAGCATAGCTTTAAGGTTAAAGATCTTGATCATAAAATGGAACGACAGCAACGATTCTTTATTGCAGCTGGTTCCCTTCAACTGCTGCATCCTAAATCTGAATCACAGAGCTGGTGAGAACCCGTTTTTGATGACAAAGGATGGATGGTCTTTTGAAAGCTGTGAGTTGGGTGCTGTGTGCAAGAACTCCTTGCTTTGAGGTTTATATAGCCATCCTTCTTAAATAATTCCTGACATTTTCTCCAACAATCAAATGTAAACAGCTTGCTAGAGAGCCAGCTCTGAGCAGAATAGATAGGTACTGTCAGCCCTCTCAGAGAGGCAGCAAACAAACCTCTGAAATGTCACAATCTGCTTCTAAAGTGATGGGATCAAAACTGACATTGGAGAACACATTCCTCAAGCTGTTAAGGCAGCTGGATTGCACTAGGTGAAATTTATCCAGAGCTTAGGATGTCAGACCATGCAAGGAAAACAAACACATTTTTGCTTTCATCCCAAAGGTTGTGTACTAACAAGTCATCCTTGTTTAGTGCTGAATTTTTGCTCTGAAATGGAGCTGGGGGGTGGAAGATGATGGAACGACATGCTTTAGTTGAAATGTCAGTGCCCATTGAAGTAAAACCGTGGATCTAATGAGTGGTGTCATGCCATATGTCACGTTTCTTCCTGTAGTTCCTCCTCAGCATACCTGCTTTGACCTTTGGTCGTGAGGCCTTGCAGACCAATGGAGGTGAAAAAATATATATATAAATAATTTACTTTTTAAAATTTACTTGGTAATTGGTGATCAAAGAGATGTCCTGGAAGTGTAAGAACTCCTTTAAACAAACTCAAATCCCTCTGCTCTAGAGTTTTTGGTTTTGTTTTTTTAAACTGTCCGCTGCCTTTCTGCAATCTCATCTCTGGACTTACTTGATGGGAATGTTTCTGTGTATAGTTCAGTACTGATGGGTGGGGGGGAGGGAGGATGCTCATCTTTTCATGCTCCTACTTCTCGTTGTATGTTCACCCTCGTTCACTCTGTACACGACAAGCTCTGTGTCTCCTGCTTTGTCTTCCTGCTGCAGAGCCCTGATGAACTTTCCGCCTTTGTTCCACCACATGTGTCTTCTAGTTGTTGCAAATGGTATTGTCAAGAAGAGCAGACACAGAGTTTTCAGTGAAAACTCTTCTGGAAAGCTCTTGTATTAGCATATTTTGTTCTTAAAGAAGGTGACTAAAATACAGATATTTATTTTCTGAAGTGCTCAGAGTTAAAGAAGAATCAGGATGTTGAATTCTAAATAGGCTCTCAAAGTTCTATGCCATCGTCTCTTGAAGGGCATGTTGATTAGATGTGCTTTTGGGTGACATTTAATCATGCAAAGATAGACTTGTCTTAGTGTTTCTCAGCTGTGGGATATGTTTGGCTGTGAACAAAACTCAACAAAACCTATTTATTGCTGGCTGCTTATCAAAATGTGTATGCACAATGCATTCCTCATAGGAGTTGAACCGAACCTGTAGAGCCATGCAGCAGAGAATCGTGGAGCTTATCTCACGAGTGTCCAATGAAGAAGTCACAGAGGAACTGCTGCATGTGAATGATGATTTAAATAATGTCTTCCTCAGATATGAAAGGTGAGACACCTTTTCCATCTACTGTTTACGTTCATTCTGGGTTTTCACTTGCAGGTCAGTTGATGAAGTTGGCTATCTGGACCAGTGGGCCAGCATAACAGAACATAGAAAACCAAAGCACAGGAAGCACTTACAAAGTCTTCCTGTTGTCTTTTATGACAATATTCATGTTTCAGTTGTTTCTTTTAATATTGTGTTGTTTGTTTGTTTGTCTTTTGTCCTCACCATTGAATTTTTTGTAGAGAATATCTGTAAAATGCAGGACAGTATGGTGCAACACTCTTTGAACTGGCGGACACTTGGGCCTGTAAGTTCCTACCATGCGTTGCTGTATGAATGTAGGAACCAGGGAATGAGAACAGCACAGCCCCAGCTGCCAGTTCCACTTCCTAACATAGGCTCTGCAGAAATGCCTGCACTGCTTCCTGGCTTGGGGAGGCTCCCGACAGCCATCTGTCTTCTGATCTCCGAGCTCCCAGCTTCCAGTTCTGGTGCGAGGGGAGCTGCCTGATGTGCACGAAGCCTTCATGCATGGAAGGGTTTTGTTTTTAAATAATGCTTAACATCTTGAAAAGGCCTGGCTTGCACAGAACGGAGGTTTTGAAGAGTCGACGTGCAGGCATCATCCCCAGGGGCGGGACGTGGGTCACAGGACTTGCAGCATGTCAGACAAAGGCGCTGTCAGCCACATCTGCTGCAGGAGTGACACGTGATACGACAGTCTTGGGAAAGTTTAATCTTCCCCTTAATGACAGGCCTGGGGAGTGAGGCACTAAAGAGCACCCTTTGTTCCTTGTTCCTAGCATAGAGCTTTGTTTCTCAAGCCTTTAAAAATAAATTAGACTCTAGATCTGTGAATCTGTGCTGTCACAGCAGAGGCTGGAAAGAAGACTCAGTGGCCTCAATTTTGTCTTTGATTTAGCCCTTCAGAGGAGATAGGGGCAAACTTTGAAACAAATGCTGACTTTTTGTGTGAAATGGTATGTGTTTCATGCATGAGCATGATCCTACATGGGGCAGAGAGTAACAATCACTAAGGCTCAGTTTGGTCTCCCTGAATATTTTTCTATGTTATTCCATCTGCAGCTTCGCTGATTGTAGCTGACGTATTTGTAACCATTATACACTGCAAGGTGAGCTGAGCAGTGCTGGCAGGCTATTTATGGTAGAATAGCTGCAGTGGTCTGAGTGCTTCAATAAATTCCAATTCTCTGTTGTTCCAAAAGCTCCACATTCATCACATTGATTTCTCTTATGGGTCCAAAGCTCTTTCAGTGATTTGAGCAGGAGCTCTGGCCATTGCTGTGGAGCTTTGGATGTAAAGGAATATGTGTGGTACATCAGCCTGCTGGTGAGAAATGGGAGTGGGAGGTGTCCTAGGTTTCCAGCATAGGGAACTGGATTTCCACTAACGCCAGACACCCACAGCTTCCTAAAATTGAAATTTGGGCCTGAATTTGGTTTTTTTTTGCCTTTTAGGTCTAAGTCTTCCTCTGTTACAGTACGAAAACACTGTAGTTTGCTTGCAGTTCTCCATTGTGTTTTGTTCAGCTGAGAGAAAACCCATAGTATTTTTACTTTTTACTGAATAGAGAGGTCACGTGTTACTACTTTTGAATGAGGAAAAACTCTTAACTTCAGAAAAATGATGATAAAGAAGGCTGCAAGGGGAGGTAGTTCCCTCTGCTTTCTGAGTTTATGCATGCTGAGTTTGCATTTGGGGTCCTATGTGTACATATGGGTGGGGGGGAGTAGAGAAGAAACCAGGTCTTGGCTGGCTAGACTTCCTCCCCTAAGAAATGTGAGGGGTTTTATCTAGCCCTATTATTGTTTGTTCTCAGATAGCACCGACCTATTTGAGCACAGATTCTGATGATCTTCGAGTGTGTGTTAGGGAATGTATTTGTTTCTTTTGGTGCGTTCTGCTTGGGGTAGAGCTGTGCTAGCATGTATATTGCTTCTAATTTACATGTAGTGCAGCAAGAGGGAGCTGTTAAGTGGGAGTAAGAGTCACTGCGGTGCTCAGCTTATTTAGCTGGGAGCATCAATCTTACTGCAGTTGCTTCTGTCCCTTGGCTAACAGAGCAGTCTATCAAGAAGCACTTACTGGAGGAAAAAAAAAAAGACAAAATCCTACAGTGTTTTTCAGGCCTGTGTGTGCTGCAAGATCAGATTAGGCAACTTAATATCCACATTGCCAACAATGCAACTTCTGTAACTATCCTCCCTTTGTCCTTGCTTGGAGTTAAATCTGCTAAGGATCTCTCTTGAACCAGTGAAAGCTATATTCATTACCCAGCATGTCATGACTTCGTTATAAAGAATTTTTCATTGTTTATTGGTGACTTTAATAGTCCCTTTTGATTTATTATTATTATTATTATTTTTTAAACAGGTTTGAACGATACCGATCAGGACGTTCCACACAAAATGCCAGCAACGGAGTAAGTGCTTAACTCCATGTGTTACATTAGCAGCTACACCACACCAGTCATACTGGATCAGACAAAAAGTCAGACCAGCCTTGTGTCCTGTCTGCGGTGGTTAATAGTAGGTACAGAGAAAAGAGTATAAGAAATGTCAGACTTGTAGCTCAGGAAGTCAGTGCTCCAAAACATCTTTGTGTTTACAGTTCTTGATGGATTTTCTTTCATCTATTGACTTTTTTGTGATTGCTTTTGAGTCTGTGCAGGCTTCTGACGTTCACAGTGGTCTGGTGCAAAAAGATGTGAAAGACACAGACAAATGAGATAAATCTGAAGAGATGTAGATGACCTCCAGGACAGCTCCCTGTTGCCCTTAGCAGTCAGTCTCAGACTCATTTTTTTTTATTTTTTTTTTTCCTGGCTGACCCTTTTTTTTCCCTACATTAATCCCTTTAGTATCCAAGGGAGTAGTCCATTTGGCAGTATGGAATAAAGGTCTTCTTAGGGAGCAGACATAGTTTTTTGGTGTTTAATGTTGTACTGCAGGAAAAAAAAAATCTCCAGCACTTGTGACTTGTGTTTTTTTTATGTCCCCACAGGTTCTGAATGAGGTGACGGAAGATAACTTAATAGATTTGGGTCCTGGCTCTCCAGCTGTAGTGAGCCCTATGGTTGGAAACTCAGCACCACCGTCATCACTTTCTTCACAGCTTGCAGGGCTTGGTGAGTACCTGGTTTAATAGTGCTGATGAACATGAGGCTGTAATGAGTGGACTTGTTCAAACCTGACCAGTCTGTGGGTCTTGAAGAGCACGCAGGAACAGCTAGGCAGATCTTGAGTTTAGGAGCAAGTTTGAGCTGTTGCTGAGGTCCTTTCACTGACCTGAACATCTGATGCAAGCTCTTCCTGCAGCTGTTGGGATTTACAAGGAGACATCTTCCTTTTTCACTCTGCACCCTCTGACTCACCTCCACTTTTGCTGTATAACCATAGGAAGTTTTGGTTACGTGGCTTCCAAGTTTAGGAAGGCTTTCCCATTTGTTTGCCCTATAGTGATCTGGGAATCAGCCTGGCACAAAAGGAAGGGATTTATAAACCAAAGGGGACCATGAAAGAAAAAGAGACAGATCCAAGTTTTCAGCCGTGCAAAGACTTGTGCTATTATTCTTGTTAAGGTTTAGCACTCTATGGGGTGAATACCGTGAATATTCTGGACTGTTCTCCTGCAAATAATACTTGAATGAAAGGTCCTGTGGATAGTTTACATTAAACCAAACAAAAAATTGCTTGATGTGATCACTTGATTTGACTGGAGGTTCTCTGCTATAGCTGTTAACTGGATGATGTTTATAGCTGTGTTGTTGGTAACTTCCTCTATAGCCTACACAGTCGTGGCAGTGATGCTTGAATATGGAATACTGTTTCATTGGTCCTCTTCTTTTGCAGACTTGGGTACAAACAGTGTCAGTGGCACACTCAGCTCCCTACAGCACTGTAACCCTCGTGATGATTTCGACATGTTTGCACAGACAAGAGGCAGTTCCTTGGCTGAGCAACGAAAGAAGTATGTTGGAGTTTATCTTTAGTGTTGCTTGATTCATGGCCTTACTATTTTCTAAGGGCATGGATCTGAAACTTCTTTGTTTCGTTTGAGATGGAAAGAAGTAGTCTTGATGTATGTTTTCGTGTTGCTTTTAATCCGGGCCTTATCTTCCTGGTGTTTATTAGTATTAGCAAATGGGGGAGTTCTTGCTGCTGGCCAGAGCAGACTGGCTGGGTAATGAGTGTTGACTGTCTTAATTAATGAGTTCATTGGAAACTTGGAAATAAACTTGCATTTACTTTTGCTCTCAAAAAGGCTTGTCACCCCATCCACCTGGCCAGTGCTTAAGGTAGAGGAGCATAAACATCTTTCATATGAAGGTCATGAATATACCTTGGCAGCTGAATTTGCTGTGGTCGAGGGCTTGAAAACAGAGTTAACATCAGTTAAACTCTCCCTTTGGCCCAACGATGAGACTCTCTTAGGATGTCAAGGCAGTGTAGCTTGACTGGCTGTCATGCTGTCTCTAATTTGTTTTTGTTTGTAGGGCTTGCATCTCTAGGGCTGAAAGTCTGGCAATTTCGTGGATATTTAACAGGCCCAAATATTTTAATGTAAAATAAATCTGTGCACTTATTAAGAAATCCTTTGATCCCTGTCAAGTGAGGTTCATTAAAAGCCACTCTGGTAATTTACTTTCATATATTACTTCTTGCTGCCTCCTGGTTTCAAATTCAAGAGGGTGTAATGGCTACCAGCAGTCAGAGCAACACTTCGTCTCAAACCAAGAAATGTTGTTAAATAGGTTAGTGAGACTTCAGCAGATATTCCAGAGCTGATATGTTTTCGATAATTTCAGCTGGCAGGCTTATTAGGATCCTTCATTTGCAGCCATCAGTACAGATGTTTGTACTCCTTCAGCTGTAGTGTCAGAGCTGAGATGTGCTCCACTGTAGAGGCATACGTTACCACTAGAGATTTCAGGCTGAAAGCCCTAATGTGCAGTCAGAAAGGAGATGCATTGCAGAGAGATCTAATGGAGTTCCCTCTGTCTCTTGTGCTAAATGAAGCGCGAAACTAGCTTCCCACACTGCACCTCTGTCTCCTTCTGCGAGCTAATAGAACAAGGAGTGCACATCAGTCCGTGATTTCACAGGGAAGGATTGCTGTGTCTTCCTTGTGTAAGTGGAGCAGCAGTGAGGCAGTGAAGATGTGGGTGTGACACGGTGACATGCCACCATGCCTAAGTGAGCCTCTGCATGCCCAGGAAAAGCCAGCACTCCTGCACAGCCATGGCTCCTCCCAGGGGCTGGTGCTGTGCTCAGAAGTGATGCAATTGCCTCTGTCACCTGACTGGTACGTGTCCTTTTTACACAGCATTGTAAGGAGCTTTTTAAAAATCCAGCCTCTGCAAATAGATGAGCCAAGTCGGTGCACTTTTTCATGTGCTTTGCTTTAGGTCTTAGCAGTGTTTCACCTGCCTCCAAATCTCTGCCAGTTTCCCTCCACGCACCAAGGTTTCCAAACATCAAGCTTGGTAAATCATAGTCTGTAATCAGGCCTTTCTTCACAGTCCTCTGCTACCTCTTGGATGTGCCTCGTAACCTATTTGCCTCCCTCTCATAATGTCAGTCTTTCCCTTTTTTTCCTTCAACAAGCTGTCTGAGAAACTGCTAGCTAGTTTTATACAGAGCACACCCTCTTTTTAGAATACGTGTAGTGCACTTAAGTCTTTTTAGGAAAAGGAATGTACTTTTTGAAGAGAAGTTAATCAAAATAGCATGTGCATTCTCCATGGATGAGTGTTGGGCTTCCTTCTAGTTCTGTGGTTTGTTCCTTTGTTGCAGTGTGACATATGAGGACCCACAGGCTGTCAAAGGACTGGCATCCGCCCTGGATGTTCGGAAACAGAACACAGGAGGGGTAGGTCATTGCTCTGTGTTTTGTTATCTGAAGCTGTGTGCAGAATCCAAGCTGCAGACAGCTCCTTTGACTGAGTCTTCTCATTCTGTATTCTAGTGACATGCTAGTACTGGCTATTTTGAAATTGGTATGTAGGAGCAAGTACTTACTCAGTAATGATTGCTAAAGAGCTGCTACTTAGCACACCAGCCTAAAAGCCTTCAAAATGAGAGTGGGTAAATTGTCCTGTGTGCTTGCAGCTTGCCTGAGGGTCTGGTTCTTTGACTGGAGTTGTTGCTGGAAAGAATAAATAAGGAACATCCTGTTAATGCTGGTGTGCCTCTGTTTGCTTTGATTTTGCTTATGAAAGTTGGTGCAGTCTTATTCTGCTAGACTTTGCTCAAAGTGCATGGGCAGGAGCAAGCGACAGGAAGAGAAATTATTCAGACTTTTAATGCTTTGCATGCCTTGCCACAGCTGCCTTTGCATGCAGTCTGTTCTGCCCCTGGGCAGGAGGGACCCACCTGCTGCCACCTCTCACACCACCTGATCCTTAAAACTTGTTTCAGAGGATGAGCTTGGCCAACTTTGTGTGTATGCCTCTGTGAAGACAGAAGCGAAAGGAGCTCTTAGGTCATCCCCCATCCCTTTCGACCACCCTACTTCTTAAAATTGTCCTGTACACAGCAGTAAGTTTTCAGATGACAAAGAAAGCCCAGTCTTTCCCTATGCAATTTCAGTCTGTGCTGACCACTAGGGAGCACGGGAGAGCCAGTGTAACACGAGGGAGAGGCAGGGCAGCCTGGGCATGGCTCCCTCCATGGAGAACTGCCTCCCCATGCCTTGGCTGATCCCGCCCTGCTTCTCTCTTAAGTTGAAATGGGAGTGCTCTGGGCAGCTGGCATGCCTGGCAGCTTCTGCTCTGAGCCAGAGAGAGTTTGTGTTCTGAGCCAGCTGGGGTCGGATCACAGCTGCCTGCATTGGCCATAGAGCAGTGGTTGCAGGACTTCAGCACTGGTTGCCCAAGGAGCACCCCCACCCCACAAATCTGTCTGCTTGTTGCTGTCCCCGTCAACCTGCCAAATGGGTAGTGTATAACCCATCCCACAAAGACTCGTGCCAGAACGGTTGAGGGAAGGGGTGGTAGCATAGGGAGGCAGGGGCAGAAGTATATGAGGGGAGAGAGAGGAATTCCTGACATCAGTGCTACAGTCAGAGCCCCCTGTGTCACTGTGCTCTGTTACTGGGAGGACCTGGGGCGCAGTCTGAGATTCTGTTCTTTGTTCCTGGCTAACCAAAAGCGAGGGGCTTGAGTTAGCTACTGGCCAAGGGGGCCGTCCGTGTTCGTTAATGCTTCTGTTCTCAGGCAGTTGTGCTTGAGGCCCCAGTGTGATGTGTCATTCACAGCACTGTAGCTGCCGCTCCGCCTGAAGTGTTATCAGTTCAGATGGCTGTATCTAAGCTAATCTGATGGGTCAAAGATTTTTGGGGAGGAGCACTTAATGGGTTGTGGAACTTTGGGCTCTGAGATGGTGTGGGGACTTTCAGCTGCTTTTCAAAGGTTCTGGTGACTGTATCGTGTAATAAGAATAGCTCAATAGCTTCTCAAACGCACTCTTTCTTTAATTAGTAAACACTACTTTTTGTCAATTGTTGTGAGGCTTATGGGTGTCTCTTCTTAAAGGAAATAAAAATTAAACTCTCCTAAAGTTACCAGCCGCAGCATGCGTAGGGAAAACCTGGCAGTGAGCAGTAAATGAAAGACGTGCGTTAATGTGGGTAGGGAGCTAATTTAAGAAGAGCTCTAGGGTGGAACCAGAACTTTGCAACACGTTCTGCACACGTTGTCTTCCAGCAAAGTTGTGCAGGGGTAAATTTCAGCACATCTGACGTTTCTAATGTAGTCATTCTCAGAAAGATCTGTAGAGAGACGGCCGCTCACGTGGCATTAGCTGTCTTCTAATATCATTTAGCAGCTGGAAACCAGACAAGCTAAAAATACCCTGAATTCTTAATATTGCTTTTCCACATTGGGAATTGCTTTTGTTGCCACAGAGTTGTTGCGTGATCACAGCTGGGAGGAGAGGTGTCCAAGAAACAATTCTCACTGTTATGCAGATTGCAGATAAAGTTGGAGTGATTTTATTTTATTTTTTTCCCCTCTGTTCTTTTTCTTCCTTTCAGCACAAATACTGAGACATAAGAGATTGCAGCTGATTCTCCACTATCTGGTGGAATGGGGGCAGGTGAGGTATCCCACGTAGCATGGATATCTGCACACAAACTCAGAGCAGTGTGCTGAGCCAGCCCTGCTCTGCAGGGCCAGAGGGAGCCAGAGCCACTGGTGGTGATTTAACCTCAGAGGTGGGCAGTGGGAAGGGCTGCTGCAGTGCTCCTGCAGGCTGCCATCACTTACCTCCTGCATAACGCCTGCACTAGAGCTGTTGTGTTGGTAGAGTTTGAGGCAGAGTCTGTTGAGATCAAGAGGATAAGTAAGATTTGCTCTGACTTAGTGTTATAAACAAGGGGAACTTCACAGCATGTTTTCAGCAAAGTCTGATTGATTTTGGTAGGTGGTATAGCCTACACTTTCTCTTCTTCTAAGAAGATGACAAACATCAGCCTCACTTCTAGTCAGGCTTTTTTTTTTAGTTTTTTTTTTTTAATAACAGTGTGGAGGAAGTGCTAAAATTCAGTGAACTGTCTGTAGGAAGCACAGGGCTCGGGGTGAGCTCTGCCCCTCTGTGGACACAGCTGCCAGGCAGCAGAGGGGGTGTGTGTGTGCATGTCTTTGTATGTGAAGCTTTCAACTTGACGCTGTTTATATTACTTTATCAAGAGTGTTGCTGTGGTTTCTCTCTTTATGGACCTTTCTGTTCTCAACACAGAGGAGAGGTAAAGGTGGGAACTCAGACATGGAGCCCATAGACAAGTGGCTAATTACACAAGGAATGGTGAGGACTTCACCAGTGAAACAACTCCTACTGCCCACCCCAATCCCTTCACCTAGAATAACCATCCTCCATTCACCTCTCACCCTGCCCTACTGAACCACTGGAAATCAGACAGTACAAGGAGTTTGTTTCCCACCTATGTCATTACCTGGGGCAAAGGGAAAAATTTACACCAATTTCTGGTTCGTGCAGGACTAAGGCATGAAACCAGCTGAATCATTTGCAGAACCCCACAGCACCTTCAGGAGGGTCTGGGGGTCAGATTGGTTCCTTATACTGTCTCGATTTAATTATGCAGTATCCACTTTTCAAGGGATAAACACAAGTCTCATGCATTTTGTTCACAAAGAGGACACTTTCTAGGTGCCTTTAAAACAGACCCTTCTGGTAGTGCTTAACTTCACAGTCTGGAATAAACATATGTAATTTCAGGTCATATTTAATTGAACTTAGTAATGCAGGGGCTCTTAAATATGGGAAGAGGAGAATGGGAGATCTGCTATCCAGTGTGACAACTTCCACCTCAGTCAGGGAATTACACAGGCATCAGGATTCAGGCTTCAAAAGGTACAGTTGTGTTCCTGGATTTAATGGTTTAAATTCTGTGTCTAGTGTTGACAGTGCTCTGATAACATCAAGCTTCTGGAAATCTCAGGGTATGTGCACGTTTTGTGTCCTTCCTCAGCATGCTTGCAGCGAGAAGTCTGAAAGGGTGCTTTAAGTGCAGGAGACAGAGGTAGGTTTAAAAAAAAAAGCCTCTGCTGTGCCTTCAAGCCAAGTTCTAAGGGTAGTTTTATGTTTTTGGACTACATCATCCATCATTTTAAGTGTTTGAGAATAGTAGCAGTAATGTGACCTACTGTAGAAAGTCCTAACAGCCCTATTGAGGCTGTGCTGGCTGCAGCTGGGTTCAGAAACACGCAGTGCACAACACTGGTATTGGAGCACACTCTCTGAGTATGAGGCTGAGTGCAGGATGCCTGTGGAGCAGGAGTGCCGTGCTCCAGGGAGGGCCTCAATGGCCCAGACTGCGTCAGCAGTGCTTAGAAAGAGAAACATCCCAGAAGAGTCAAGGCTAAGAACAGTCAGAGCATGCAGTATCAGAGCGCACCAACTCAGTGCAGGTGCCCTGTACCACTGCTGGGTGTCCATCCGTCGTGAATAATCCCATGGTTGAGACAGGTCCTCTTCTTTGCCGTTCCACTGTTTACAAGAACAGCCCTGTTGCTCACACCCCTCACACCACTATTTTATTGAAAAGAAAACAAACAATATTTGTTACTGGCTTGTGGTTATTCGGTCTGGAAAAAGGATACTGCACTCTTCATGGAGGCATACAGAGTGGGGGGGGGGGGGGGGGGGGCGGGGCAGGTGGTCGCTGCTCTGACAAGCCTGTCACCTTGTTTGTATGCTAAATGTGAGAGAGAAATACAAAAAATAAACCTACACTAATCATTAACTCTGTTTCTCTCTTGCTTGGTTGTAGTTCTTAACTGTATGTATTAATACACCTTCGTAGCAATTGCAAAATGGGTGCAATAGCTGGCATCTCCAGTATGAACCTGGTGTGCAGATTCTGTAGTAACTTTTTGTGTTTTAGAGACGAGGAAGAAAAGAGAGTTGAGCTGATGCTGCTATTAACTGTGCCCATACAACACTGAGACCACAGAAAGGCCATTGTCCCCTGCTCTCCTTGGAGCACCCTGCCCAAGTGGTCCTCACATCCTTTTGTTGTGATCTCCTGTTCTTCTTTCCACACTAGGATACACTTAAGCTTAGTGTTGAGCTCTTCCCACTCCATCTCTGTGTGTCCCAGCACAGCTGTGCAGAGGGAGGCTCAGTCAGGGCTCTCTGTGTACCTCCTGGGCAATTTGGAAGCACTGTTGTTGTTTCAGTTTAATCTGTAACTCTGTTCTGGCAAGGTGTTGGCAGGTCCATGGAAACACACCATGCTTATCCCCTCCAGCTCTGCCTGCACAGCTAACCTAGTTCTGTCTTCAGAAAATGTTCAGACATGCCTTAGGGATGTCGCTAAGCTGTCCAGTAAGGGATCTGCTTGCAGAGTGAGGTCTGCAGGTTGGGCCAGGCTTGGGGGTGTCCGCAGCAGCAGCTCTTAGCTGTAGCCTTTAGCATATGGCCACCCCATGTTAGTGCAGGTAATTCCAGTTCCCTTTCTCATGAGTTCAGCTGCTATTAAGATTTGCATGAATACATTTGGCTGTTAGAATAATCTGCCTGCCTGCTCCCGTGCCAAGTGGGTATTTGTTGCAAAAGCGAGGAGCGAGTGTTGCTTAAACCACAGTGTCAGGACAGACGTTGAGGCAGAGATGAAGGGGGAAGGAAACTGACCCAGATCTCACAGCAGCAGGTATGGACAGCCCTCGGCCGCACAGCCTGACTGCCAGCAGCGTATCTGGCCAAAGAGGAGCTGTAAAGATATGTGAGTAAACACCGAACAAAATCTTCACTGAGATGTTCATTAGAAATGTAAGGGGATGCTGCTGTCTACTTTCAATGCAGAGATAGGATCTCAGATGTAGAAATGAGTTGGGAAACATGAGATTACTGATGTAAGCCATCATCTTGGAGACTAGATTGCACAAAGATCTCATTCCTTTCGAGTGGTTGGACCCCTCTCCTTTCTGAAGGCACATTCCCTTGTCCTGAAGAGGACGTGGGCTCCTTTACCTGTCAAGTTGTGGTATTCCATGGCCAAGGTGAAGGACGGCTCATGCTGCCTGATGTGTCTATCAGACCCCGCCTGGCAGGTTGTTGTACAGGTGCAACAGGCTGTGCTGGGGACATACTGCACCTGAGCTCTTGCCTTCCCCATCTATGCAATGTGTAAACATAGTTACAAGTAATCAAGTAGCTAATTAAATCCTTACATGTAAAGTCAAGCGTGTTGTAATGTGGAGGCCAGGCAGCTATTTCAAGGTAACAGCAGCTTGAAAT
The DNA here is from genome assembly GCA_035772895.1 of Perdix hodgsoniae. Lineage (NCBI taxonomy): Eukaryota > Metazoa > Chordata > Aves > Galliformes > Phasianidae > Perdix > Perdix hodgsoniae. The sequence continues at coordinate 7,090,230 of JAPSGF010000014.1, read as the reverse complement.
AGATCACAGGGCTGTTGGGTAAGTTGGAGCAGACTGCTAACACCTATCCTAGTGCTCTAGCTATAGAAATAACAGAACTGTTACTGCTGCTAACCGAGGGGGTGCAGAGCAGCCAACCAGGTGTTGGTGTCAGCTTTGTTCAACATCTGGAAAGAAGTGGAATTAACAAAGCTACTACAAGACAATCGTCCAGCAACAATTAGCATGAATCTTGTTAAACGCTTTAAGAACATTAATGAGCTCACCTAGAGACCTGAATTGTCATTTCATCCCGGCTTCTTTTCCAGTGGGATCATTTTTTAATAGAAATAAAATGTGATAATAATAACCTTAAACTGTCTTTTTAAGGGTAGAATATTGGATTTTATGACTTCTGAGGGAACATATTGGCAATACTTTGGCTTTGACTAATAGTGAGAACACCAACACAATCTAACTTCGATAAGGAAGAATTTGAATTCCAAATTCGCGTGGATTCTGAGGGATTGATACGTCCCGTTTGTTGTCCTGGCCCTCCTTCACCAATTCCCTGTCAGCTCTGTGGAGATGATCCAATTTGTGGGATTTTTCCAAAGACTAAATTAAAAAAAAGATTTGAGCCGTGAGCCCATCTTTTATTGACAGCGCGTGACTTAAAGTACCCGAAAATATGTTGTGACTTAATTTCCATTTGCAGCAAGCACAGGCTTTTAAAAAAGAAGTCACAGCATTCATTATAAAAACAGCTCTTGCAGCCAACGCTGCCGATCTGGGGGAGCTGTCTGGCCAAAGCCGAGAGCTCCTGCAGACAAGTATGTTTGTGTAATCCATGTATGAACAAGAGTGTCCCATTCCGGACCCATTTCTATGCTGTCTGTGGCTGCTGCTGCTGTTTGTTCTTTTTAAATGTGCGTACTGGCTAATTTATTTTCATGTTGCTTCTGTTGTGTTTTGAGGATTAGCTTTAACAGAAGTCCGCTCCGTGTTTGTTGGTTTAAAACTTTGGGAAGGGGGAGATGTGGCAGATACACAGCTGGCAGAAAGCCACATTCTGCATGGGCAGTCTTGAATGAGACCCGAACAGCACGGTGTTACAGTTCAAACATTTGAAAACTTTCAGTTACTCTTGAAAGTTCCCCCCTTTGTTTTAGTTTTGAACAAATTGAACCTGATACATTTAACCCGTGTTTTATGGGGAAAATGGGGCTCAGTCTCAGGAGAGAAAATTGAAGGTTTGAGCATGGCAGGAGCAGCGGGTTACAACTCCTGGGCTTTTCCCTCTGCATACTGAAAGCCCTGGAAGATGGGGGAAGCTTCATAAAGGGTCAGAGGTGAACAGCAAACATCTGACATGCTCAAATGCTTATCTTACAGCTCTGCTCTTCTTGTGTGTGAGCTGTGAAAAGTGCTTCTGCTCTTCTGAGGTTCTTGTTTGTTATATAAAGAATAGGGCTGCCTAGAAGTGGATTTCCTATCCCAACCTTTTCTTCCCCCCAGTCTTAAAACACAGCAGCACGGCTCCTAAGCTCCTAAACTAAGCTGTTTCTGGAGGACTCCTGCAGCCCTGGGAGTGCTGCGACCCTTGGGAGTGCATCATTTGTTTGATCACCTCTTGTGTTTTCAGGAGAGCCACTTATTTGAATTCCTGTTCCTGACAGGACCCCAGGACCACCCTTTTAGAGAAACACCCTTATTTTATTCATAGAAAAATAGACAAAACCTACTCATTTCCTCCTCACCTTCCTACGCATTTTGTAATATCATCCTTAAAGAAACTTGGACACCTTTCAGAGCTGCCAACAGCTCCCAAAGCTGCACCTTCTGCATCATTGCTTGCTGTGTGCACTGTTAGGTAATGCGAGGGAGAAACAGCAATGAAACTTCCACAGTAGTTTTAGGTTGCTGTAGGCTCAATAGATTCCTCACTTTGTGTCTCTGAAGCCAGGATTTTCCAAAGCTGTTAAATTAGCAAGTCAGCTCAACAAGATGTAGCTTGTCCCTGAAAGGCACATGGTGGAGGATGTCTGGAGGGCTCTGCTCTCGTTAATGGCCCTCGTGCTGTGCCAATATTGGCTGTGCATGATTCAGCTCTGTTGTCAATTAGAAAGGGGCTGTTACTCTAATTCGACCCCTTCCCCAACTGAATCACAGAATCATTAAGGTTGGAAAAGACCCCTAAGATCACCACATCCAACCTGTCCCCACCTTGCCCACAAGTGCCACATCTCCATGGTTCTGGAGCACCTCCAGACCCCACCTCCTCCCTGGGCAGCAGCGCCAGTGCCTGAGTGCTCTTTCCAAGAAAAAATATTTCTTAATATCCAACCTTAGAAGGCAAAAATGTTGTCAAGGAAGCTGCATCTCCTGGTGACCTCACCTGCAAAGCCTCTGCCGGCTCTCCTCCCAGCAGAGCTTCCAGGCAGAGCTCCAACAGCCCCGCAGAGCTCCAGGGGAGCTCACAGCCCTGCCAGCCCCATGCCCTGCCACCTGCATGCCTGACATGCTTTCCAAGCTCTTTGAAGGTTGTCCTTATTAGCTCTATTGTGGTGCTTTCCTGTTTACCTTTTGCGCAGCCCGATGTTGTGTTTAAGTGGCTCAGTTCATCAGGAAATGGTTTTCCTAACGCACAGTGCCTTCCCCTCGCTGAGCCGCTGCCCGCTGGTTCTGTGCAGCAGCCGCACTGCAGCACCCAGCAGCGTGGCTGCTCTCCTGTCACAGCAGCACATCGTGGCCATTTTGTTGAGCTGCCCGTGCAGTTCTTCAAGGGGCAGTGAGGCAGGAGCTGAGAGGAGCTGTGCTGCCTCTTCCTCCTCCTCTTCCTCTTCCTCGCCTGCATTTTGGGGACGCCATGCTTTACACAAGCTTGGTCCTTCTGCCTCTGTTCCAAGAGAGCTGGCTTTGACAGAGGAGCCATGCCAGGTTTGCTTGAATTTGAGCCCTAGGTGCAGTGGGAGGAGGACCAGGAGTGGAACATCATGTTTGTCTCAGGCTGCCTCCACCTTCTGAGAAAATTAAATTGTTTTCAGCTGAGCTTTGCCAGAAGGCTTTGGGCCCTCTTTTTGCTAACCCTTCATTGTGGCTAATACCCATTAAAAAAAAAAAAAAAAAAAAAAAGTATAAATGTAATACTTCAAAACCTAACCGATATCCAGTATTCTACCCTGAAAAGCTTTTCACGATCAAAATTAGAATCATCAGCCCATGCTGATGGTTTTAATATGTGGTCGGGACATTGACCCATCACATGCTGGCATCCAGTCATGTCATTCCCCATAATCTTTCTCCTGTTGTTTTTTTTTAAGCCTTGTTGTTTGTAATTTCCTTTCCGAGTGTTTCTTTATTTGAAATGCCATTTATATTTTGTCACTTTTTTTTTTTTTTTTTCCAGCCCATCTTACATCTTTGTTTTTTGTTTTGTTTTTAATCTTATTTCTGGCGTTTTCCATCGCTCTGTGGCCGTGGTTGTGGATGTGGTTGGGTTTGCCTGCCTTGCTGTTCTCTCGCTGCACTCCCTAGATCCCTGTTGCACAGTCCTCTGTCATGGATGACATTGAGGAGTGGCTCAGTACCGACGTGGTGAGACTCTTTATATTTTCATTTTTCACATGGGCAATAGCACTTGGACGGATAATTCTTGATGTGTTGCTGAGTTATTGGCATTTCTCATTATGAGAAGACAGTAAAAACTTCTAAATCATATTGCTTCTTTCCTTTTGAGGGGAATATATAAGCAGATGGAGATAAGATAGCATTGTGTTCAGCAATTCAAAGCATTTTTCTAAGTCGCTTTGCTTTCACCTGCCCATGCTAACATCACACAACGGCACGATCCCAGAAGAAAGCATGTAGACATAGAATCTTAGAGCGGTTGGGTTGCAAGGGACCTCATCTAGTTCTAAACCCCCAAAGACGTGCTGAGATTTACCTGTGCTCTCCACCACCCCTAAAGCACGTGGTTAAAGCTGTGTTGGCTTTGGCAGGATCCAGGCATGTGTTTACTTCTAAGCATGCTTCTAAGAGCTGCTATGTCAAGGCAAATCTGCCAGCAGGAAGTCTTGATATGATTCATAACAACAATAAAAATAAAAATGTATAACAACATCTCTTCAACATTAATAACTTTCAGTTCTCTAGAGAGATTATTATCTGCTGATTATTAAACAAACAAATGAAAGACAGAACGAAAAGTAGCTCTTCTCTTGGCCTGGAGTTTTGCTGCACCAGTACCCATTTGGACCAGGCAGTGATGAGGCCAGAACGCAATAATTCAGGTTTCTTTTTTGATGTCAGCACCTGACTGTTTATCAAAGAGCATCTTAGGGATGGGGGTGGGCTGCAGTTCAGACTGTTATTTTAAATGTGCTGTGAGCAAACCAAACTGTTTCTTTGTGTTCACCATACGCATCAGGATCGGCTCCTTCCATTGCTCCTTCCAAATACAGACTATCCCCTGGCAGCTCCCTGCTCCTGCAGCCCTTGAATTCGTCTGCTCAGGGCAAAGAAATGTGGAAAACTTAACATGTCCACTCTGCTTGAAGTCTTTCCCAGTTACATCAATTTGTCAGGAGAGAGAATCTTATGGAGAGACACTGAGGGAACTCTGGGCATCGGCTGCACCCTGGGTAGCTAGATGGATAACCTGACCCTAGATGGATTCCCCTTCTCTTTGTTGTTGTTGTTGAAGATTCATCTCAGTTCCCTGCTTCCCAGCTGAGGAAGCTGCAGATTAGATTAGCTAATGTTTATTTATTTCCTTATCCCTTTTGGGATACGCTGGAACAAACAGTACATGTGGACGTGAAGCAGGGGCTGCACTGTGTCCCTGTGGAAACCTCTGTACTGTAGAAACTTAGCAGGTGCTGAGTGACATTTCGCTGTCAGGCATTGGACACTGCTGTGAGGTCGCTCAGTCTGCTCCCCCCCTCCTGGTGGAAAAACCCATACATGAACAGACACTTCTCTCTTTCAAAGCAGGTGCAACTTGAGGCACCCGAGTATCAGTTTAGTCCATTTTTTGATGTCCTAACAGATTGACAAGGATGTCACCTTCTTGGACTTGATTCCTTGTTAAAGGACTGTTGGAAATTCACAGCTGGTAGAAATGTGCTGACCCCATGGCATCCCAGTCTTTGTGTCCCATGGCCAGATGCAAACTGCCCAGCAGCATCCTTCCTCCAGCCCACCCTGACCAGGTCTGTGCACAGCACAGACACCAAGAAACCTGCTGCACTTTCACATGAGGTCTGCAATGAGCACCCCCAAGAAGAACACCAGTCCCAAACTACTTGGTTAACTGAAAGTGTGTTTTATTTGAAGGCACTGTGCAAAGTGCAGTCCTTTCACAGGACTGCATGACAGTGTTGGTCTGTCTCAGTGTTGCTGGCTGAAGTTGAAGCAGCTCTGGGCTGCCATTGGTTTCCAGCGGGGAAAATTTGGCTATCAGATGCCACCAGCAATCTTCTGAAACATCTCTGGTGCTTCCTCCTGCCCTGCAGCACGCCAGTCAGCACCAGCCTGATGTGGGAACTGTGCAGTTCCCCCAGGCCACCCTGCTCAAATAGTGAAGAGTGTGGAAATGAGCGATGTCCTGCTGCATTACACGTGTGTGTGGGGGGGGAAAGAGTGGTGAAGTGCTGTCCATGTGTTCACACTCCTTTTTGTTCCAATTGCAGAAAGGAGATGAACTGGAAGAAGGAGTGACCAGTGAAGGTAAGATAAGATGACTGTGGCTGTGAGCTGCTCCCTGGTTAGCATGCGGCCTGAATACTCTGCTTTGGTCCCTACTTCTGCACTCAGTATGACAGGAGGAGGGTGTTTCAGAGCAGAAAGTTGGTGCTTATTGCATGAGGAACCCTCCCAGCTGTAAGTGCTTCCCTGCCATCTTGGCTGCATGCCGTGTTTGTGCCAGGAGGGACGCGTACCCGAGCTGCTCAGCCCTTTGGAGTGAGGTTTCCCTGCTCCCATTGTAGTGTGCGTTTCAGTTCCCTCTGCTGCCAGGGCTGGGGTGTCTCAAAGGGTGTCCATACCCATTCCTGCGAACACAGGCACTGGAACTTCAGACCCTGCTCACCTCTGTCTCTGAGGCTAGAAGTACAGCCCTCATTCTTACTTCTCTTTTCTTTTTGCATTGCAGAATTCGACAAGTTTTTAGAAGAGCGAGCCAAAGCAGCGGAGATGGTCCCCAACCTGCCGTCCCCTCCCCTGGAAGCCCCCACCCCTCCAACAAACCCTTCCAGCAGGAAAAAGCAGGAGCGCTCGGAGGATGCCCTCTTTGCACTGTGAAGCTCGCAGTCCCACCCCGTGCTCTGCAGGAGAGCGTTGCTGTGTGGCCACCTCGTCCTCCCACAGCACTTGGCTAACAACAACCCTTTCCTCCCCAAAATTTCATAGGTTGCTTCTCCTTCTTCCCTTTCTCTCGGTCTCCAACAGTCCATCCCCACAAGCCGACTCTTTCTGTTTAAGTCCAACACTCTTCCTGCCAGACTGCGATTTTCCAGCGCTCGCTTAATCCCCTCCTTCCTATCCCAGCTGCACAAAACCAGCTCTTGATGCTGAAAAACCCCTTTCGAATGCATGACTGCATCACACTGTGCTGAAACAAAAGCCCAGAGGGGAGAGAGCAGCCTTGCCCTTCAGTTGGCACAGGGATCATCCTCTTCTGTAGGCAGGTCTTGCCAAGTCTACTGCTCTGTCGATCAGCGTGTAATTGACTGAGCTGGAATGTGCAGGGGGAGCGTGTCTTTATTTTTAGATAAAATGTTAATGTATTGGCTTTCGTGTCGGATCCGACAGCAAGGAACAACTGTTCCCCTTTCAACATGTGCTTCACAAGTTAAAATCCTTTACTCTCCCACTCACACATCTCCCTGTACCATATGGCGGTCGCTTTTCCCCACTTTGTGCAGCGCTTCGTATTCTTAATCTCACAGGGTATTTTTTTCCTTGTGTTTTATCTGGGCTTGCTCTAATTTGAAAGCAGTCTGTTGTCCGTGTCCAGTAGCTCTGGCAGTTGTCAGGAATGAAAAACGCTGAGCTAAATGGATGCTGCAATGTGAGCGAATGAAGCATTTTGCTCTTTGGGAGAGCATTCTCACAGGAGGGTTTTCACTAGCGTGTTTGCCTTTTAAAATAGCGAGGTTATTTTTTCCTTACCTAAGATTCCTTCTTCAGTGACTGTAGAGCTCTGCGTTTGTCTCAGCTGTTGTAAATAGCATCCTTGCAGATGGATGGGACTTGATGATGGACCAGGTGCAAACTGAGGTTCCTGGATTCCCTGACGTAGCTGTTAGGGCTCTTGGTGCTAGTTGTGATGGGAAGGGCAGCAAATCTGCCAGAGGTGTCTGTGAGTTTGCCCAGAGTTATCGTGGAGGGACTGGCTGTGCCTGTGCTGGAGGTGAAACCCCTCATTTCCCTCTAGGCCTGAGAGTGTTGGGTGATTTGACCATGCTGGTCATAAGCCCAAGCGTTTCTGGAGCGTCCTTCAAAACCTCTGCCCCTTTGTCCGTCCCAGCTCCTAGAGGGCTGCATTCCCCCCACTGTCTGCATCCTCCTGCATCCCCAGCATGTTCCCTGGGAGCAACCTGGTGGCATAGGATGGTGGGATCACAGTGAGAGAGGAGTGTGGCAGAGAGAAGCTCCTGGCCTGGCAGGGAGGCAGCTTATCAGATGGACACCCCTCTCCTGGGGGCTTGCCTTGCCCAACCTGCTCCTTCTGGCCTGGACACTGATATCTGTCAGGCTGGTGTGGGTGGAGCTCTGTCAGGCACTGTTCTAGACTGAGAGGCCATGCTATAAACAGCTGATAGGAAAGCGACAGAAGCTTTTATCTGGGCATGGTAATTTCAGCTCCTAAGATGCTCTCCAAGGTACACCACGCTTTGGCAGCCTGTGATGCACGCTGTCTTTTCCCAAATGGCTGGATCACAGCACTAGTGCTTTTTGGGAGCTGTCTCATTAATCTGCAGAAGGAAACTCTGTTTGGTGCAGGATTTCCAGCCCATCCCAGGTCAGCTCTCCCTGTTTTGTCTTCCCTGTAGCTATAACACAATGCCAGGATGGAGCAGCATGCACTGCTGCTCTGACGTGGGGTGAGCGCAGTGCTCAGGTGCTGCTTGCCAGGCACATTGCTGCCAGTTCCTGCAGCATGTCAGCTGCAGCCACAGCTCCCAGGAACCCGAGGATCCTTCTGTTGTGACGCTGCTTTGATTTCAGGCAGCGTCTGCTGATCGCCTGAGCGGTCTCGCCTGCACAGAATGAATTGTTGGTATTCCTGTCAATGCAAAAAGCTCCGTGGGTGTTTGAAGCGTGGATTTTCTTTTCTAAATCCTTGAAACGCATTGACCCTGTAAATGGCCACATCAGGTGATTCTAAGCACGTTAATCCAGCTTCCCTGCCAAGCCCCAGGAGATAATCGCATTGCTCCAGCATGGGGACGTGGTTGTGTGATGCTGAGTGGCAAGGACGGCACCGCTGCTGTTGCCACAGCCCTGCAGTGTCCCAGCTTCACCCCCAGCACCTGAGCACAGAGGGAAGCTGCTCACCCTGCTGCTCCTGCTGAGCCTATCCTGGGCATTCCCGTTTTAGGGAGAATCTTTCTGAAAGAGCTTGCAGAGCTGTCAGTGATGAATAGAGCAAAGGAGAGAAGTGAGAAGGTTGAGGCTGAGGGAGCGTGTGCTGGCACAACTCAGAGCATTCTGTGCTCATAACACTGTTAAGGTGTGCTTTGGTCCGTGAGTTCTTTGCTGGGAAGTTGGGGCCCTACTCACGGGGTGCCACCAGCTGGGAGCAGGGCAGCCCCAGGGCAGTGCCTTCCTTGGGAGGGCTGAGCTGGGGCAGTGGCAGAGGGGCCTTTGGGGGACCCCAGAGCGAGCTGTGCTGGAGCAAGGCGGGCAGGAAGCGTGCAGGGTGCAGCCCCGTCCTGCCTGCACAGATGGAATAGATTCCCAAGTGTCCTGTATCAGGATCTCTCATCTTCTCCATCCTCTTGTGGTCTGCTGAAAACCTGAGCAGTGAAAACCGATTGGGAAAGGGGGAGGGGTTTTCACACTGAAGAGCGACCTCGGGATTTCTTCTTCCTTCGCTTTTCCTCCTCGAACAGGGATGGAGCTGCAGGCAGAGCCACTTCCATGGGAAACCCCATCGTGGCACTTCCCGGGTGGGCAGAGCCGCAGTGTGATGCTCAGTGACAATAAATTATTGCCAGGGTCCTTCCTGAATACTAATCAAACCCTGTTCTAGGTTAAGGTATTTATTTTGTCAGTTTTTTTTTTTTTTTCTTCTTTCCAGTGTGTTTTTAACTTCTTCTTTTAACCCCTCGCGTGCTGAGATGTAAGAAATGAATGGTTTCTATTTAAATACATCCTTTTGGGTTTTTTTAATTGTTACATGTAGACTGCAGCTGCATCTTTGGCAGGTGTGATAGATAGCAATGTGTTGTACAGACGTTTAGGGTGTTTAGGTGAGGCTCAGAGGAGAACTGCTCATAAAAACAGCATGGTGTCTTGTAAAGGGAACAGCAGAGGGTCCTCCCTGTTAGCCCAGCTGCAGGCTGTGTGATGCACAGAGCAGATGGGCAGGTCAGTTTGGGGCTGATTGTACAACCCTGAGCTGAAGTAGGGCCTTAGTGGGGTGTTCTGTCTGTGTGGCTGCATTCAGCTTTCTTCCTGGGGTCTGGTGACGGATTCCTCCTTCCGATGGAGGAGCAGAGCTGGCTGCAGACAGATGTTTCCCTCCAGTGGTGAAGAATGGATCCGGGCGGTGGGTCCAGGCCTGGACTGCGGGCTGTGGGTCCCATCCCCGACCAGAACCCAGAGCTGTGCTCCTCCAGCATCCCAGCAGCACCGCCTGCTCTGTTCCTCTGCTCGGTGCTCCGCTTGTAGCCATGGATGTGGGACGTGCAGAGCAAATACAGCTGCACTGCAGCAGCCCTGTCCGTCTCTTGGCCTCCTGGTCTCGTTGAGGCTGCCGGGACATCTCAGGGATGCTCCCTCCATCCCCATCCCTGTCCTTGTTTGCCTCCTTCATGCTAACCACAGGGCGTGCTGAGCCTTCCCTGGAAAAAAACAGCTCAGGACAGACAGTTGGATGGAAATAGTGAAGCAGCGAGTGGGTTTGCGTGCTGAGCTTCCCACCTGCTTTGTGTTTTTATGAGTACGGGCTCCTCGTTCTGTACATGTTCCTATGAGCTATCGTTAACCCTACAAATGTAACCTGTGTAATAGCTTCTCTGTATATTACAGCCATAGGCTTTCCAGATAAAAGTGGATAATATTTATTTACTGAAGATACTGGGTATTTTTTTTGTTTGGGAATGGGGTAGGGAAAGAAGGGGGACATAACTGTAAAGAGATCGACGATGTAAAGAGAAACAAACCATAAAGCAAAAGAAACCCAACACTAAAACGTTGCTGTATTCACGTAGGGAAGGTACAACTGTATTAATCTGCCATCGTTTAACCTGTTCCAGAAATCATCTCTACTTTGGTTCCTGCATGTGATATACTCCAATAAATGCACTACTGGTGTGGACCGGAGGTGCGCGCTGTGTCGCGGTGTTGTTGTGTCGCGGAGTTGTGTTGTATCGCGCTGCGTCCTTCCATCGGGAGCTCCTGGGAGGAGCCGTCCGTGCCTCCGTACGGCCCTGCGGGGCTGCTGACGGGCAGAAGAGGCTCCGGGTGACGGCGAGGATGCGCGGCAGGGCGGAGGGTTTCGGGGCCGCCCCACCCGCAGCCCGGCGCGTCCCAATCGCGATCGCCGCGACGCTCGCAGCCCGCCCGCTTATCCCGCCCGTCTCTTCCCGTCGGCGGTTCCCTCCCAGCGGCCGCACGCTGAGCACCACGTGGATCCCCGCAGGACCGCCGTGATGTCACGCAGCCCCGCGCCGTGATGCGCGATCACCCCACTCCGCCCGCCGCGCTCATTGGCCGCGCCGCGCTGGTTCTACGGGCGGGGTTTTCCCTCCGGCCGTCATTCCGGGGAGTCCCGCCCCGCGCGGCCCCGAGCGCAGCGCCCCGCGGGGGCTGCGGTCCGATCGGAGGGAGCGAGGCGTGGGGCGCAGCCCTTCTGTTTGTAGGGGAGGCACGGAACGGGAAAACGGCGCCGTGTTGGTGCCGTTTCTTCCCCCTCCCGCGTCGCGCGGCGTGGGTCGTTGCCCCGGCCCCGCTCAGCGATGCCCAAACCCCTCTGGGGTTCCGTGCCCCCGCTCGCACTTGGGGTCCCGCAGCCCTCCGCTGCCCTGCGGTCCCCAGCGGTTCTATATTCGGGGGCAGCCGCGCGTCCCACGTCGTGCTCTCCCGGGGGTTGGGTTATGGGGCGTCTTCCAGCTGCGGGTGGGGATGTGGGAGCAGCGCTGCCCTGTGCCGCAGCGGTGCCCCGTGGTTCCCTACAACGCACGGGTCGCAGTGGGGGAGCGGTGCGGGGCACCTCCGGCTCCATCTGACCCGCGGGCAGCCTCGGTGAGGTGGGCCAACCTTCAGGGCTTTGTTTTCCCGGATTGTTCCCCGGGCTGAAACAAAAGGTGGGTGAGGATGAACCCAGAAGGAGCCCTAAAACTTCATCACCCTAAAACCGCAGCTCCCAAAAACTGCAGCACCCTCAAACCTCATTACCCCCAACCTGCAGCTCCGCACCGCGGGGCCGGCACAAGCCGGAGGGGCACAGCGCACAGCGCACAGCGCACAGCACCCCGCAGCGCTGCCTTCCCCCGCTCCCGTCCGTGCGCGCTCCCGCAGCGGGTCCCGGTGTTACCGAGGGGGGGCGGGGACCCCGGGGGGGGGCGGGACGAGGGGCGGCCGCTCTCAGGGCCCCCCCCGCCCGGCAGCAGGTTGGGGCACGGTGCGGCCGCGCATCCCCGTCCCTCCGCCGGATCATGCGGCGACCGGCCCCGCTCGGGCGGCCCCCCCGGTCCTAAAGGCTCCGCTGCCCGTGAGAGCCGCCGCGATGAGCGCGCTCAGCTTCGACGATGCCACCCTGGAGGGGTTGGCCCTGGAGCTCCGCGCGGCGAGCGACATCGACACGGCGCTGCTCAGCGACATCGACGGTGCGGACCGGACCGGGACCGGGACGGGGAGGGGCAGCGGGACCGGGGCGGCGGCGTCGGTGCTGCTCGGGGAAATCGTGCGTGCTCGCGGGGGTGTCGGCTCGGCGCGATACCGGCGGTCGGTGCGGCGTAGCGGGGCCGGGCGCAGTTACCGGACCGCCCGTGCGCAGGCGGTGCGATGTACCGGGCGGCGGGGCACGGCGGGACGGGGCGCACACGGTGCAGAACCGATCCGGGGGGGGGGCCGCGCTCGGTGCACGCTCGGTAAAACCGTGGCTCGGTCGGGAGAGCTCAGCGCTTGGCATGGTGCTGGGGGGGGGGATGAGATTTGGGGTGCCGCATGCAGCTTGGCGTGGGGCTGGGGGTCGCACGCCGGGTGCCGTCGGCTTCGGTCCCGGGACGGCTCCCCTCCCCCAGCGCTCAGCCTTGTGTAGCCGCCAGCCCCGCCCCGCCGTGACGTCACCGCCGGGGTTACTCTCGGTCGTTCCTCCTGGCTTCCCCCGCGCCGTCGGGCGGTGGGTGGGGGTGGGGCGGCTTCGGGCGCGGTGCTCCGCGGGGCATCCCCGGCTCCGGAGCCCGCGGAACCCATCTGCCCCGCGGCTCCCGGTCACCGTGGGGCTCTCGGAGCCGTGGCTGCTTCCTGGGGGGCTCTGCGGGATGGCGACGGTGCCAATGGGACACAACCGTGCCACCAATAGGGACCCGCTCCCCGGTGTCAGTGGGACCCCATCGTGCCACCAAAAGGGGACTCTTTCCGAAACCAGTGGGACCCAATTATGCCTCCAAGACAGACCCGATACCCAGTGCCAATAGGACCCAGTCACGCCACCAATGGGGACCCGATTCCCAGTGCCAGTGGGACCCAACCATAGCACCGAGGGGGACCCGCTCCCTGGTACCAATGAGATGCTCATTCTGGTGCCAGTAGGACCCAATGGTGCCACCAGCGGGTCCCTCTCCGCAGCTCCCAGCCCATCCCAGCACGAGGCACGCAGCCAGCCTGCACCAGGCAGCACGTGGTGCCGTTCCACCCGGGCTCGGTGCACTTCGGGGCCCTGAGGCACCCCAGCACAGACCGGCAGAGCCGGTGGAGCACGCAGCGGGGCGGGGACGGGGCTGGCAGAGCCCCGCGGGGCTCACGGGTGCTTTGTGGGGTCGGTGCTGGGAGCCCCTTCTCCTCCGGCAGCCGAAGCTGGAGCTGAACCCAACCGCGCCATGGGCTGAACTTCAACTCGTTGGCACGCTGGAGGGGAAGCGGCGCATCCTGCAGCACCCGGTGCGCGGGAGGACTTTGCCTGCGAGGTGTTGCGTCCCGGAGCCGCGCTGGCGTCCCCTCTGCCCTCCTTGGACACGAACCAGGGCTGAGACCGTGCCCCGGATCACGGTGGCCCCTGCTCTTTGACCATAAGCTGTAGGGAGCAGCGGGATGGGCACGTGGGACGAGGGTGTCCCTCTGGGAGCGTTTGTCTGACACTCTGATCTCCATATGGAGAGGGGCTGGGTGTGCTGCTGCTGTTCACAGGGAGGGCTTTTGCTGATGGGCACTTATATAAACCCTTCCACACTGAGCACGATCCTAGGGTCTCTGCGTGTCCTCATCCCCGTGTGCTTATGGCCCACGTGTGGGGTGTAAGGGGCTCGAGGGGCCCTGTGGGGCCATATGTAGGGCGAGGAAGGTGGGAAACCAAGGGGGTTTTGCACCATGAGCGTCCGTGCCCTACAGTGCCCTCACCCACCGTGGGTTTGCCGTTGTCCCTGGGTGCCCCCTTGTCCCCGTGCCCTCGCTGGTGACATGGTTGGGTCCCGCTGACACCGCAGAGAAGGTTCCCATTCATGTAGGTGCTCTGCCCTGTGGGGTCCCCCAGAGCAATGCAGTGGGGGCAGCGTCCCGGGGCTGGGGGTGCTCCGTGGGATACAGACCCCCAGTGAGGCTGGGGGTGTCCCGAGCTGGGCCCCCCTCCGTGCGCACACAGCTGTTGACGTCTCTGTGGACGTCGGGACCCGCAGTGAAGGAGTTAATGCTGCCTGACCTGGAGTAACCCTCGGCTGGGTGCCCGCGAGTGACCCGCTGTGCTCACCTTGGGGCTGCCCGGGGGCGGCCGGCGGGTGCGCGGGCAGCGATTGGCGGAGTCACATCACCCCATGGCCGGCTCTGCTCCAGGCCTGGCGCGGGCGGCAGCGGGGAGGGCGCACGGGGAGGAGGCGAGAAAAATGGTTTGAAAATATCCCGCTGCCTTCGGCAGGCGGCTGAGCCACCGCCCTGGGGGATCTCATGGGCCGCGTGCTGGAAGGTGCCCCTGCTCCTCCTCGTGTTCTCCCCCCGTGCGTGGGGCAGCCCCGGGTCACTTTGGGGTGCGCATCTGAGGGCTTGGGGGCACTCGTGGGTCGCTTTGGTGGTGGCATCTCTGGGTTCCGCGGTGTGTTCAGATGGGGGTGACTCTATGGGGGCTCCTCAGAACACCCCGATGTGTTGGGGTGTGTCAGTGGGGATCTTCCCACTGCTCCGGTGTGCAGGGCTCGGTGCTGGTTGACCCTTTGTGCCCTGCTGCCCACCTGGGAGTGAGTGGGGCAGCACATGGCACTGGGGCTGGGGGGGTTTGGTGCACTCTGGACGTGCCACCTCCCTGTCCCAGCCCCAGCTCCTCAGCCCTTGATACAGGGGCTTTTTTAGGGTTGTCAAGGTTTTGGTTCTAGTTTCTAATGAATGAGCCGGCACAACATGGCATCTCCCCATTTTGCCTTCCTGGAACAGGCTGAGATCAGCCCCACGGCTCCTGGGGTTGGCAACCCCTGAGGAGCAGGGCATGGTGGTTCTCTGGGCTCCTACATCTCTGGGCAGGGGTGAGGAGCACGGGGCTGGAGACCCCCATGGCTTTGAGACCCCCGTTGAGGTTTGGGGCTGCTACTGACCAGTTCTGGGGGGGGGGCTGTTTTTTTTTCAGACATGCTGCAGCTGATCAACACACCGGACAATGACTTTTCGGGGCTGTTCGATGTGCCGTTTGCTGCCCCTGACAGCACAGTGTCCCCGGGGCTCCCCCCAGCCCCCACCAGTTACCTGGGGCCCAGCAAGCCACCACCCAGCAGCAATGTGTTCCCGCCCCCCCCCCTGTGCTGTCAACATTCACCCCACAGTCCCCCGCCCCACTCCTGCCAGCCCCCGGCCCCCCAGCAGCACCTGGGGTGAAGGAGGAACCTGTGGCCGTGCCCAGCAGCCAGCCCCAGCCCGGCGTAATGCTGGCCCCCAGCTTCGTCTCCACATCCCCTGGGCAGTTCAGCCCCCAGCCCATGGTGGGCTTCCAGAACCAGCACAGCTTCCCCGGTGAGAATTTGGGGTGGATTGGGAGCGTGTGATTTGTGGGTTGGGGGTTGGTTTGGGGGTCCTGTAACTCTGCCTTCTGCTCCATGTTCAGCTGTGCAGCCTGGGGGGGCTGCGCAGAGCCCCCTGCCCACCCCACAGCCAGCCCAGCCCGTGGCACTGCCTGGTCCCGTGCAGAGTGTGGCACCGCAGCAGCTTCTGGCACCTGGCCCTGCTGCCACCACCCAGCCTGTGTCACCCCAGATCCAGCCGGTGCCGGTAAGCCCAGGACTGAGGGGCAGTTATAAGGGGCATTTGGTTGTACCACAGCCCTGCGAACCCCTCCTTGGCCCTCCAGGTGCTGCTGCAGCCCCACTTCATCAAGGCAGATTCCCTGCTGCTGACAGCCGTCAAGACAGATGCGGGCAGTGCCAAGACTTCCACCATCACCTCTTTGGCCACCAACAGCACCGCAACTCCACTGCAGGTGCCGGTAGGTGACCGAGCCACGCTCACCCTGCTGGCTCCCATACAAATGGGCTTCATGCCATGACCGTGGGTTGGGGTGGGGGTGCTTGGTGACCCCTTCCATGCCACCTCCATCCCGTAGGCTCTGGTGAGTGGAGGTACCATCCTGGCCACGGTGCCGCTGGTGGTGGACGCCGAGAAGCTGCCCATCAACCGGCTGGCGCCCAGCGGGAAGGCAGCGCTGCTGCAGAGCAAAGGGGAGAAGCGGACGGCGCACAACGCCATCGAGAAGCGCTACCGCTCATCCATCAACGACAAGATCGTGGAGCTGAAGGACCTGGTGGTGGGCACTGAGGCCAAGGTGGGGGCTGTGCTGGGGATGGGGAGGGCGGAGGGCAGGGAAGGCGCGGTGCGTGGGGCTGAGCTGTCCTTTGCCCCTCACAGCTCAACAAGTCGGCGATCCTGAGGAAGGCCATCGAGTACATCCGCTTCCTGCAGCAGAGCAACCAGAAGCTGAAGCAGGAGAACCTCAGCCTGAAGATGGCCGTGCAGAAGAGCAGTGAGTGCCATGCTGGAACAGTGAGAGCGGGTTTTGGGGTGATCACCCCCTCTCTAAACCCCGTCCTGCTCTCCACAGAGTCCCTCAAGGACCTGGTGGCCTCCTGCGGTGCCGGCCCCAAGGCGGAGGCGCCCATGGAGGTGGCGAAGGCAGAGGTGATGGAGATGCTGACCCCACCACCCTCGGATGTGGGCTCCCCATCCCGCGGCAGCCCACTCTCGCTCAGTGGGGGCAGCAGCAACAGCAGCAGTGACTCCGAGCCTGACAGCCCCCTCTGCAACCACAGCAAGGTGTGGGGGTGTGCTGGGGGGGGCAATAGCCAAGTGTGGGAGAAGGAGATCCCTTAGGTTGCTCCTCACTCAATTCAGGACTAGAGGGAGAGATGGGGGGGACATCGGTGATGCAGTGTCCTTGTAACCTACCCCACACACGTGCCCTGTACCCCATGGCCTGCCTGTGCCTCATCAGCATATCCCATGCTCATATCCTGTTCATGCTTGTAACCCAGTGCCAATGTCCATCGCCATGCCCTGTCCATGTGTGCGTTATGCATTTTCCTGTACCCCATGCCCTGTATACTCCATGTCCTGTCCATGCTCTGTTCCATGCCCATGCCCTCAGTCCCATACTCATGTCCATACTTGCACTGCCACCTACGCCCATGTCCATGTTAATACCCACGCCCATATCCATGACCTGAATACCATGCATTGTCCATGATCTCTGCCCTGTATCCATGCTTTATACCCCACATTCTGTCCATATCCTGGCACGCATACCCATACTCTGTACTCCATGCCCTGTACCTCACACTTCTGCCTCATCACCATGCTTCATGTCCATGTGCTCATGTCCATGACATGTCCGTGCCCATGGCTCACGGCAGCTTTCGCCCACAGGTGAAACAGGAGCACCCACCACCCTCACCTGGCAGCCAGGGCATGCTGGACCGCTCCCGAATGGCCCTCTGTGCCTTCGTCTTCCTCTGCCTCTCCTTTAACCCCCTGGCCTCCCTGCTCCGTGGCTCCGGTGCCCCAGCACCATCTGGGAGCCTGGGTACTGCTGGTACTGGAAGAAGCATCATGGCTGAGTCTGGCACTGCAGGTGAGCGCTGGCATGGGGTGGAGGCCTTTGGGCTGGAGACCTGTAGGGCTGGAACAGCTTGCAGGACATTGCAGTGGAGGTCATTAGGGTAGAAGAGGGGTGGAGGAGTAAAAGCCATTAGGTTGGAAGCTTTGAGGATAGTTGTAGGGTGCAGGCTGTCAGGGAAGGCATGGCATAAAGACTATTTGTATGGCCGCCATTGGGTTGAGCACGGGCTAGAGGCTGTTGGAATGGAGACCATGGTGGGGGAAGGATGTTGGGGTGTGTGTGTGGTACGGGCTATCTGGGTGAGGCAGTTGGGGTGGAGTCCCTCAAGGTGGGGTAGTTGAGGTGGGCACGGGTGAAGGCGATGGGGGTGGAGGATGTTGGGGCGGTGCTGATCCCCCGTCCCTGTACACAGAGGAGCCATGGGGATGGTCGCAGTGGCTGTGGCCCACGCTGGTGTTCTGGGGGCTGAACGTAGCCCTGGTGCTGGGAGCGGTGGTGCGGCTCTTTGTCTACGGGGAGCCAGTCACCCCTCCGCACTCCGAATCCTCTGTCCTCTTCTGGCGGCACCGCCGGCAGGCAGACCTCGACCTCGACCGGGTGAGCACCGCCCGCTGCTCTGTGCTCTGCACACTCCGAGCCCCCAGCCTCCTCCCAGACCCCCACCCCTCCCACTTAGGCTAGCTTCGCCCAACCTGAGCCCACCCCATCTGGATTTAACCCAGCCGGCTCTGACCCCAAAGCAGTTGTAGCCCCGCCCCCAGGCCCCGCCCCTTCTCCCTGACCCCATTCACTTTCCCCGACACCCAGCCCCGCCCTCGCATTGACCACGCCCCCTCACATCACACCGCCCCCTCATTGGCCGCAGACCGCACCCATGCAAATAGCCCTCCCCCTCCCATTGGCCACACTCACACTGGACCACGCCCTCGGCCCCCACCCCTTCCCCTTTGGCTCCTCCTTCTGATGACTCTCTCTTGTCCCAGGGGGATTTCGCACAGGGGGCCCAGCACCTGCGCACAGCACTGGGGGCCCTGGGCCGCCCGCTGCCCGCCTCCCACGGGGACCTGGCCTGCAGCCTGCTGTGGAGCCTGCTCCGCCACCTGCTCCAGCGCCTCTGGGTGGGCCGCTGGCTGGCTGCCCACGCTGGGGGGCTGCGTCCAGACCCCCCACCCCGCGCCCACGTCCGACAGAGCGCCCGCAATGCAGCCATGGCCTACCACCGCCTGCACCAGCTGCACCTGGCTGGTAAGTGCCGTGCCCCACAGCATCCGTGGGGGTGAGCAGGGGACTCTGCTGACTCCTGCGCTGTCCCGTGTCCCCGCAGGGAAGCAGGCCGGGGGGCACCTGCTGGCCATCAACCTGGCACTCAGTGCCGTCAACTTGGCTGAGTGCG
Source organism: Perdix hodgsoniae (assembly GCA_035772895.1). Lineage (NCBI taxonomy): Eukaryota > Metazoa > Chordata > Aves > Galliformes > Phasianidae > Perdix > Perdix hodgsoniae. Next base: position 7,071,403 of record JAPSGF010000014.1, on the reverse strand, counting down.
CCGGTGACGCCGTCTCGGTGGCTGCGCTGGCTGAGATCTACGTGGCGGCTGCGCTGCGCATCAAGGCCAGCCTGCACCGCTGCTTCCACTTCCTGGCTGTGAGTCTGTCACCCCCTCCGTGTCCCCTCTGCACCCTTCCTGGTGTCCTCTTTGCAGGACCCGGTGCCACATCCTCCATACCCACCTTAGTAGATAACCCGCAGTAGGGCCCAATATCGTGGCCTCTTACCCCTGCCCTGGGGGCATTTCCACCCCCCCCAGCAGCCCAACATCCTGCCCCCCTCAGCCTCCATGGGAACAATGTCCCCAGCCCCATCCCTGTAGCCCAATGCTGCATGTGCCCCTGCCCTTCCAGGCCCCGCTGACCCCCGCTTTCCCCGCAGCGCCCCTTCCTCTGCAGCGCCCGCCGCGTGGCCCTGTCCCACGGTGGGGCTGTGCCCCCCGCCATGCAGTGGCTCTGCCACCCGTTGGGTCACCGCTTCTTCGTGGACGGGGACTGGGCCGTCAAGGGCGTCCCGAGAGAGACCATCTACAGCTCCGCCGGTGACCCAGGTACCCCCCAGAGCCCCAGAGCCCCATTTTGTGGCTGATAGCGGGGTGGGGGCTGATGGCCGCTCTGTGCCGCAGTGGACCCGTTGGCGCAGGTGACCCAGCTCTTCCGTGAGCACCTCCTGGAGAAGGCGCTGTACTGCGTGGCCATGCCCGAACCTGGCCGTCCTGCTGCCCAGGGAGAGGGGTGAGTGTACTGGGGAGAGGGGTGGGTACCAGGGGGTGTCCCTTCCCTCTGTTTGCGGTGGGGTCAGCCCCACTCATGTCCCTTCTGCCAGAAGGCGCTTTTCAGATGCGTTGGAGTACCTTCAGCTGCTTAATGGCTGCTCCCACGCCAGCAGCATGCCCGGCCCCACGCCCTCCATCAGCTCTGGCCTGGCGGCAGTGACAGGTGAGGCCAACATCCCACACCACGGGGGCTTTCTCCACAGAACCTGCTCCAGGGATCCATCCCGTTGGGTTGGATGGTCTTCAGAAGTCCCTTCCAACCAACCCCTAATGTTCTGTGCTTCTGTCCCTCTCACCCCGCAGGCACCGACCCTGTGTCCAAGTGGTGGGCATCCCTCATCGGCACGGTCATTCACTGGCTGAAGGGTGATGAGGAGGGGGCTGAGCGGCTCTACCCACTGGTGGAAGCCATGCCCCGGGCACTGCAGAGCTCTGAGTGAGTGCTGGGAGCAGTGGGGCTGGGTGGGTGACAGCTCCTCATATCTGTTCCTTTTTGGGGTGGCTTGGTGCAACCCGTGTTGATGGGCACCCACTGTCCCCGTGCAGGAAGCCCCTTCCCCGTGCTGCACTGTACTCCTTCAAGGCGGTCCGGGCCATGTTGAACAAGCAGGACGGCAGCCAGGCCAGCCTGGGCCACTGTGAGAAGGCCAGCAGCTGCCTGCGGGAGAGCCTGGAGCTCTGCAGCCTGCCCAAGTGCACCATCGACAAGGTGAGGTCGGGGAGGGGGCAAATCACAGCCCAGTCCGGGGGGAGTTCCCGGCCCTCGCAGGAGGCGTCCCCGGCCCTCGTGGGGGTGCATTGTAGTTGCATTGCATGTGTCAGACTGGGAGTGCAATGCCCCTGCCATGCAGCCCGGCGGGGGTCCCGCGCAGCGCCCGCCTGCCCGCGAGGGCCCCGGGGGGGTGCCCCGTCCTTCCGCCCACCCCCTGCTCACCCACTCCCCCCTGCCTTACCCCCCTCCCACAGGCGGTGCAGCTCCTACTGTGCGACCTGCTCCTGGTTACCCGCACCAACCTGTGGCAGCAGCAGATGAGTGCCAGCCAGCAGCTGCGTGGCACCTACCAGGCGTCTGCCCTGGAGCTCCGCGGCTTCCAGCAAGACCTCAGCAGCCTGCGGCGCCTGGCACAGACCCTGCGGCCTGCCATGCGAAGGGTGAGCCCCCCTCCAACCTCCTGGCTCTATCCCGTGCACAGTGCACTCCTACCAACCTTCTCCATCCCATTCCATCCTATCCTTCCCTTTCCAGGTGTTCCTGCATGAAGCCACCGCCAGGCTGATGGCCCGCGCCAGCCCCACTCGCACCCACCAGCTGCTGGACCGCAGCCTGCGGAGGAGAGGGGTGCAGGGCAGCAAGGCAGGTGGGTGAGGGGGGCAGGGGCACCCTGCCAGCTGCATCCCCATAGGGCTGGGGGTAGTTTTGGCGTGGGATCCATTCCGGGATGGGAAAATAGACTCACGGGATCACTTAGGTTGAAAAAGACCTATGATCACCAAATCCAACTGCCAACCCATCACCACCGTGCCCACTGACCCGTGTCCCCAAGTGCCACATCTAGCACAGCACACGGGGGATGCTCAGTGCCCATCCCCTCTCTCTGTCCCCGCAGCTGGCGAGCCGGAGAGCCACCCCACGCCGCGGGAGCACGCCGAAGCACTGCTGCTGGCCTGCTGCTACCTGCCCCCCAGCTTCCTCTCGGCCCCTGGGCAGCGTGTGGGGATGTTGGCTGAGGCCGCCCGTACGCTGGAGAAGCTGGGGGACAGGCGGACACTGCACGACTGCCAGCAGATGATCATCAAGCTGGGCAGCGGCACCACCGTCACCTCGGGCTAGCGGGGGGATGTGGGCACGTGCCACCTGTCCCCCCCCCCCATGCCATATGGGTGGTGGGGACGCGCGTGCCTCGGTGTCCCCCCCTCTATGAGATGGTGTCAGGGTGCAGTTCTTAAGGTGACAGATGGGAGAGGCAGGGTGACGTCCCGTGTCACCATCCGCTGTGGGTGTCGGGGGTACATCCCGGCGTGGGCACCCTGCTGGCTGTCCCAGTGCCCGGCACAGTTGGGTGACGGGACGTGGGGACCTCTAGTGACACTGTCACAGTATTACACGGCACTGGGGTTCCTTCTCCCAGTGCCCGCCACCCCCCTGCAAAACCCCAGGCCAAGGCTGGGGCCGTCCTCACCCCAGTCTGCTGTGTGTCCCTGCCCGTCCCCGTGGGTCCCACAGCACGGGGTCGCGGGGGAGGACACACCTCAGCACTGTCCCCACCGGGGGAGAGCGGGAGGGTTTGCCCCGCGGTGGCAGCTAAGATGGCACCATAAGGTGCCCGTGGTAGGAAAGAGGGCCCCCCCTGCCCTCCCCCAGCACTGCCCATTCCCCCCCATTAGGAGCTGTGCCCCCCCTGCAGCCCCGACCCCACGCGCTTTTGGAGAAGGGGTGGCTCTGGGTTGGGATGTGGAGGACTGCTGGGTGCCCCCATCCCCTTGCTGTGCCCCTACTTTGTATATAGCTCCCCGCTGTGTCCCACTTCACCCTTATCCTCCTCCCCCTCCCTCCCACCCTTGCCTTTTTAAACTGTATTTTCATAGTTGCAGAGTTTTGTACAGTGAATTAAAGCCAATTATTTATACTGTTGTGTGCTGGACTGGGGGTGCAGGGTCTGACGCATGGAGGGGGGCACAGAGCACAACCTATGGGTCCTGCCTTCCCCCAGCACGAGGCTGCACAGGATGGGGGGGGAGGGGGGGTGAGCAAGGGTGGCAGCGATGGGGACATGGCTGCCAGAGGGACCCCAAATGCACCCTCCATTCACAAGACCTCCCCGTACCTCAACCCCATGTTTGTGTCCCCAAGCCTGAGCTCACAATGAAACCTTTGGTCCAGGGGACAAAGGGACACTTGGCCACCCGCCCACAGGAGGAACACAGGCCACGAGCAGGGCGCAGAGTACTTCCAAAACAATCGTTGTATCTTTATTGACGCTCTGAATGCAATGACCTGTTTTTTACTCTTAAGGAAAATAAACATCTTTTAGAAACAGCTTGTTACACACAATCTTCAGTGTGAAGCAATATACTAATAAGAACACTAGTCTTAACATTTACAGTCTTCATATATATTATATATATGTATATGTATACATATATATACACTATATAATGAGGCAATATATAATACACACGGTTTACCATTTTACAGTCATATGTACAAGATGTCACTAAAAATAGCCAGATTTCAGGCAGCGCTGCCAGGGACACTGGGATTATTATTTTTTTTATTAATTACTTTTATTCTCTTTTTCCTTTTGTCTTTCGTGTGACTTTTCTCTCCCGTGTCCAAGGCGAGCTGCTGAAACGACAGACATTTCTTTGCCAGCAAACCTGGAGGGTGTGATGGTGGGGCACAGGGCTGGGGGTGCAGGGAACATAGGGTTTGCAGGATGCTTTGCCTCCATTTGTAGGGTGGGGTTGGGGTTAATGCACCCTTGGCAGCCCCCGGCCCCATTGAAGCAGCTGGGAAAAGAGGCAAAGCTGAAGCCAAGCGAACCTGGCCATGCAAGAGAGAAGCAACTCCTGCATTCCTCTGTCCCGTGTCTGTCCCTGTGGGGCTGAATGCTGCTCTCCCTGGCAGACACCAATGCTGCCCATCAGGAGCTGCTTCTGGGCTGCTTGCAGCTGCCTGCACCAGGCCAAGACTCTGGATTTGCACCCAGAGCCATGGGGTTTGCACCCAGTGCCGTAGGGTTTAAAGCACAAGCATGGGGAGCAAAGCCCGTCCCCAGCAAGCAGAAGAGCTGAGGGGGTGCTGGCACGGCAGAGCAGGAGGAGGGGGGGCTTTTGGGGACTCTGCATCCCCAACCCAGCACTGCCCCATGGAGCAGGGGAAGGTGGGTGCCGTGGGACGGGGATGGAGAGAGGAATCAGGGCTGGGGGAGCCCAGTGAGTGCCCACCAGCCCCACTGGGGACACAGCCACTGGCACAGCAGTGCTGTCCCCATCGTGGAGACACTGTGCACGGCAGGGATGGAAGAATGAAACAGAAAAAGCAAAGTGGTGTTTCAAACAGCAGGCCGTTGGGTTGTTGGGTTTTTTTTTCGTCTTTTTTTTTTTTTTTCTCTTTTTTTCTAGTGTTTTTTTTTTTTCTTTTTTTTCCTTTTTCTTTTCTCCATCGCGCACATATATACAGACAGACACCATGAGGTTTGCTGAAGGCAACATCTCAGATCAGATCAGTGTGAGATATGGAGACCCGGAACCCACGTGGGGGTCCGGCGGCCCCAGAGTAAGACAACATCGCAGGGACCCCCTCGTACACGGCCCCCCCCCCCTCCCACCCCCTCCCCACACTCCCACCCCCCACCCCATCCCACCCCTGTGCAGCTCACATAGTCCTGGAGCAGAGTCTCTGTGTTCGCCGTGCGGGTGTCAGCACCACTGGTGACCCCGTCACGCCGCACTGGGGGGCTCCGTGCCCCCTGCCCCATTCTGACACCCCAGGGGCTCTGCCCACCTGGAGGGGCTCTGGGGAGAGAGGCAGGGGGGTGGCGGGCAGCGCTGTGCCCACCCCAGGGCCACATTCCTCTGGTGACCCCCGATGGCTCCAAGATGGGGATGGTGGCACTGCCACCCCCCTGCGGGTCCCTCGCTGGTGGCAGGGCCATGCACCTCCCGTGCTGCTACACCGGCTGTCTCTGTGGGGACAAGGATGGAGTGTTAGCAGGAGGCAAGACACAAGGCACATGGTGGGGTGGGGGGATGCCCCTCTGTCCCCAGCTGATGGGGATGTCCCCATTAGGGCTGAGGATGTGCTTTCAGCACAAGTTAAATCAACGCTCTCCCTGCTCCATGTTAAGGGAACACAATCCCAGAGTCTGTCAAGAGGAGGTAGGAGTGCAGCCCCCACTTGTCACAACTTCAAGGGTCACATGGGTGTCCTGGTGTCCCCCAGGAAGTAACAATTCTGTGATGACCATTTAGGCTGAATATGGGAGTGGCTGTGCTGGGGAGCGGGATGTCCTGGCAGACATGGTGACATGGTCTGAAAGCAGATCCAGCTCCCTCAGGGGCAGGAGACATTCGGGAGAACACGAAGGCTCTGGGCTTACCTTATGTTTGGGACATCTCAGAGAGAAGCTCTCTTCAGTTAATAAGCAACCTGTGGGGAAAGGAGAGGGCATGTGAGGGCAGCCCCTGCCACCAGCTGTCTCTGGGCAGCAAGGACACAGCATCCTCCCTGCCACATCCAGAGGAGCCACACCGCTTGCAGGAAGAGTTCAGCTGAAATTGGCCAAATCTAGGACACAGACTACAGAGATCACCACCATTTGTGCGGAGCCCTCAGACCACCCAGCTCTGCCACCAGCAGGGTCAGAGGGAGCAGGGGGGTCCCCGCATCCCAATCCCAGCACCTGGGCTTACCTGTGTCGACGGCACAGGCATAGTGGTAGGTGTGGGGACACCCCTTCTGGCAGCAGCCCACGGTGGCTCCTGCTTGCTGGCAGCTTGAGCACTTCTTTCACCACAGCCAGAAATCCGGAGCAGGGTGGGAGAGAGGCAAAGATAGAAAGATCACATCAGAGCCTGGCACAAAGGCAAGAAGCCCCTATGGCAACGTGGGAGGCATGGAGATGAAGTGACGTGGCCGGGGCCTTAGCAGGGAGGGCTGCAGCTTCTGGCCAACACCATATTTGTGCCTGGTGGTCATGCAATGGATGCAGCCAGCCCCAAACCTGGTCAGGAAGGGCTTGCAGCCAGTCCCACCTAGTCTCTGCTGGCATGGCCGTGGCACAAAGCTCCTTGTCTCCATGGCAGTCTCCCAGTACCCTCCTCCCCATTTTGCTCTGCTGATGTCCTCACGATCCTCTCGCTCTGCACCAGGAGCAGGGCATGGCTGTACCTTCCTCAGTCTCCAACTGCCCATCATCCAGGCATCAGGCCGCCCGTTCCCACCTCCCACCCTGCATCTGTCCCTCTGAGAGCTGCTGCATGACTGAACAGCACACAAACGCTCCTAAGGCTGAAGGAGGAGATCTCAGGAGCTCTCAGGGAGGAGGCGGCAGTGCACATCCCCTGGGAAGCCAGCTGGGTTTGCACATCTGAACGCCAGCCCCAGCCTCCCAGGGTGACTCCTAATGCCCGGATGTTGCAGACCAACCCTTTTCATTTTAACCCCTTATCAACCAGCCACGTCAGCTGCGCAGCAACACACCATTAGCTCTCAGTTGCTACGGGGCTGTAGTGCCAGAGGGGTCTGGGCTGGAAACGAGGAGAAATGGCTTCAGCTAAATGAGGATGGTGAATGCCATGGGAGAGGCTGCTCCCAGCTTTGCTGCTGCTTCTGCTATCATTCATGGCCCACCCCGTGCGGGGCAGATAGCCGAGCTCTTACCAGGTCGGCAGCCGCCTTGACGGCCTCCTGCAGCCCGTAGAGCTTCCCCGCCACCAGGAACACCCCAGCGGTCCATACGGCACAGGCCTCGTGCAGCCAGTGCTCCTGCGTGTCGCCCGTCGGCTCGGGCTGCGGCGGGGACTCGGCCTTGGTACATTCGTGCCGCCGGGGCTTTTCAGCCGCCTCCTCGCCCTCTGTCCTCTCGTCACAGCAGTAGCAGCTCTGCAGCCTTCGGAACACACCCCGGGGGCTGGAGCGCAGCACGCTTGGCTTGCCCGGCTCTGCGGCACCCTCCTGCCTGCCCGCCCTGCTGCCAGCTGCCCAGCCGCTCTCTGCCACCCCTCGGGGCCTCTCGGCTGCGCCACCCTCCTCGCCCTCCGCCCGCGATTTCTCCTTCAGCCGCGACTTCTTTTTGGGCAGACAGTCCTCGGGGTAGTAGGGCCCGCACAGGTCACCCAGGTCCTTGTAGTTGGCGGGGCTGCGGCACAGGCAGCACACCAAGCAGGCCGCGCTCAGCGCCTTGGACACCACCGGCCCCAGGTGCATGGCGGAGGAGGCTGGCAGGGCCGCCCGCGGCCTGGGCACGGTGCCGGAGGGCCCCCGCTGCAGCCGGGCCTCGTCGCCGGGCGAGTTGATGACGGTGCAGGCGGTGGTGAAGTCGCCGCGCCGCTCCACGTGGACGTAGGGAGCGAAGGGGGGGGCCCGGCTGTCGGCCCGCAGCCTCTTGCAGGAGATGTATTTGAGGCGGATCTCGGGCTCAGCAGGGTCCGGCAGCGGGGCTTGCTGGGCCGGCCGCCGCCGCTTGCCGCGGCTCTTGCAGCGCACCGGCACAGCCTTGGCTTTGCCGTGGCTCAAACGCTTGCGCTGCCGCTTGGAGTAGCCGTTGTAGTTGGCGTGGTTGGCCCGTGGCTTTGCCCCCCGCGCCGTCCCACCCGCCGTTGGCCCCTCGCCGCCCGCCGCCTCCTTCTCCTCGCTCTTTGGTTTCTTGCCCTCATCCCCACCGCCCGGCCCGGCTGCACGCTCACGGGGCGACAGCGGCAGCGCTGGGCCAAGGGGTGCCTTGGCCATGCCCAGCGCCGCCGCTTTGCCCTTGCGGTTCCTCTTCTTGGGCAGCAGCGCCATATTCTTGGCCACCACGGCCGAGCCGGGCTGCGCCCCCGCAGCCTGCATGCAGCCCTCGGTCTGCAAGCCATCGGCAGAGAGCTTCTTCCCGCTGCCCGGTTTCCCTTTCAGCGCTCTGCCATGGGGGTTCCGGCAGAACTGCTCAGCCGGTGGCACGGTGGGAGCCTTCTGTGCCACTGCCGGTTTGGACAACCGCGCGTCACCCACCGCTGGGGCTACAGCGCCGTGCTTCACCGCCCGCTCGCGCTCCGTCCCCGCCACGCTCAGCGAGGTGCCATAGGTGGCTGCCACCGTGGCCGCCGCCGCCGTTTTGCAGGTGAACTTCTTCAGGTTGGGCGAGGTGATCTTCTGCACGATGGCCTCCAGCTTGAGGCCACGGCCCTTGCGGGGAGGGAGCACTTTGGTCTTGGTGGCCTCCTGGAAGGCTGCCCGCGAGGTGATTTTGATACAGACATCGGGGGCCTCCTTCACCAGGGGGGGTTTGGGGACGGCTTCACCGGGGCTCTTGGGGGGCAGCTTTGCTTTCACCTTCTTGGCCACGGGCATCTTCTTGAAGAGACTGTGGGGACCCTCTGGCTTCTCCTCCTTCACGCCGCCGCTGTTGCTGCGCAGGACGAGGTTCCTCTTCTTGGCAGGGATGGGGGAGATGAAGGTGGACTTCCTCTTCAGTGAGTGCAGGGGCCGCTCTGACATCTTGCCGCCCACCCCTGGCCCCGCCTTGGGCAGCTTCATCCTGGTGCCCACCTTGCCCTCCTTGTGGGGGCTTCCTTGGGGGGTCAACTTGAAGGCGGGGGGGAGGTGGTTGTTGGAGATGAGCTTCTTGGGCGCTTTACAGTTCTTCAGTCGGACATCAGCCGCCCGCTTGCCCCGCCGCCTCTTGGTATAGAAAACCTCCTGTGTCTTCGTCCGGGAGCGCAGGATCATCGAGCGCTGGTCCCTCTCCCCACTGTCTGCCACATCCCCATCCGTCGGCCCTGGCCCCACCACCTCTTCAGTGGGCACCAAGCTGGACACCGTGATGGTGGCATCACCGCCGGCGCTCTGGATGACCTTAGGGGCTGGCCGGCCGCTGCGCTTCCTGGCTTTGAAAGCCACCCGCTGCTTCACACCACATGCTGGCTTCTTGCCCAGCTTTTCCTGGTGCATCGGTGCCTTCAGACCCTCCAGCGGGGCTGGGGCACGGGGCTCTGCGAGGGCGGTGAAGGAGCGGGTGCACATGCGTGCCGGCAAGCCCTCCGCTGCGAACCTGGGCGTCTGGCTGTGCACATTCTTGCTCAGCATCTCCCCTTGTCCGTCCAGCCCCACGCACAGTGCTGGCAGCTCACTGAAGGGGCTTGGCACTGCATTGCTAGCACTGTTCTCCTCTGGCAGCCGGCAGTGGATCCTCTTGTTGCGGAGGTTCTTGCCCCGTGAGACAGTCTCTGTTTTCACCAATGCATTTTCAGGTGCCGGCTGCTTCTTCACCCCAAGTGACAAAATAGGTTCAGAGTCCACTGCTTCCGGGTGGGACTTCTCTACTCCCCCACTCTCCTCCTCAGGCTGGATGTGGGGCAGGGAGGATTTGAACCAGCTCTTCACCTTGGTCTCCGTGCCCACTGCCGGGCCCAGCAGGATGATGGACTGACCGGAGAGACGCGCTGAGGGCACAGAACTCTCCTTCTCTACTGTGCTGACAGTCTCCTCAGCAGACATGGGCACCTCGCTGGCAGACAGCACAGCAGGTATCTCTGGAGGCTTGGGAGGTGAGGCAGCGTAGGGCACCGACTTCTGCTCTGTGCCTGCCAGCTCACAGAGTGAGGAGTACTCCTCCACCTCCAGGTCTGACTCCTTCAGCTCTGGTGATGAGATCATAGGGATCTCACTGAAGTCCCCGGCCGTGCAGCAGTGCCGCGTGTCCTGCAGCCACCTCTCACTGTCCACTTTTGTGGCCTCATCATAGGTCAGCGTCTCCTCCTCTTCCTCCTCCATCGCCTGCTGGCCAAAATCCCGGGTCGTCTCACTCTTGGCCTGCTGCTCGCCATCGCACAGGTCCAAGCTACAAGCATTTTTTTTCTCCTTGCAGGAGTCTCCCAGTTTGCTGGGGAAGAGGCCTTTGGGGAGGTCGGAGGCTTGCAGGCCCGAGCCCAGCTCCTTCCACCTGAGGCATGCCTCACCCAGGTTCTCTTCTGGCCACTCAAATTGCTCCATGGCATTTTCAGAGCCCACTGAGTTGGCTGTGGTGTTCGAATAGCAGCTGAAGCCGGAGGCCCCTGCACTGGAAGTAGCGGCTGGGATGCTGGGCTTGGAGTTGAAAGCCAACGGGTCCTCATCCTTAAGCGTGTCCTTGGTCTCTGTGGCCGCAAACTCCACCTGGGGACCCTCATACACCTCGTCCCCAAAGTCCTTCCCCGTGCTGCCCCCCGAAGCCTTGTCCAGCTTGAGGGGCTCAGTGAGGGTGCTGGAGTCACCCTGGCTGGGCCATGAGCCCTTCACCATGGAGTCCAGGCATGGCCGGTGGTTCTCCAGCTGGAAGGGGGATTTCGTAACCTCCTTGCTCAACATGGGTGAGTTGGGCCAGGCTTTGTCCTCCTTCTCATTGATGGCATCCTGCAAGACGATGATCTCGGAGGCCAGCTCCTCCTGGGACAGCGCACTGAGCAGGAGCCGGGGACAGTCCCGCTCGTTGGTCACATACTTGGTGAAGGTCTCCAGGGGCAGGCTGGCATGGATGCTCTGAAAGGAGTCATCCGATTTTGTGGACATATCATCTGGGGAGGTGACAGAGCACGTGGACACCGACTCGGGCTTTGCCTTGGAGTTGCTGTTGACACGGGCAGGGCTGCGGTTCTGGTTGCAATACAAGAAGCTCCTCTCCAGCTGGTCCTCCGAGCCGCTCAGATAGTCAGCGTCCTGTGTCTCGGCATGGACGGACTGCGGGGTGCTGAGTGGGTCTGACAGCGGGGTCCCAACCTGCTCTGTGGAGTATGTGCTGCTCTCTGGGCTGCAGTGCTGCCCCTTGAGCTGCTCAGGGGTCCTCGCTGGGGTCTTGATGCCCTTTTTCTGGGGCACGGCTGATTTGGAAAGCAGCAGCTGCTGGACGGTGTTGGAGATGTTCTCCACCTGGGAGGTGAGTGCCGTCAGGCTCTGCAGGCTCAGGTCTGACAGAAGGTTTTCGGGCAGTTTCTCCTTCGGCAAATTTTTGCAATTCCCAGACTGAGCATCTGGGCTCGTCCCGTCAGTGGGAGAGGGGTTAAGCAGCGGCATGAAATGGCTGTGGTCAGTGATGCCAGCTGGGAAGGCGCCGGCATTGAGTGGCTGCTGGCTGTACTGAAAGTTCTCCAGGTTGGGCATGAGCGGGGATGGCGTAGAGCTATAGGATGGGGAGCGACCGACAGAGCGTGCCGGCGAGTGGCTGGCGCTGGGGCTGAAGGTTTGGTAGTACTGCTCCGGCGTGCGGACGGGCGGTGCGTCACCCTGGCAGTAGGTCTGCCCCGCTTGGTTGTAATGCTGATACTTGGCCAAGTTTTGGTAGTGGAGGCTCTCTGGGGCGTGATGCCTCCCCTGCAAGGGCTGAGGTTGGGGCTGAGGAGGCTGCGGGGGCTGCGGGGGCTGTGGCGGCGGCGGGGGCTGCGGGGGCGGCTGCGTGGGCTGCTCATAGCCGATGCGGTTGGGCTGGTAGCCGTGCAGGTTGGGCACACGGGGGCCGGGGGCGAGGCTGGCGGCACTGCCCAGGGGCCGCTCCAGCGGCGGCTGCCCTGAAGGTGCCGTACAGCTCTTGTAGGAATGTGCCGGCTGGCTGCCCCCCGGCACGGAGGAGTAGGTGGAGGAGGCAGGGAAGGACTGCGAGTGCTGCCCAAAATGGGGGCTCTGTGAGAAGGGCATGGGCGAAGAGACGTCGTTGGGCAGCTTCTGCCGCTGCAGCTTGGGGTAGGGCAGCGCGGGCGGCTGCTGCGGCTGCTGCTGTGGGAAGTGAGTCCGGAAGGGCAGTGGGGCCGCTGCCGGCTCGTGGTACGGCCGCCCTCCTGCTGCCGGCGACGTCTTCTTCATCAGGCTGTCCTCATACTTGGGCAGCGCTGGTGGCTGCCCGCTCCACGCCTGCAGGCTCTCGTCCCCCGAATAGCGCGCTGGGTAGGGGCTGTTCTCCTGCACGGCGTAATTGGAAAAGGCCGGCCTGCCTTGCAGCTGCTGCCCTGCTAATTGCTTGTTTCCCCGGTGGTATTTCTCCGCGGCGCTGTTCTCGTAGCCCGCGTATGGCAGTTGCTGCTGACTGTAGTACTCCTTCGCCACCAGCCTCTGCCGCTCGCAGTTCGGCCCTGCCTGACTTTGATGCCTGTAATTCTCCAGGCGTGATGTATCTTGTGAAGTCGGCTGGTAGCTCTGCTGGTTGCCATGGAAACCACACCTTTCTCGAAAGGACTGCATGGCGCGGGCTTGTTATCTGCGAAGAGAGAGAGGCGAGAATTCAAATGAAGCAGCGCCGCTGCGGAGGGCCGGGGAGCGTGGCCGCGTGCAGAGGGGACTGAGCTGCGGCACCGCAGGCATCGCCTCCGCTGCCAGGGCATGGCCTTGCTGCAACTGCCTCCCCTCGTGCTGCCGTGACCGCGGCACCTAACACTGCACGGCAACACCCTGCGCTGCCTTGCCTTGCATTGCATCGCCCAGCATTGCATCACTTTGCATTGCATTGCATCACCTTGAAATGCACTGCTTGACATTGTCCTGCACCATGTCACCTCCCACTGCTTCAACGCTTTGGATCACCTTGCATCGCATTGCCTAGTGTCACATCACCTTGTGTTGCGTCGGTTTATATCACCCTGCATTGTCATCTTGCATTACATTGCTTTACGTCACCTGCACTGCATCACCTTGCTTTGCATTGCTTTACATTGACCTGCATTGTCACCTTGCATTGCATTGCTATACGCTGCCCTGCACTGTCACCTTGCACTGCATCACTCTGCATCACGTCGCATCACTTTGTGTTGCATCACTCTGCATTGCATCGCCTCGCACTGCATTGCTTTACCTCGCATTGCATTGCCACCTCACACTGCAATGCTTTATATTGTTCTGCACCAGATCACTTCACATCGCGTCGTTTTACTTTGCATCGCATCACCTTGCATTGCATCACCCTGCATCACATCACTTTGCATTGTATTGCTCTGCATCACATCACCTTTCATTGAATTGCTTTACACCGCCCTGCATTGTCACCTTGCATTGCATCGCCCTGCATCACATCACCTTGCCTTGCATCACTTTATTGCCCTGCACTGTCACCTTGCATCACATCGCTCTCCATCACATCACCTTGCCTTGCATCGCCCTGCACCACCCCCCATCTCAGCAGCTGGCCCTGCATCACATCGCATCGCCCTGCATCGCATCACCCTGCATCATCCTCCAGCATGTCTCCCCACATCACACTGCCCTGCATTGCATCCTGCGGGCTGGGGTTGCCCGGGATCCTGCTGCCTCCTCTCGCCCTGCAGTGTGCCTCTTCCCCACCTACCACAGCTCCACAGGGTGGAAGCCCCTCCCCAGCTGTGGCCTGCAGTGTGCTGCCACCCCAAAGCTCTGCTGGGTCCCCTCGTCTTCTCTGTGCTCCACGCACCCGCTGCCCATTGCTCTTCAAATCCCTTAAGGGGTAACCCTTCCTCCTGGGGCTGCCGGCACCCTGCGCACCCCCGCCAACACCCCACTCATTGCCACTCTTTGTAATTATTGTGATAATTACTGGAGGCAGCAGCCTGGAGGGACAGGAACGCGGGGCTCTGCTGCAAGAAGAAACTCATTTCAACTTCCTGGGTCTGCCTGTCTGTGCCTGCAGCCGCCTCCCGCAGCCCCCCCCCGTCCCCAGCCAATAACCCCAGCGCCGGTGCGATGCCATCTGGAAGCTGTCTGCTCCCGCCAGCAGCCGCCGATTAGCCGAGCGCTCAGCACAGCCGTCATTAAACGGCCCCATTTCCTCTCCCCGCCCGTGCGAGGTGCGGGGAAGCACCTGGGTCACCCCGCTTTGAGCTCGCAGTGGGGCCCTGTGTGCTCAAGAAGAGACCGTTGTTTGGGGGATGCAACCTGCCCGACCCCAGCGGGTTGGAGGTGTGGGTTCCCCCCGCGGTGTTGCTCCTGCAGTGACCCTGCTGCAGCCCATGCTGTCCCTTCCTCAAGGAGCTTAATAAATCATACCCAGCACCTGCCAGATGCTGAGCTCAGCACCGTGCCAAAATGCATCACATCAGTGCGGATCCGGACTGCCCCTCTGCCCACAGCTCCCGTGTATGCACTTCATCAGTCCCACGCTGGCCTCAATTTCTGCAGTGTCCCGTGGACAGTGTTCACATCTCAGCACCTCTTGGGGGTTTCAGCACGCATGCAGGCATCTATTTCTGTATGGGAAGCTCTTGGGGATGCCCTGCAATGCTGCACCACCCCAGCACCCCAATCCCTCCCCCATATCTCCACCCAGAGCCTCTTTTCCTTCTCTTTCCACCTCGCTGCTCCATTTTGCAGCTGCATTTCATGGCCCACACGGGCAGTGCACGTGGTTAGGGCATATATCTCGGGGAACAGACAGCTCCATTAGGATCTGGTAAGCCTGCTGCTGGAGCCCATAATGGTGAAGGGGTGTGGGGGCTGCCCTGTCCTGCTCCGAGGCTGAGGGGGGGGGGAATAGGGGCTGCGAGAACAAAGGAAGAAAATCAAAGCCAGGCTCTGGGGCAGCCCCGAGCAGCAGCGAGAGAATGAAAGGGAGAAAAGAGCCCCTAATGCCGCACATGGAAGTGGGTTTGAAAAATGGGATTGGACAGAGAAAATGCCAGGTTGGTGCTTTCGGGGGAGCCTTCCCCCTCCCTGCTTTTTTATTATTAATTATTACTACTTTTCCAAACAGCTGGGGCAATGCCAGGCTGAGCAAAGCACCCGGCACAGAGCACATGAGTAGGGTGAGGATGTGTGGGGAACACACATGTAGGATGTGCACACGTGCAGGGCATGCATGTGTGTGGGGCATGCACACATTCAGACTTTGCATTCATGCAGGGTGTGCACGCATGCAAGGGGTGCAGTGCTGGGCTCACAATTGGGTGCTCACACATGGAAGCTCCTGGGGCAGCACTGTGCCCCAGCTGTGCACTGGTTCTCCATCTAGACTGAACTCCCAGCGAGGTGCTGTGCCTGCAGCCCTGTGCTGTCGGGGGGCCACGCTGTGCCAGCAGCACTGGCCCTAGCTGAGGAGCTCGAGGCCACCTCTGCCCTGAGCTGTGCCGCAGCTTTGCAGGAGCAGGGACTGAGCAGATGTTGCTGCCTGATGTAGGCTGTTTCCGAGCAAGCGCTTTAATGGCATCAAATCAAGCTGTTGACAGCAGCAAGGTTAAGTCCCTTTGTAGGAGAGGGAGGAGGAAGTAACTGCATCCCCAGGGCTGTGCAGCGCTCCCTGACACAGCCCCAAGGAAGGTGCCACCCCCCTCCAATGCTGTGGTGGGATCCATACAGGGTCAGGGGGCTGCACTAAGCAGTCCTAAAAAGCCACCGCGGCTGCACAGGGGGATTGTGACACAGTGCCCCAAGGGTGACCTCAGGAAGGGCTGTGTCCATCACGGACGGTGGGGACATCACAGTGCCTGGAGCCAGCATCGTCCTGCCCCCACCACACACAGAGCCACACTCACATCTGGCTATGGACACCCTGGAGCATTTCATCCCCTTTGTCCCCAGAGATATCCCAGATGGCCTCAGAACTCCCAGAACAGCCCCGGGGTCACCCTCTGGGGTGGTGCAGGACCCACAGCACCTCCCAGGGCAGGTGCTGGACTTCTGCCATGCACGCAGCTGATGCAGTGCATGGTGCTGGTGTGTTGCACACGGCTGATGCCGTGCACGGGGCTGATGCTGCAGTGCACGGTGCTGATGCAATGTGCGGTGCTGATGCTGCAGTGCATGGAGCTGACACGGTGCACAACACCAGGGCATGACACCATGCTCTCAGGCTGCCACAGACCCTCTGTGCAGACACCCGCCGGCACCACGGCTCGCCGCCTGCCTCCTGCTCACGCAAGGCGCTGCGTGGCTGTGTTTGCCTTCATTCTCACCCCCCCTCCCCCTCCACTCTTTCCCACCTCTCTCCCTGCTGGCTGGCAGGCAAAAGGCACAGAGCACCACGAGGACCAGATCTGGAGCCCTATAACACAGCCCAGGAGCTTGGGAAGCACCCAGGACCCCCCCTCCCAACCCCACACGACCACGCCTGGGGGCCATTTCCCTGCCCACCCCCTCCAAGCTCCTGTGGTTCTCAGGCTCAGGCTTTTCCGATGCGACATCAACAAGGACTCAGCAACTAAAAATAGCAGTGTACGCTCACAGGGTAATGCTGTGCAATAGGAGCAACGCTGCCACCGCGGACCCCCCCCCAACCTTGCACCCTGCTCCCCAAACCCCCCATCACACACCACAGCCCCACAGCATGGGGGGGAGGGGGGTCAGCCCCATAGAGCTGCTGGGGCTTGGGGGAGGGGGTTCCCAGTAGATGCTCTCTTGGGGGAGAAAGTGCCTATCAAGGAGTGTCAGCTCCGGATTTGCTTAATTGTGAGCTGGTGGAGTTTAAAGAAACACTTTCTGGCAGGCTGCCACACCGCAAACTGCTTGGTATAATTTTATTATTAAGGGAGGAGAGAAAAAAGGGGAGAGAGGGAAGGGGGAAGGAAGGCAGCGGCGGAGCTCTGCACAGCGCTGGAAAACGTCCCCAGGGGACATGGAGGTACTGCTCCAAGTGCACCCCCCTTCGGTGCTCCCCTTAACACACCTCTTTTCCAACACACCCCTTAATGCATACCATTACCTACCCTGTATCCAATGGATCCTCCTTCAATGCACCCTTTCCGGTGCCCCCCTCCAACGCACCCTTCAACAAATCCTCACCCCAATGCCCTCTTCAGGCACCCTTTTTCCTCTTCACCCTTTTAATGCACTCTCAATACCATGCACCCCTTAACACATTCCTTTCCCAACGCACCCCGTTAAAGCACCCCTTCTCCAAAGCACCCCACTGACCCCTCTCCCTCAATACCCCCTTCTAACGCCCCTCCCATCTCCCACGGAAGCCCAAGGAGGGGGCACACACAGGGCAGCCCCCAGCCCCC
>JAPSGF010000014.1:7039184-7053600 GCA_035772895.1 Perdix hodgsoniae | reverse complement strand
CCCCCCCCCCCCCCCCCATTCCCCCCCCCCCCCCCCCCCCCCCCCACTTCCTCCATCCCCTTTTTTTTCCCTCTTTCATTTATTATTTTTTCCCCATTGCTTTTTGCTTATCCCAGGGAGAAGGGCTCTTTGCAGCAAGTCGCCGCGTCTCTCCTTCCCCTGCACGCTGCCAGCTGGCAAGAGAGGGCTTTGCAAAAAGAAAGGGATTAAAAACTAAAATACAAGCAACCCCGAGACTCGCTGCAAAGCAGATGCTCCACCTGAGCTTCCCTGGGCAATGCCTCCTGCAAAGCATACACGCTCCAGAGACAAAATTCATGGCAGGGCTGAGCGCGCAGCGAGGGCGGCCGCGTGCTTATCGCTTCCCCCACCAACAGGATTGACATCAACCTTGAGGCGCTCACAGGAGAGAGGAAAACAAGTCGATGGCTGCACAGGAAATATGGCTGAGGTTAAAGAAGGACCTGGCCTGCCCCGCGCTGCAGACAAAAGCAAGGACAGCCAACGGGAGCCGTGCCGGGGGGGTAGCAGACAGATCTTCCCCAGTGCTGCACTGCCCTTCAGCCAACCCTTCAGAAAACCCTATGCCAATCCTTCAGCCTCAAACCTTTAGCCCCAACCCTTCAGACTCAAACCTGCATCCCCAGCCCTTCAGCCAATCCTAAGCCAATCCTTCAGCCCCGATGCTTCAGCTCCAACCCATCAGCAACCCCTCAGCCAATCCTTCAAATTCAAACCTTCAGCCCCAACCCTTCAACCAACCCTTCAGCCCCTACCAAGTGACCCCACATGGACGAATCCCAGTGTTTGGGTTACTTCTGCTTTTTGCTGGGTGCTCCCAGTTCCATCCCAATGCCTTCCTGGCACCACCCCAATCCCACCTGGGTCTCACCCAGGTCCCATCCCAATTCCACCATGATCCCACTTGGGCTCCAAACGGATCCCACTCTGGTTCCATCCCTGCCCTGTCCTGGTCCCATCCCAGTGCCACTGCAGTCCCACCCTGGCCCCATTCCTGTCCCACCCCTGCCTCACCCTAGCCCAATCCCAATCCCAGCACCATCCCCATAGCCACGTGCCACATCCATCCATCAGGGTCACCTCCTGCAAGTGGCCAACAGCTCTGTAAGGAAGCACAGTGCTCCAGCAATTCCCTGCGTGACAGTGAGCAGCACCCAGCACTGATGCTTTTCATGTTTCTATGAGATGGGGCAGGAGATGGTTCTGCCAGGAGCCCCCCAGGCTGCTTGTGGGGTGGCCCCACTGCCTTCACCCCTCTTACAGGGGGGAAAATAGAGCAAAGAGGGGTAAAAAGAAATTAAAAAAAAATTGACATTTGATGTCATATGATAAATTATCTCGGCATTATACGCTTCCCGTCTCCAAATCCCGAAGACAAACACGCAGGCAGGTTCGCCAGGAAAGCAGCTTTCCAAAGGCCGTCCTCCATTCCCCCATTATTGCCTCTGTCAATCATCGCCGCCGCGATCCTAACCTCTCGCACCCTGCAAAATCTGCCTGTTCCTTTTGTTCCTGCTGAAAACAGGGGGGGAGGAAAGGGGGAAGGGAGCGGAATTTGGGGCAGGGAACTTCCAAAAGGGATGATTAAGGAGTTAATCTGCCTGAAATAGATAAGGAGCTTAGAGCTGCTGGTATTTTACTGTCCAAGTTTGGATTCAGTGTGTCTTAAACACTGGCTGGAATGTACTTAGATATGACCAAAGTACATGTCCCCCCGAGGAATTACGAGGTTGCCAATTAGATTTGCTTCCCAGATTCACTCAAACCTTCACAAGCTTCTTCAGAGCAGGGAAATTGCTGCCTGTCCCCAGGGAGCAGGGGGAGGCGCGGAGACGCGCTGCCCTCCTTATGAATGAATAAATCACGGCGGCGCAGAGGCAGCCGGGGGGTTCGTGGCAGCACGGCGCTGCTGGAGGAGGAGAGCCGGGGAAGCCGTGGTGGGCACAGGGCACGGTGTGGTGGGGCTTCCCCTGGTGGGCGTGGGGCTGGGGGCTGCGGCGGTGGTGCTGGGGGCAGGAGCGTGGAGTGAGGCAGGACAAAGAGAGGAGGAGGAGACGAGGTTCTGAGCCTGGTGGTGTGCCTTGCCATGTTGCTCTGTGCCATGCTGTGCCGCACCATGATGTGCTGTGCCATGCCACACTGTGCCTTGCCACGCAGTGCCGGGCTGCGCCATGCCATGCTGCGCTGTGCCATCTCACTCCACACCATGCTGGGTCACATTATGCCATACCATGCTGTGCTATTCCATACCATGCCACACTGTGCCTTGCCGTGTCGTTTCACGCCATGCTGTGCCATACTGTGCCGTGCCATGCCATGTCATTCCATGCTGTGTCATGCCATGATGTTACGTGTCACGCCACATCATGCCATGTCATGATGTACCATACCATGTCACATCTTACCATGCCATGCTATGCCATACACAAGTGCACCAGGAGAGCCCTACTGATCACCCCTAGGAGCAGCCCCACAGCACGACCCAGACAGGGAACCGCTACCCAAAGAGCAAAGCCACCACCAGCAACAAGGCAAAGCGGCAACAAAAAGCACCCAGCTTCCAGCACGAAAACACTCCTTTGCCCTCATGTTAACAACAATACTGCTATCTGTAGCACTCCACAACACATTGGTGTACACTGAGCAAAAGTATCATAGTCAGGGAGCATTGCAGCCCCATCGCAGGGGGGGGGGGATGGCCCCCGAGCTGCTGGAGCAAAGTTGCAGGAACATCAGCTTGGGATGCAGAGTCCTGGTAACAGTTGCTATGTGAAACATTCAGAGGTGGAATTTACTGTCACAGTTAATAATAGATGAAGGTTTTAGAATGTTTGATGCTTTACATTTTA
The DNA here is from genome assembly GCA_035772895.1 of Perdix hodgsoniae. Lineage (NCBI taxonomy): Eukaryota > Metazoa > Chordata > Aves > Galliformes > Phasianidae > Perdix > Perdix hodgsoniae. The sequence goes on along the minus strand of JAPSGF010000014.1, from coordinate 7,050,730 downwards.
AGCCGTTTGATTTATAATGTTTCAGAAAAGGAGGGGATAAAGGGGGGGGGAGGGAAGGCAGAAGGCAAATGGCAGCGTATGGTAAACATGTGGGGATGGCCAGAGCTGAGACATGGAAGCATGGAAAGATGGGGCCCGACTGGGACTGATCCCCTCAGCCTCCAGAATGCATTGCCTTTCTTGTTGTTTTCTGTTTTCCTTAAATGGATGCATCTCTTCTCTCTATCGACTTGCTGGCGCTGCGCTCCCTTGTGCAGGTGTACCTCAAGTGGTCTCCTTAAATAGCAGCACACTGTGCTGGTGGGGTGCGCTGATTGGGAACACGGTGCCAAAACAAATAGAAGGGTCTCATTCCCCTTCTGTGCCACTGCTGTGCCTGTATGAGGGCACCGTGATGGCCCAGACCCTGCTGAGTTGTGTGCGTTGGCATTGCCTGAATGGAAGGATGCTGGGTGGAGAGATGAGGGATGGAGGGATGAGGGATGGAAAGGTGCAGGACAGGGTGGAGGGATGTTGGGTGGAGGGATGCTGGAGGGAATCTGCTTGAAAAAAGGTGACTGAAATCTCCTAAATGAGGATGTCCTCAGTGGGCTGATGCTCTCCATTCTCTAAAGGATTGGAAAACACAGGCACTGTGCATGGACTGTGGTGTCCCTTGGTGCCATGTGGTATCTCCTGATGGGCTGTGAGGCCGGGCAGCACCAGGACACTACGGCCCACTGCTCTCCAGTTCCTTTTCTCAAGTCCCACAGCATCCCAGCCCCAGCTTGAGAAATGAAAACTTGATTAGGATTCAATCGCCAGAAGGGAACAGCAAGAGGCAGCAGGTGAGCACCCAGAACTGGGCAGAGCTCAGCAGAGTCCGAATCCAAGGGAATAAGGCATGTTTTCTCCCAAACAAGACTTGAAGCAACACAGAAGAGCCAGACGAGTCCTGAACACAGAGTGGGCAGCGCACATGTGCCTCCAGCCCAATGTCCCACGGGGATGGGGGATTATTATGGGGATGTCCCATACCCCAAAAAGCTCCGTGGCTGCCACCCGCTCCCTGCACGGACACAGGAGGTGGCAGGGACACATTCCTTGCTGTTCCCGCTGCCTCCACGTCATCCCCACAGGGTTTGGCATTCCCACGGGTCCCGGGGCTGCGCGGCCCCGTGATGTCTCAATTAGGGATTGTGCACTGCCCAATTTACATATGCACAGCCCGTAAGGAGCGGAGTGTCATTTCTTTATAGGGCTCCTTTGACACACGGGGTAGCTCGCCTTAATGAGGGGGATATTCCACAAAGATCCGTTACTAATGGGCTTGAGGGCGGCGAGCAGACGCTTGCACAGCCACAGTCAGAGCCCAGCTGGGGTCCCACTGAGAGCCTGGAGGCTCAGCCCCCCTGCTGCCCCCACTGTGGATAGGTTTTGGGGCATTCCAATGGTTCCTTGGCATCACAGAGCAATGTCACCTCCAGTCTTTGCTTGGCCAGAAAATCCGTTTGCAGAGCCCACTGAGAGCAGGAGACTCACATTTCAGCATAGCAGCCCTTTCACCCATCCCCAGAACACAGCCTCAGCAGCTCCAGAAGGGGCTCTCCAAGCCAGCACAGGTCCAGCATCCCCAGTACTTTGTGCCGTTTCCACTCCAAACACCAAAAACACCGACATCCCCAACAATTAGCTGCAGGTCAGTTATTACCAGGAGACTGGTAATTCTCAAAATCCACACAACGGCCTTCAGATCCAAGCCCCCGTCAGATAGGTTCAGGGGGCAGCTGTGCATCCCTCCCTACAGAGCCCAGATACATTCAGCGCGCGGATGCAGCCCCACTGCCAACCCCGGACCCCCGTTGGCAGGAGGCGCTCTGTGAGCCCCCCACCGGCTGCACGGCGCTGGCAGCACCGCGCGGAGCGTCCCAAGGCACTGTCACAAGGCATGAGGCAGCGGTGCTAAAAATAAGCGACGGCAAAAAAAATAAACAAGGAAACGGCAAGGCCCTGCCCACCCCCAGCTGGGGGCTTGGCTGGGTTGGATTCCCTCCCTCCGCCCCCGTATCACCCCGCACACCCTACTGGAGGGATCTGGTGGTTGGGGCAGCGAGGACACGGTTGGTGCCCAAGGTTGGAGTGGAGCCATGTGCCCGGCTGCAGGAGGATGGCTGGCTTTGGGCACCAGCTGGTGGGATGCAACGAGCAGCGCGTGTCCCACTGCCATCTCTCGTCCCTGCAGTTCCCTGGGGGTGTAAGCACACAGCGTTGCCCTCGCTCAGCCCCGCAGCCTGGGGAGCTCACTGGGCCCCACTGCCTGCCTGCACCCCATGTGGACATGGGGAATGCTGTCCCCGCGCTCCTGGCACAGGATGCACTCCGTGTCCGCAGCCAGAGCCGTGTGCCCGCCCCGGTGCCTGGGCTCCGGCTGGAATGAATGCATGCACATACCTCTGCCTCAGCATGTGTGTTTGCTCTTCTCTTCCGCGGCTGTGATTGATTAAAGGATCAGGGACATCTGAGAATGGAGGCAGCAGCGGCAGCAGCAGCAGCAGCTCCCTTTGGACTTGGAGAGCTTCCTTGCCTGCTGCTTGCTGCTGCCGTTGCCTGTCAGGCAGCTTTTAATCAAGGTTTGCTTATATCTGCAAAGGCCTTTCCCAGAGGGATGAAGGGAGGAAAAGAGGGGGGGAGAGTATATTAACATGCCAGCCACCCTCCCTCTGCCTCTCCTTTGTTTATGGAGAGGGTCAGCGCTTGGAAACGTCTGACGGGGACAGGGATGGCGCTTTGGGGGTGCCTGGGGGGAGGCAGCGTGCTTGGGGATGGGGACAGTGCACGAAGAGATCAGGGCCCATCAGATTGGTGGCCCTGAGTGAGTGGGAGGTCTCTGCTGGGGGACATAGGGACCATCCCAGGTGTTTCCAAATGAGGACTCAGCTCAGCATCATACATTAGCTGTGATCAGCACAGCGGGGGGAACCTAGGTGCTGCCATCTGTCCCCAGCCCTGAAGAGGGACACTCCTGTCACCCCTCTGTGCCACAACAGCCGCAGCCAAGAGCCCTGAGGTGGCCATGTCCCCGTGTGCCATGTCCCTTCTGTCCCCAGCAGCAATCCTGGGGCTCCAACAGCACTGAACCCAAAGGGACCTCCCAGAAGAACAAGGAAGGGTTTGGCCGTGATGTTGGGATGCTTGCACTGCCCAACCCCAGCAACACCCATGGATCACCTGCTCCAGGCACACACCACAGACTCCAGGTGTAGGGCACCCACCTGGCAATCTGGGGCTCCACAGCCCCGTCCTCTCCATGAGCACTGTCTGTCCCCGCTGCCATTCAAGCACATCGCACGGGCACCCCGTGTTACCTTATGGCTCAGCTAATGACCTGCTGCAAGTACAACTTGAAAAACCGCACTCCTCGCCAGCCATTAAACTGGTTAGGACCAGCGGGTCATGCTTTATTGCTTTAATAACTGAGTTTATGAAAGGTCGTCTCATAACTGATAACATGCATAATTTTTGTAACTTAATTAATGCTGCTAATATACTGGAGTCTCCATCAGCTGCTGTTGCAACTGATGTGCAGTTTGCATCCCGAGCGGGTGAGCGCAACCCGGAGCTCGCTGTGCATCGAGGTGTGGGGATGCTCTGCAGCACATCCTCATCCCAACCCCAAGGTGCTGCAACTAAGAGCACGGCTTGCAGTGACACCCTGGCTGCAAGGGAACTGCTGTGAGCGTGCAGGAGTGGGGATCCCAGCTCCAAACCCGATGAGCCAATGCCTGCAGCAAAGCCATTTCTCTACCTGCCCACATGCTCAGCTGATGCAGCCAAGGGTGCACGCACTGCCTGGGAGAGTTCTGCCCTAGGAAGGATCAAAGCCTCTGCACCTTCAGCAAACCCCATCCCCACTGAGATGGGAATTGGGAAATGAGTTTTGCCTCAAGGAGGAATTTGGGGCTGTGCCACGGTGGTTCCCCCACTGACCCCACTTTTCCCAGTGATGCTGCTGGCACGGGGCAGCTCCTGAGTGCCACATACCAGACATGGCCCCACAGAGCTCAGTGTCAACAAGCAGCCCCAGCACTGCATGTTTTAAGGCCAAGTTCTTCAACAAGAACGCATTTTTCTCATTAGGGAGTGGAAAAATATAAAGGCAAACAGCTTCTCCCCAGCACCCAAACGCACGCACACCTGGAGGGCTGCAAACAGAAGCAGTTCCAGGGAGCAGAGCCCTGCAAAAATGCTCCTAAATGGGAGTGCGGGTGCACACGGCCAGCAGCACTTACAGGAGCTGCAGCACACACAGGAGCTGCAAATCCGAGCCCTGCACACTGCGCTGTGCTGCTCCAGCTGCCTGCTTAGTTTTGCAAATTCTGGCTGCAAAAAGCCAACATGTCTGCTGCTGCTGCTGCTGCTGCTGCTGCACGGCAGTGATTGCTCAGCGCTGGTTATCGCCTGCCAGCACGGCACTGCTGCACCAGGGCAATGCAGGTAGATAGATAATTTCCCAGCGAGTTTTCCAAGGCAGTGGGTGGAATCTGCTTGCGTGTGATTAGATAGCTTGGCTTTTTGTTTTCCTTTAGAGAGAAGGGAAAAAAAAAAAAAGAAGCATGAAATATGCAGCTTCCCATCCCCTCTGCCCTGCAACACAGCCCTGCACGCATCGCAGCGACGGTCCCTCCGGGACGCACAGCTTTGCCCACACTCTGAGCAATGATCCCGTGGAACGAGGCTGTGATCTGTCATCAATCACTGCGGGCGCTTCGCCCTCCCTTGCACGCTGCGAGAACGAGCTCCTGGCTCCCAAAATCAAAGGGTCCAGTGTGGGAGGGGTGCTGGAGCCCCGCGCGGGGACATGATGCTGGGAGCCCACGTGCAGCCCCATGGTGGGAAAGGGAAGAGCCCAGCAGCACAGAGATCAGCAAGGTGGCATCAGGATAAGCTCCCCAGCAGCTCTGCCCTGCCAGGGAAGGCAATGGCTGGTTTGAAAGCTTGTGCTGCCCCTGGGGAGCTCAGCACGGTGTTCCCATCCTGCTCGATCCCGTCCGTCCGTCCGTCCGTCTGTCCACAAATACCAATTACGGTTTGGGAGAATGTATATCTGAGATGTGCAAATACAAAAGGCAGGAAATAAAAGTCATCTCTTACCGAAGAGGAGAGGTAACCATGACTACCTGGGACCTCATTTAAAACTGTGCCGGCCGCAGGCTAAAAGGCACCGCTTCCCATTGTTACACGCGTTTACGGAGTGCTTTGAAACCCCCGAGCCCCCCCAAAACCAGCTGGAAAGTACGGCTGGCAATGAGAAATGGGGCGGGGGGCGGGGAGGGGGGGTGATGGGGAAGCTATTTATTTCTGTTTGCAGGTTGGTTCCGCATTCCCCCCCCACGACGTGAGAGCTGCAACTTCAAATGAGCATCGCAGATGGAGCAGCGGCGCCAGCGGCACCGTGGCTCTGGCACCACGTGGCCCCGTGGCACAGCCACAACCAGTGACCAACACCCACAGTATGAGTGTGGCTACCATGTGCCCAGGGCTCGGTGGCCACCGGTGCCGGCCCCGCCACAGCGTCTGCTTCCCCACAGGGCCAACTGGGGCATTTTCTGCTTTTTTCTTTCCGAGGAGGGGAACAACAAATGGTGAGGGATGAGTGATGGATCGCCCGTCTGCGTGCACAAACGCCCTTTGATCGGGGACGTGAATGGGGCATTGAGGAGCGGAGCCGCTCCCAGCCTGGGAAGGACGCGGCATCCCAAAGTGCTGCGGTTGTGCCACGTGGCTGCTGAGCTGCCCTCAGCTCTGAGCTTTTGGGGACCCACTGGGAACGTCCCCGCAGAGCCAAGGCACAGCGATCCATCGGGTGATGGATTGTCCCAGCTCCAACCTCGGCATGTGAGCAGTGGGACGCATGGATTTCCTACCCACGGATCAAGGATGGGTCAGCGCCGGATAGTGCCACAACGATGCCCCACTGGGACACCCACACATCACCGCAGTAACAAACTGAGGGCTCAGTGTGGGGTGTGCCCCTGTGCTGGGCTATGGGGAACCCATTGGGATGGCACAGAACCCACTGTCCCTGCACCCTGCAAATCTTCGTCCTGTGAAAGCATCATATAATGTTTTTCTGGGGTAGGGGATGGTGCTGCTGGGTCTGGGGCTGGGGTAATGGGGGTGAGGTCTGGCATGAATGTGAGCTCAGAGAACTGCGCATGCTGGGTAAGCAGGCACAACCCATGGCCCCACATCTTGGGCCACAGCACCGGGCTGCAGGCGGGTGCCCAAGGCAGGAATTATGGTCTGTACAAAAGACAATGACAGTGAATCTTGTTACTGGCTTTTCAACAAACGTAATTCCTTTTTATTAGAAAATTAAAGGGTATGAAAAGCTTTCCAAGGCTGAAGAGCTGAAATGTGCTTTCATAAAATATGCGGCATCTGATAAAACGGATTTGCTGTCTGCCTGCCCCGCTGCCTCCCCTCCTGCTGCTGTTCCCCCTTCTGCCAAAGCACTGACCCCACTCTGGCCCCACATCCCTAGATGGGAGCACTGAGCCCACGGGGACCACAACACAGCCCCCCAATTCTTGTAAGCAACAGCACCAGTTTCTAATTTTTTAAGCTGAACAGAGCTCTGAATGGCACTTTATCCCCTCGGGGGCTGCGGGTTATGACTGCTGACCCTAACCATCCCTAGCCCTGACTCCCTAACCATCACCCAGCCAGACCACGCAGCAGTTATGGGAAGGTAATGAGAGTTGATAACGGGCAGCCAGGGCACTAAGGTAATCTGAGGTATGTCACCTCTTCCTTTTCATGTTTCCCTCTCCACTGGTTTTCCACTGCCCCCGTGGCCCAAACCAGCTGGTCAGGATCACGGGCACACAGAGTGTGACAGTACCAGGGCAATGGCACAGCCCCATCCCTGCATCTCGTGTGGGCACAGCACATCTCCATGTGGTGCTGGGACACATCATGGGCACCGTGACACCGTGGTGACCGTCACCTTAAGCTGGCAGAGACGCAGGGAAGTGGCACAGCAGAGACACCGATCCCAGCTCCATCCCCAGGTGACTCCATAGAGACACCTGATGACCCAGGGATGTGGACAGGCCGCCTCCAGCCCGGCCACGAGGACAGGATGGCAGCACCGGCGCTGACACCAGGGCACGGCGCGTCCCGGTGCGCCCCCTCCAAGCATCAGCGCACCGCAGCCATCGTCCCCTCCCGCACGGTGCCCGCGTGCCGGCGATTACCGCAGGAAGAGCTGTAACGCTACAGCGAGCCTCGGCGCTCAGCCCCGCTACAAATCAGGGTCAGGCAGCAGCGCTGTTCGACAGAACCCGCCACGACGTGCTCCTGCTCCTAATGCCTTCCCCGGCGCACGGCAGGGACACGGAGCAGAGCGAGACGGGGCCGAGCGCGGCCCCCGGGGGTGTTTTCTCTTCTGTTTGCTCCGGTTTTACCTTTCCACAGCTGCGAATGCGGTTACAACACGTTTGCCGTGCCTATTTTTAGAGCTGCACGTCGTTTTTTCTCCATCGTGAGACAGGAAATGCTGATGGGACCGATGGCTGCGGGGCCATTCGCTCCTCCCCGGATGGTGCCTTCGAGCAGCACCGTGCTCACATCCTGCACCTCCATTGCAACCAACAGGGGGAGAAGCCCCCAGCCCCCCCCCCGGGTCTTTGCTGTCCCCATAGAACCGGGAGAGTGTGGCAAGCCCGCTGTGCCTCACTTTCCCCAGTGCAAGCTTTACAGTAGAGACAACAAGCCATCAGCACGGACACGGCGACGCAGCAGCACCAGGCATGGGGCTGCGCACCTCCTCCCCCAAGCGTTTCCCCATTGCCACCATCCCACAGACCCACATATCCAAAGAAGCGATCCGGAGCCGCCGAGCTCCATCCCCTGAGCCGAGTGCTGCTGCCCGCGCCTGGCTCTGAGCGTGGTGTCGGCAGCCAGCGAGCGCGGCCGTGCGGGTACCCGCTGTTTGAATGTCAACACCTCATTTATACATCTTGATTGGCTCTCATCAGCCATGCTGTGTTACACCTGATTGCTCCGAGCCGGCGCGGGGTGCCAGACTGCAGCGCGTAATTTCATTTAATTGGCCCTCCATCCCAAGCAAAATAGAGGAAGAAAGAAACAATAAAGCAACCTCCTCTCCTAAAAGCCATTCAAATCAATGCATTTTTTCGGGTTGTTTTCCCTTGGCAGGTCGGAGGGCTGTGGAAGTCCCCCCGGCGGTGCCGGTCCCCGCGTGCCCTCATTGCGCCCGCTCTCCCACGCGTGTCACGCTCGCCTGTGCTTCTTCTCCTGCACGTTCTAACAAACCACTGAGGCTGAAATTTCAATTAAGAAAGAGAAATAATTACCCGCCGCTCCACATTTCCTCTAAAATGGTAGCCAATGCCAGCCAGCCGAGTCATCGCCTCCCGCTGCGGCTTGGCGCGCGCCGGCGGGCTGCCGTCCCAGTGACATTTTCAGGATAACACCAGTGGCTGAAGCCTGGCCCCAGTCCACAGCTCTGCTTGGGTTCGCCCCACTGGGGTTGCAAAGGGTCCAAAACTTGTTTGGAGGGTGCTGCAGCAATCTACAGGCATCCCTTCTTGTCAGCCAGCCCATAATAGTCGGGGCAGCTCCAGGCCCAAGGCATCACCCCGCTGTGTGTCCCTGCGGTCTATCCCAGCCAGCACACCTAGAGGTGCACACAGATGCATCCATCAGGGGTGAGACATGCACAGAAGGGTTCGTGCCCAGGATGGTTCACCGCCACACAAGGAAGGTTCATCACGCCGGGTGAGGAAAGCAGCAGCACAGCGCTCCCAGGTTTTAGCACCTTGCAGGGCTACAGTTCCCATTTCACATCCGGTGCCTCTCCCTCTCCATCCCCCATGCACCTGGGTGCCCAAGCAAGAAAACGGCAGCAGAATGATGCCAGGGGAAAATGGGTGCTCCCTGCCCCCAGACAGATACAAATGTGCCCCTGCCCAGCAACTCCACGGTAATCTGCTTGTGCTATCATGTGCTACAGGAGCTCTACCTTGAATGAATAGTAATTACGCTCCGACAGCCCCAGCTGCCTGAGGAGCTCAGTGCGTGCTGCAGGGATTAATGCTGCTGAGGAACGAGGTGGAGTGGGGGGCTCAGTGTGCCCTAAACCCAAGCCAAGCACAGAACCACACTGCTCTACCCTCTGCCACCAACAAGGACGGCACCTCATCCTCTCTGGACCTGCACGCTCTCCTTCCCCTAAACCCATGGGATCTGGAAAAGAGGGGATACGAAAGCTGGAAGCCCCGTGACCCCCCAGTGCAGCGATCACAAGAGCAGGAAAGCAGCAACCTCAGGCTGCAGATTAGCCCCGCAATGCACAGGGGGGGAGCAGCCCCCCCCCCCCCCCCCCCCGCCCAGTCAGCATCTCACTGGGGACCACCCAGGCAGCCCCACATCTGCCCCTATTCCCACCCCACTGTTCTAGGGGGGCACAGCACAGGGGAGGGGCTCTGCCCAAACTGCAGTGCTCTCCCATGGACCACATCCCCTGCTTTTCATGGAGGAGACCTGAGCTGGCTGGCAGCCCCTGCTCTGCCCCTGCATCCCTCCCGAAGGACACACTCCCAGCACAGCTTCCAGGCCTTCACCCCTTCTGCAGTGGTGATTTACGCCCTCTGACCGAGCTCCCCCTTTTAAATCAGACTGATCAATAGCACAATCAGACAATCCTTTTAAGAAACTATCTCATCCGATCCTTCCAGCCAACGATCCCTGCTCTGTGCTGCTCTCAGACACGTCGCACCGGGGCAGTGGGAGCAAGAAAAGCCACGGAGGCAAAGCTGGGTTTCCCCAGTCAATGCAAACCCTCCTGATGCACAGGGGTAGAGATCCAGAAATGCCAACCACTCGATTCCAAAAGCCATCACACCACAGCCCCCCACGGCACCCCCATCTCATCCATAAGCTATGGGGACCCGATCTGGTTGGGAAGAAGTGGTGAATTGATCCCACCGAGCTCCAGAAGGGCTCTACCAACGCTGGCTGCAGTTCCATTGGACTTCAAAGCACCAGGTTAACCAGCAGAAAGGGAAGCATCAGAGAACGCTTTACATCTTCAAAGTGGAACAGATACGCTCGGTGGCCGAGTGCCCCCTGCTCCTTTGTGTGCACACAGCTTTTGGCATTTATTATGCTGCTGGAGAACGATGCTGTGCTCTCACCTTGGGGCTGTCCCTCACTCCCACGCCCCATTGCCATGGGGTGCCCACATGCCACCCCCATGTCCCCATCCCCATCCTGGAGGTGACACCGGAGGCAAGATGGTGGCTCAGCACCCTGCAGTGCCTTTGGGACTGGTGACAGTCATGGTGAAGGACATGCTCTGATAGGACCACGCTCTGCTCCAGAGAATGCAGCCCGGTGAGAGGCAGTGGTTAATGCTCTACAGCTGCTCTACTGCTCTACATCTCCTACAGCACTGGTCATGGTGAAGGACACGCTTCCACAGGACTAATGGGGCCGAGGCTAAAGCGCGATGCTGAAGGACGGCGCACGGGATGACGAGGCAGGGCTGGCCCATGGAGTACCCAACCGTGAATATTTGTAATTATTTTTTCCTCCTGTGTTTCATTTCCATGCACACTCACCACCTGGAAGCACAGCTCAGATGGGACCCACACAACAGCACACAGAACAGAGCAGCCCCTCGGTTCCTCTGCGTGACCACAACCACCACATGGGGATGGGACATCCCTCCCAGCCACAGCGTGAGCACCGGGTGCACGTTTGAGTCACTGCCATGAGTGCAGTGGGAGCACCCCATTACAGCAACCCCCGTGGTAAATGTGGTAGAACAGATCTGCACGTACTGACGATGCGTTGGCACCAAAGATACAACCAGTTGGTTTCACTCTGTTCCACCACTCGGGTACGGTGCAGCCATGGCACACCCATGGGTTTCCATCGAGGCAGGAATCCAGCAGAGCACACACAAGACCTTGAGCCTGGTGGATATCCACCGGATCTCCACCAACATCACGGAGCTGTGGCTGACCCACGAGCATTCTGAACAGCCCAAAGACAGCCGTGTGTTGGCACAGGAGGGGGACATGTCCTTTGGGGATCTCCGGGTATTGTGCCAGCCATCCCCATTTTTCTCCCTTCGCTTGGTATAAAATGGGAGTGAGATGGGTTTGGGAGGAAGCAGAAATTGCCTTCTGCCATTTCCAGTCTTTGATAGGCAAGTGGGATGCGAGCAGAAATAACTCAATCAAGGCAGTGCAATTTTTAATTAATTTGTGGAGCCCTTCGCCAGCTGATCGCCTTGGAGACAAAAGGGAGGACTCTCCTTTAAGACTGGTGTGTGCCTGGTACTCTGAGCCTCCCCTTTTCACCAGTGCATCTCTGGTCTTGAAAGCTGCACAAAAGGAAGAATTCCTTGATCTTTTGCCTTGTCTTTTGCTAAGACACACGAGGGGGAGCTGGGCTGGATTCTTTTCCGTTGTCGTTTTTAAGGATGTTTTTTTCTCCTTTTTATTTTGGAGAACACAAGAAACCTCTTCCCC
>JAPSGF010000014.1:7010108-7037439 GCA_035772895.1 Perdix hodgsoniae | reverse complement strand
GGCAAATGAACAAATCACACCTGCACTCCCTGCGCCGTGCAGCCAGCTGCAGCCGGGAGGCAGCAAAAACCCCAGCACCGCGCATCTGCCGATTGGGGTGCATGGAGATGTGGGGCTGGTGGGGGTCATCTCCGGGCATGATTGCTTTTTGGGGTGTTTACAGGGTAGGGAGAAGGAAAGGGTGAAGGTACCAAAGAGCAAACCCTCCCCACGCATTGCTTTGTAAAGAAGAGGAAAATGAAGCGTGGCGTAGCAGTGAACAGCGGGGGAAAGGAGGGTATGGGTGCACCCTGGGGGCATCGCTGCTCCGGGTGCCACTGCGCTGACGGAAGCGCACGGCCCTCCACTTTGCAAGCGCATAGCGTGCGATTTGATGTGCTTCCAAGGTGCTGCCTCCCCGTTCAACCCTGTGCTCTTGAAGGATGGCTAGCCAGGCCCTCTCTTTTCCCTGCTAATTACTCGTGATACCAGAGATCATGCAGCGAAATAGACCCAAAGCCTCCTAAGAGGATCCAATGCCCGACAGAGCGCACCGCCTGCTCTCCTCTCCCTGCTCGCAGCCCACCTGAGGGGCTCAATCCCTCCAGCTCGGACTCGAGGCCCCTCTTTGGAACAGCAACTCGAGCTGGGGGCTCAGTGCTCGTCTCCCAAAGCACCCAACCCACACGCTTCATAGGGAAGTGCGCCTCCACCACTGGGCACTGCGGGTCCCAGTGTAGCCAGCCTAGTAAAGCCCAGTAAAGGCCAGTGAAGCCAAGTGGGGGAGATCCAACAGACATCACCCCCAGCTGCTCCTCTGGGATGGGGGCAAGACTAAAGGATTTACAGGTTTGCACTGCAATCACACCAATCCCGTGACACGGGATGGCAGTGGACCATCTTTGAGGTCCCTTCCAACCCAACCATTCCATGATTCTATGACAATTCCATGATGTGGTGCAGTTGGGCCATTTCCCAGCTGTGGCTGCGTTTGAAACCCTGTGATTTCAGGGGAATCTCAGCCTCGCCCTTCTGAAACCCTGGTGGAAGGTGGAAACCCCAGGGCCCCACAGAGCCCCACGTGCAAATCAAATCACAGCTGAGCACTTTGTGCTCTCCACGCAGTGATTTTGCCGGCTCTGCGACTGCAATTTACAGTTTCCCAAAGGCTGATTTCCTGATTTCTCAGCACTTCTCAGGTGCCGGTGTCGGCGTGGTGTGACACACTGCATCTGCCCAACCCCGTCACCACCGGGAGCCGCATCCAACCGCTGCCTATCAGAGCAATTAATACTTCTTGTTAAATCCTCCGAGCTCCTCCAGGATGCTGCTGTGCGGTTGTGCAGAAGGGAAAGTTTCTTGCTGCAAAATCCAGCACAAATCCTGCACTGTGAACACTGGCATCCTCCAGGGAGCAAATCTCAGCCCCAGCACAAGCAGCACAAGAGGGCAGGGCTCACCTTGCCAATAGAAGTCAGAGGCTTCCCTGGAAGCAACCCCCCCCCCCCCTCTACCGGGGGCTAAAAAATAATGACTCATAGCAATGTCACTTCTCGAGCTGCTAAAACAAAGGCACTCCAGCTCTGGCAGTGTCTCGCCACTGCGACCTACAAAGATAAGACTTCCTCCTGCTGCTCCTGCAGGGAGAGACAAGTCCCAGCCATGGCTCTGCCGTGCTCCGCTGGCCCTGCACCTCCCAGTTGCACTGGGTGCTCTCCAAAAGGATGCTCCAAGGGAATCCTCTGGATTCCCATCTCCTCACTTGGCCCTTCGGGCTATTTCTAACGAGCTTGATGGTTTTTTGAAGAAACCCTTCATCTCGTAGCTCTGGGGATGATTGTGCCTGAGATGATGCTCCAGCTTCATTGCATCACAGTCACTGTATGCAGCGCGCAACGTGCCGCGCTTCTCACACCACCTCAACTCCTTCCATTGCAGTCAGGCTCCTGGAGCCTCAGAAACAGATTTTCCCACTGCCTGCACTGCCACAATTTTCACCATTGTGAACCATGGCGATGGGTGTGGAGTCACAGCTGTCTCCTCAACAGCCCACCCCCTTGCTGCTTGTGTCCCTGTTCCTGATTCCCCCACAGCAGTTCCAAACTAAGAGAGGGGAGATGTAGGTTGGATGTGAAGGGGAAATTGTTCACTCAGAGGGTGGCGAGGGGCTGGCACTGCTACCCAGAGCAAGGGGTGCAGCATCCCTGGAGTTGCCCTTAGCCATGGATGGGCCTTGGGCAGCCTAACCTAGGGGGGCAATAAGCCCGCAGCAGGGCTGAGGCTGGGGGGCTGTGAGGCCCCTTCCAAACCAACCATTCTGTGGTTTTGTGATCGTTAAGGACACTTCCAACTCAACCATTCATTCTATGGTTCTGTGACTATTAAGGTCCCTTCCAACCCAACCTAACCCAACGTAACCCAACCCAACCCGTTCTATCATTTTATGGTTCTATGATCATGAAGTTCCCTTCCAACCTGTCCGTTCTATGATGATATGATTCTGCCCAGCACTAGTTCTGTCCACTGCAGGCTTGTCCCTGCCATCGAGAAGGCAATTTAGAGCATGGTGCCCACTCATCAGCTGCTTAATGAGTTTCTGCACACTGAGCCCCCTCCAACGCCGCTGCGCTCTCTTGGCGTGCTGAAACCCCTCATCTCAAAGGCTTTCCGTGGTGGGAGAGCAGCGATTATTTCTCTCAAAAGGTCTCTTATAATGGAAACCATCTCTCCATCCCTGCTCAGTCTCCTCCCGCCGTGACCCAGGCTCCGTGGAGAGGAGCTCTGCTCCGAGGCAGCGCCGTGTTTCCATGGAAAGAGTGAATAGCCGACTCTTCCCAGCGGTTTATTAGAATTCCTTTTACTTCGATGGAGAGTTTTAGAGGAAAGTAAAAAGGCTTTAATGTGGGGCTAATGGAGCCCCTGGGAAGTGCAGGAAGGAAATCTCCCCTGGAGAAGAGGAGGCGTGAGGAGAGGGAGGGCAACTTTCAAGACAAATTCCTGGACAGGTTGAAATTTTTTGCAGAAGCCATCTCAGGCAGCAAGAAATGGAAATGAATGTTTGTTTTATTTTTAACAGATGTTACAAAAGACCTGCCAGTAATTCAGTGAGCGATGCCGACCCGAGATTCCACTCGCTTTCCCCCAGCATGTCTTCCATTCCCTTCCTCTCCTGCTTGAGAAGAACGCCTATTTCCATTTAGCATATTATATTAAAAAAAAAAAATAATTAAGCAACGAAATAACAATCTTAAGCCACTTCATTTCCACTCTCCCTAAGGCTTTGGTTTCAGTTTAAACCCTCGGTTGTAGCAACTATTAATTGTTTTTAACAAATTGTTCGCTCTCCTCCCACTTCCCAAGCCCATCATCTCTTTGCCTTCCCCCAGGCCCATTTTCTCCTCTCCATTCCCCTGCTCCAAGGGATTGACATCTCTTGACTCTGTAAACTGGTCAGAGCACAGTGCTGGCCGTTCTCTGTCTGGGGAAATCCGGTGTGAATTCTTCTTCAGTGGAAAAACCCATGTTTTGGTTGCAGTGAGGGGCTGGGGAGGGCTCTGGGCTCTGTGTGTGCCACGTGTGCGCCCATATATTCGGATTCCCATGGAGAAATTTGGCCAACCTGCAGCCAACTTTGAAGCTGATCTCAACCCGAATGTGACACCAAGGCAGTGGTGGGGGAAATGGGTGAAATATGGCATTGCCTACGGAGAACAGAGCTGGGAACTGGCATCATAGAATCGTAGAATTGTTTGAGTTGGAAGGGAGCTTTAAAGGTCATCCAGTCCAACTCCCCTGCAATGAACAGGGACATCTGCAGCTCGATTTGGCACCAGCTGTGGGCAGAGGAGCTGGAGGCACAGCGAGCAACGCCATGTCTCGAATGTGTGCCTCTGATCTCACGATGCCAAATCTCCTACAAATCAGCCAGTTTGCCAGCTCTGGGTTTAACCTTTGACAACAAAGCACAATTTAACCTTTGATGACAAAACACAAGCTGCAACGTGCTCATTTTAATGCCTAACCACAGAAAAAAAAGCTCCTATGCTCTCCTCCCCACACCCAGTTTTCCAGAGATCACCGTCCTGCTGCCATCAGGGACACCCAGGCACGGAGTCTGTCTGGTGAACATCCCCCAAGCAAGGTGGGATCCAAGGTGATTTTCTGCCTTATCCCCATGCACGCACGTCCCAAGCCTTGCGTACTGAGCTGCGTCGATGCCTTGTTTGTAGGATTCCGAGCGGGGAAGGAGGAGATGGGATCTGGAGAGCAGTGTCCCCGAGCCCTTCACAAACCCTAAACTCAAATTTGCAGGCAGAAAATGGCACCAGTACGGAGCTCCAGGTGACAGAGGAAAGCTGGCCACATTCACTGAGCTTCCTCCTCTCCCCGTTACGATCCTGCACCTGGTTAGCAACCGTCGGAAAGAGGTTAATCACAGCCCTTAAATCAGGAACCTCGTTGCGTTATGCTTGGGATGCACATCTGTGCTCTCCATGGCTCCTCCCCGGCGGCGCTCAGGAGAAGGCGCAATGTCAAAAAACACCCCATAAATGAGCCCAATTTGCCCCTGACGGAGCAACATGCAACCTGGGCCATGGGATCCTGCCAAATCCTGCCCAGAGCTGGGGGTTAATGCTTCCTGGTGCCTGACACAGCTGGAATGTCAATGAAAATGGGTTGGGTTTTTCTGGCTGGGCAGCTGTGCGATGGAGAGCAAAGGTGCTGGCACCCATGTGGAACCATGTGCACCAGCACTCGGAGCAGGGAAAGGCTGCGAGCGGCACGCACCCAGCTTTGCTGATGGCTTTCAGACATTGCAAACCCAGCCTGGCTGTGCTATTTCCAGACGTGTCCCTGGGGATCTCACACTGCTCTCTCCGTTTTGGGAAAAACCAGCGTTCCTGAGGAGAGCCCGGCTGGAGCTCAGCAGCGCTCACCCGCACACACTCACACATGAACAGCCCAGAAAATGGAGAGGAATTGATCCCGGAGGTGAAATCTCTTTTGTTCCAGCCTCATCCCTGAAACTGGATGCCTCCAAGTCTCTGTGCTTTCCATGCCCTCTCCAGGTGCCAGCTTGTCACATTCCCCTGCTGGCAGCAGGGAGGGCTGACACTGCTCACCGCAGTGTTTGCCTCTCAAAACCAAGAGAAGCAGGCTGCAAATTCACAGCATCAGACCAGTTTGCAGCCTGCCCCTTTTTAATGAGCTCCTTCCCCTCGACTTGGGTAGGATGTGGCACGTGGGGACATGGTTTGGTGGGCATGGTGGGGACAGGTCGATGGTTGGACTTGATCGAAATGGTCTTTAGCAATCTCAAGGATTCTGCCTCTGCTCCACACTGCCTGCATGCTCCCGACCTCCCCAAGTGCCTTCACACCACTGATCAGCATCAGTGCTGAGACGCCAAGTCGCTGCAGATTAATCTGTTCTGTGCTTATCCTAGCACCTCTTCCCCAGCAGCTCTCAGAAGCATTAATTCATGCCCCGAGAGAGGAGCTCAGTGCTTTTATTCCCATCCTGTACAGGGAGAAAGCAAGGCTGGAGGTTCTACAAATCAGAATGGCTTAGGTTGGAGGGAACCTGCAAGATCATCTATTTCCAAATCCCTGCCATGGGCTGGTTGGCCCCCATCGGATCAGGCTGCCCAGGATCCCATTCAGTCAGATCCCCCAGAGATGGGGCATACACAGCCTCCCTGGGCAACCTGTTCCAGCACCTCACACCCCTCTGAGTAAAAAATGTATTCCTAATATCTAACCTAAATCCTCCCCCTTTTAATATAAAGCCATTCCCCCTCTGTCCTATCACTATCAGACCATGTAAGTCAGTTTCCCTCCTGCTTGTAATCTCCCTTCAAGTACTAGAAGAATGCAGTGAGGTCTTCCCAGAGCCTCCTCTTCTCCAAGCTAAACAAGCTCAGCATCCTCCCTGTTCCTCCCTGGGGCCATACTTCACCCCAAAGCCACCTCCATCTCTCAGATGGATCCCAGTGATTCTGGGACATCATGGGCTGCACAGTGTGAAGTGCCACACATCTTCCATCACCCTCACACTCCCTGTGCCTGATAGGAGACAGGCAAGGAGACAATGGGGGCATTGGCAGCAGCAGTCCTGAGCCCAGAACCAGAATCACCTTTTCCTTTTGCATGGCTGTCTGTAAGCCGTGCACTACCCTGGTCCTCCAGCACGGGTGACCACCTGCTCTCAGTGCATCTGAATAGATTTCTGCCATGCAAAGGGAAAGGCCCCAGTGGGTCTGAATAGGAGCCCTTGAGGTATTATCTCAGCAGTGCCTCGAGGCAACCACCTGAATCCTTCCCTGACGCCGTGGCCTGCTGCAGGAGCTTGAAATGTCCCCAGCGGATGGGGACTATGGGCAGATGGTGCCCCCAGCCCTCCAAAAACATGGCATGGTAACATCGAGATGCCCAGGCAGGAAACGGAGCTGAAGTTTTCACATTAATCATATCAAGCTCTATTCTTTTTCATCTATTTCAAGGCAAGTCAAAAAGAGGTTCACACTCTCCCCTGGCAAGCCACAGAGGATGACGTGAGCCTGTCTCTTGCATTGCAAGTAGAGTGTGTCAAGCAATTAGCAAGTAATCAGGAATTCAGATGCGGCGGGCAGGATGCGATCCCTCCAAGCGCTGGCAGGAGCAGAACTCAGCCTGGAGTTCCCAGCGGGTGCGGAAGGCAGCAGAGGGAGCAGTAGCTGCTGGGGAGCGTCCTGATGCAGCCACCAAGGACCCCATCACAGCCCTTCCCAATGCATTTCCAGGTTGCATTCCTGCTGTTCCCATCTCCCTGCAGCATCCTCCCATAGCCGGAGCCGGCACTGCAGCAACAAGAAGCAAAGCAAACCCTTTGCAGTGGGGATGTGCACCTCCCGCAGCACCACCAGCACCCAGCGCAACGTGGGGAGGGCAGGGGCAGTGGGTGGGGGGCACAGCCCTTTGGTTCCCCTCACCAAGGTGCTGCAGACAATGCCCTCTGCCAGCCCCTCTCCCGCCGCCCCTTTATCCAGAGAGCCCTCCATCTGTCTCCAGATGGGGTGTTTCTCCCACTCCAGTCAAACCGATTCAGAGCGGAACAATGATGCTTTGTTAACAAAACAATTTTTGTGTGTCAAGCCCTCCTCTTTGCGGTTTCCCCCCCCCCACCCCCGGTCCCAGTGGGTCAGCTTTGTGTGGCGTCCTACATTTTGTTGTTTCTTTCCCATTTTAAAGGCTCCGTATTTCAGTACAAAAGGTGCCCGCGGAGCAGCTTTTATCTGCGAGGCGAGATGTGACACAGACGCGGATCACCGTTGCGACAGGAGGTTGTGATGCGGCGGCTGAGGGTGGTGTCAGGACCTTCAGAGTGATGAAGCATTATTTCCAGTGATTTTTGCCTCCGGGATAAAAATGAGAGCTGCTCCTATCAGCGAGCGGGAATCACCCTGGGGCTGGCGGAGGGAGGACGCAACGCAGTGTGAGCCACATGCAGCCCTGCCTGGACCTGTGGGCTCAGCCCCATTTCTGTTTGCACAGCACAAACCTGACGGCACTGGGACCTGATGGCAACGGGAGGCGCTGAGCTGCGCTGAGTTCTTGGGTTGGGATTCACCCCTGCGCCCACTGCAGCGAGAATGGCTCTATTCTCAATACATCTGCACTGCACAGGTCTCCAGGAAAACCAGCTTTTCTTTCTTTTTCCCTTCTTTTTTTTTTTTTGCCCCTAAGCAACACGCACACAAACCACTCCACACACAGCAACCAACCAACCAACCAACCCACGGCTCCAAAGCAAACAGCCCCGCGCTCTTCGCAGCCCAGCGATGCGTAACACAAGCGGGGCCCTTTCTTCCAGCTCCAACCCCTCCTCCTTCCTGTCCTCAGGTAACTGCATCCTCATGGAAACACCAACACCGCTCTGCGTCACCCTGCTGCCTGCGGCCGGCACCCCGCAGCGTTTGGGAGCAGAGCCACAAAGCACGAGCCGTGCCATGGCCCTTCCTCCCAGCACTCCCCAGCTCTGGTTGTGGCCATCCCCATCTTCCCATGCCCAACCTGCAGCACGGGTATGAAACACGATGGGAGCAGTGACCATCAGGGATGCAAAATTCCATCCATTCCAGGAGTCGGATGGAGCACTGCGTGTGCGTGTGCTCAGTGGGGATGACCACAATTCAGCCCATCTTCAGGGAGCGCACTGCCGCCATTGGGAACTTCTGAGTGCTGGGCAGCTCCACAGCCTCCCCCTCCCAGCACCTCCAGCTGCGATCCAGCCCAGAGCTGTCCCTTCTCAAGGACTTTGAAGGAAGCATGGTGCGGAATTAAGTCTCAGTGCTTTTTATATGTAAAACACTGAATTTAGCAGCTAATGGCAATTCCCAGCAGAAAAGGACGGTTAGCAGTGGCTGGGATATTTATGAATACTTTTTCAGCACATGCTGGGAGGGAAGAAATCTATGGGTCCTGCTGGGAAGGTCTTGCTCAGCTGCTGCAAAGTTGCTGCATGGCTTTTATGGTGGTTCTGTCCCTTCTCTCAGCCCTTCTCCACACACGTGTCACCACGACGTACCCAGGAGGACCCCCGGTTGCCTCCATCCTTACCTGGACACTCCACCAATTTTCTGCTAAACCAATGCAGGGCTGTACCCGTGGGTGAAGCAGTGAAGCAGACACACACCATGCCCATGCCCAGCATTTCTGGGAGGTTTTTCATTGAGAACGCATTGTTTTCTCCCCAGCAAAGCCAGAGAAGAATGTACAGCCAGATCACTGTGCTTTCTCTTTCCTGGGACAGAAAATCAGCTTTGAGCCATTGCTATCAGCAAAACACACGTTCCTCAGCAGCATTCAGGGTGAAAATATTCCCTCTGCAGATCTCCTTTTATGTCCACAACACCTGCCCCGGTGCAGGGCTCTCTTGCTAAGAAAAGCCGTGATAACTCCCAGCCCCATCTCTAAGATCAGGTACGGGAAGCAGCATCCCTCAGTCCAGCTGAGACATCCTGAACTCTTCCACCACTGCCTTCAGCTGAGTCAAACCAAAGAACAGATGGAGAACAACCTGCTGGTAGCATCCTGCTCACCCTCCCCGTCCTCCAGCCTGGAGGTGGTAGGGACACAGAGAGAGAAGGGAAAGCAGGAGGTGAGGGCAGACTCAGCACTTGCCACCTGAGGACAGCCCAGGAGGAGCAGTGCCATCCCACACGTGGGCTGTGCACAGCGAGCACGGCGCTGCCCTTAGGCACCGGGCAGTGGGGCACAGCTGCAGAGCGGCTCATGGCTGCAGAATGCAGGCAGTGCCCTAAGGAAGCCACAGCCCTGCTGGCTGTAAGCCGCTCAGGTGTCTTAACACCAGGATTTGTTATGCGCTCGGTGCCTGACTCTGTGACCTTCACCATGTATTTTTTAGTGTTGTTCTCGTGCACGCGTGAGCAGATCTCCTTCCACTGCAGCCTCATCCTTTCACCATCCTTCTGGAGTAAACAACACCTGGATGCCTTGGCATCCCTCCCCCGGGTGCCTCCATCCCCAGGCACAGCAGGTCCCCCTGCTCACACCGTACCCAGAGACAGTCACACTGGGGACAGAGATGGAAAGCACCCACGAGCAGGTGAGGCCCCGCATCCTCCTTGTGCTTTTGCTTTGAAAAGCCACCCACTGCTAACACTGCTGCCACCAAGAGTAAAGGCAAGGAAGCCATAAAATCACCACAGCAAGAAGAGAGGGATGGGGAAAGGAGAGTCCTCTGATGGGAATGTGGCTCCCTTGCAGGAACACAGACTCCCACATGCCCACAGCACTCACGGATGCTGGGCCAGGGGCTGTCACAAGGTACTCCCAGAACGTGCTGGGAGAGGGAGAAGAAGGAACCACCTTAAGGGAGGGGAGCCACGAGGAGAACAGTTCAAAATGACTGCATACTTTCCCAATATCACCACTCCACGTAAGCACTGCTGTCATTGCCCTTGGGACGTTGCACAACAGCGAGAGGGAGGGGCAGCACCCAGAAAGCCTCCTTGCTGCCACCCCGGGGGGCAGCCCAGCATGGCACAGAGATGGCATGGGGACATGAGCAGCACCTCCAGCTCCACTGCTGGAGGGAGCTCCGAAGGCAACGCTGCTCGCGGGAGCCGGAGCACTTCCCAGGGACTCCCTCCAGGGAGCAAAAGCAAAAAGCAAGGAACAGAACCCACGGTGCAAAGAGGAAAAAAGAGAGAGAGAGATATAAGGGCTCCATTCAAGCGCTCTCGCTCTCAGGAAGTCTCACGCAGAGCAGCTGGTCTTTAAGACATGACATGCAAGCACCAAGCGCTTACATTTCTGGGTGCTTTTCTTAGTGACGCACAGACAGGGACAGCCACTCGACCCCTGCGAGCAGGAGAAGGGCTGACTCATGCTGCCAGCCACGTTCCGGAGCAGGGCACAGTGCTCCAGAGAGCAGCACGAAGCAGAACAGCGGACCCAGCCTAGGACACCGTGCACATAATCATGCAAACAACAGCAGATCTGCAGCGCGCTGGGTGCTTGGATAGAGCACGCACAGCTTCTGCTCCCAAAAGCAGCCAGAGTCGGGAGGGAAACCTCAACGAGATGCAGTCCCAAGGTTTAACACAAGTGTGGGCCACCAGCCATTCAATAGGATGCTATGCTGATTTGCTGCTATCGGGTCTCCTGCCAGGTTCATCGCTGTGCCGGCTGGGTCCCGTCCAGCAATGCATTAAGTGATGTGACTATTTCTGTTCTCATCACATGTTTGCTCTCATCCTCTCCAGGGTTTGCGAGGGAGGGGGGAAACACGCATTCGTTATGGAGCATCTTATTTTTGGTGAGGTTTTTCCTTTCTCTCCGTACGTGTGTTGTGGGGCTGACAGAGGAGAAGGGGGATTTTATTTTCCTAATATCCAATATTCGGGTATTTCTGTTAGAGGAGGCAAAGTCAAAGAAATGCTAATCAAATATCCAGGAGTGCACAGTGCTGACATCTGCACCTCGCTACTATATGGCCTTTCATTAGCATTACCTAAATGTACGACCATACAAAGAGCAGATTTCCTTAGCAACAGGGCTGCCTTCATATTTTCTCCCCGCTACCCCCTGCCCTTAGAAGAAAAATGACTTCAGCTCTTTTGCAGAGCGGTGCTCACAGCCACTCTGCGCTGCAGCAGCGCTCCGCGGCGCCGCCAGGCTTTGCTATATGCTGCATCTGGGATGCTCCACTCTCTACACTGGGACCCGTGAGCCATAAAGCAACCTCTTGACTTAGCTCTTCTGCACAGCCTCCATAAAACTCCTTCCCTATCTGAGCATATGCAAAAGAGCATCCTCTGGATGACTTATGGCTCTGCATGCACGGCAGTGCCGGCACCGGCGGCTGCCCCAAATCTGCTCCCTGCCACCCGGTGCACAGATCATGCTTCCATCCATCTCTGCCCTGGGCAGGGAGCTGCCAGCCCCCCCCCCCTCTCCCCGGATCTGGGCCAGCAAGACTGAACACTCCATCCTCCGCGTGCTCCCCCGGTGCCACCGCCTGGTGCGCTGGGCTATTTTAGGAGATCGTCTGGGAGCCTGGCACACGCAGCGCGCTGCCGGGAACTCCCTGCTTCTGTTTCTGAAAGCTGGAGGCTGGGATCCTGCTGGGACTCACCCCTGTGATTCCCAGGGGCTGACCCTCCTCTGACCACAAAGGGCTACACCACAGCTCTGAACTGCTCCCCAGCTTCCCCGTGCCACCGTTCCCTGCCTTTCCCACACGGATACTCGCTCCCTTTTCCGTTACGACAGGGTTTTTTGATTGCAGGATCACATAACTATAATGAGACAAATATTTATTTTGCAGATATGGGTTAATCAGACCGAAGGTATAGAAATATTTCATGCGCTAATCAGAGTACCTTCAGCAATCAGTATAGTAAATAACTCAGGTAAATTAACATAGGAGAGTTCCCTTATCGGGTTTGAGTCTAAGATATATGTGCATTAAGGACTAATTTGCCCTCCCCGCTCCAATCTGGACTGGAGCCCAAGATGGGGTTCAGCCCAAGGTCCCTCCCATACGTTTCCACGGGCTCTGCTCCTCGCGGGATCAGGGATGAATATTCAGCAGTGCAATCGCTGCTGCGCCTTTGTTTTCCACGCTCTGCACCTTTAAATTTTCAAAGGCTCCGCTGTTTGCAGCTCAGACAGCCTTTTTGCATTCAGTTCATCGCAGGCTGACACAGAAGACACGATGGAGCAGGTTGTGCCTCCTGCTCCGAGCCCTTCACGCCGCTCTGGCAGCATCAGGGGCCATATTAAGAGCCGACAGTAATTAGCGAATCCTCCCGGCGCAGAGCAGCCGCCGGCCGCAGCGGGGCAATGCAGAGGGGCTCCGTGTGTGGGGTGCGGGGGGGGCTGATGGTGGGATGAGCCAAGTGATAACAAGGCACTGCTGCAAATCAGCGGTCCCAGGAGATGCTTTATGTGTAAGGGTAAGAGATGCTCAAACCCCCACATGTCCCCTGCTCAGGAATCAGTGCCCCAGACCACAGCCACTGCGCTCTGCAGCTCCTACAACCAGCATTTTCCTGGGTTTGCTCTGAAATAAAGTGCCTGCGGAAGGCACGGAGCTTCTGCCCTTGCCTCTGTCATGTTTTGGGATCCCTGGGAACAAAAAAGCACCGGAGGAATGGCAGGCATTATAGTAACGATGGTGACAAATTTAATTAGAGCAGGAAGCTCTGGAGCGGATTTCAAATGGCAACACGGCATTTTGTGTGAAAGCATCGCTTCCCCCACCCCCACCCTCGGGATGCATCCCCCTCATCTCCCCACACGCTCCCCCCAAGGACCAACACATTCCCGCGGTCTGGAAAACGCAACCGTAGAGCAATGCAATAATACAGCAGCCAGATGTGCAACAGTATATCCAACGTGTCATTCAAAGGAGCCCTTCAGCAGCGCCGAGACATGCTATCCCGCAATCTTAACTAATACATCCTGGGGCCCTGGAGGAGTTGATGGATGTATACAATTCCTTTTCCTACAGCTGTGGTCCCTTTTAGAGGGGGCATCCAGACTCAACAATAGCCCCGCTGTTGCTTTCAAGACAGAACCGCTTCAGATGGAGCGGGCTCGATCCCGACCCTGCTGCAATGGGGTCGGTGGGGTTTGGGGGGCTGGAGGCAGGATCTGCCATCCGCAGCTTCACCTCGTGCTACAGCCTCTGAGAAACCTTGGTAACTGGTTGGAATAGAACCACCTTGGGGAAAAGGCAAGCGGAGAGGAGCAGGTAATAAGATTTCTAACTGGTGCTGGTAGAAAGGAGGAAGTAATATAACAGTTTAATTAATCTATGCCTATTAGCGTTATTAAAGAAAACAGGGAGCTATTGGAGATTTACCTCGGAGAATATCATCAAACGGGGACCTTCTGCGGGGAATTTGATGTCTCTGTGCCCAATTTATAACCAGCACGGAGGTGTGGTGTTAGTGACAGCCAGCGCTGAAATGTCACAGTGCTTAGAAGTCATTAGCTGGGGACACAGGGAGAGAGAAAGAGAGGATGGAGGAGGGGACGAGGGAGAAATGGGGAAGGAAGGAAAAGGAATTAATTTAATTAAAAATATCTTTAGAGCCTGTCTCTTGATTTGTGTGGTTTTGGGGCTTGGCAGAGCTGCTGAGAACGGTGTGGAAGGAAAATCAAGGTTGCTGGGGCTTTTTGAAGCTGATAAAAAAAAATAAGCACACTTTTCATGTTCAGGAAGATAAATCCCCATTTTCTCAGTCTCAAGACAATCCAGTTATTTACTGACAGTTTTACTGTGAAATAAAAAGGGCTTTAAGCTTCTTTCTACTTGATGTCTCCATAGCCTGAATATTATTAGATCCCAGCCTGGTGCAGCTGGAGTTTTGGTTAATAAATTTAACGTCATTAGACAGAAAAGCCTTCTCCTGAATGTTGCAATTCTCTCTTTTTTTTTTTTTTTTCTCTTTTTCTTGCCATTGCAGTCAGACTGTATGTAGGTGGTAAGAATCAAAAGAAAGGAAGTGCGCCTGGCAAACAGGGGAGCGCTAAAAAAAGGCTTTGCTGGGGTTGTGGCTGGGCAGCAGGCTGCTGTACCAGCAAACGGCACTGGGTTGAGCCCTCCCAGCCCCAAACAATGCCATGGTGGAGGTGCTGGGACATCTCTCTGAGTAACACCACAGTGCCTCGTTGGGTCCAGGGGAGGGGATGGAAGCATGGAGGTCCTGTCCAACATGGCAGCTATGTCCAACATGGCGGTCACATCCAAAATGGCAGTCACTTCAAACATGGCAGCCATGCCCAACATGGCAGCCATGTCCAACATGGCGGTCACATCCAACATGGCAGCCATTTCCAACATGGCGGTGAGGCCCCTTGCACCACAACAGGGCACTTGTGTATGGTGGCTCAGGACCACCTCAGTGAGGTCACAATGGGGCTGTGCAGAGGAAAAGTCTTGTTTTCCATCAAACGTCTCCCACCAGGGTCACAGCAAGGCCAAGGGAGACACAAAACATGACCTGGTGGAACAAGATGGGGAATGGAGATGAGGGGTGGACAAGGAAGAGGCATACGGCAAGGTCTCCATCTCCTCCTGTGGGAAGGCAGGCCACCATGGCCCCTCAGAGCAGGGTTCAGCCCTACGGGAGGATGCCATGGTTGGGCCCCCACTTCCCACCAGCAATCCTGAACTGTGGTGGGGATTCATTTTATGAAGAAAGCAACGTGGTTGGAAGAGATGGGCTGGAGAGAGGCTTCATTACAGGGTGAAAGCCACCCAGCATGGCAGGTTTTGGTTCTCTGATCCTAAAACCCTACAGGTGCTGGGGACACTGAGGTTTTGGAAGCAGGAGTGGGGAAATGTAGGACATGGATTCGCCTCCCACCCGGTGGCCCTGCAGCTGTAGGTTCTCTGCATACAGAAAGAGCCTTTGAATCCAAGATAAGCGCTGTCACAAAATAAACAGTCCGTTGGGAGGGGAGAAGCAAAAGAGGGGTCTGGGGGAGATAGCGAGGGACAGGGCGAGCCAGGGACGGCTGTGGAGACGGGGGCTGCCAGGAGGGGAAGGAAGTGGTTGTTGTGGGAGTAATGTCAGGAAGAGCCTCCTGAGGGGCCCCAGCAGGCAGGGAGAGATCAGAGAGTGCAAGGGATGGGGACAGGGAACGAAGGAGCAGTGAGGCACGAGAGGCTGAGAGAAAGGGTCTGCATGGGGATGAGGATGGGGATGGGGACGTTCCCTGGGGCCCCTGAGAGCAGCAGCATCCCAATGTGCTGCCACATTACAGGGACGTGGTTAGTGGGCAGGGTGGGGATGGGTTAACAGTTGGACCTGATGAACTTCGTGGCCTTTCCCAACTTTACTGATCCTATGATTCCTCAGCCCAGACTGATTTCTAAAAGAAAGGTGGAGATTTTTTTAAGAATTATTTAATCCTTGTTTTTAAATCCCTCTCTGGCGCATAACAGCAAAACAAATAACCACAAGAAGCGAGGACAGGCAATTAGCAGCAGATGGCTGAGATGACAGCTATCTCCATACCTGCACACCCCGACCTCACAGCTTTCACACCTGGAGGTGCTCCTGGACCCGCCGCCCGCGCCGGGCAAACAATTGCACGGATATGGGAGTGCAGACAGCAGCGCCAGGAGCTGCTGGAGGGAAATCCAGTTTCGAGCCAAGGCAATGCATGCAGAGTCATTAATCTAGGTCTGGTGCCAATAGGGATGGCTTTGCATTAGCGCCGGGCCCCTTTGTAGTTCAGACAATCGGTCGCATTCAAACAGCGCGAGATAACGCTGCGGAAAGCTGAGACCATCGCAGCTCATTCCTCCTGTAAGGGGTGGGGAGAGAGGATTTGCGGGCAAAATAGCATTGCATTAATGGGACTGCTCAGTATTCTGCACAGATGCCGGCGGATAATGTCTTTGCAAACTAACTGCAATAAATTAATTAAATTAATCTACTATGCCGTGCTTGTCCCCACCCAACATCAAATTCAAGGATGATCAGGGCTTGCCTTATCCTCCATAGCCTACGAAAGAATCTGATCTCACTTGCTCTAGAGTTTCCGAGGCACTGAATTGCAAAGTACCACCTGCCTCACTAAACTAATCACCAGCCTGGTGGTTTAGATCACATCAGTTTTACATGTAATTAAGACTGTCCAGGAGGGCATGCAGCTGCTTACATGGTCGTTCCCTCTTATACAGCAACGTGCCTCCTGCTCAGATAGGTGCAATTAAACAAGCCTGTTCACAGTCATTAAGCATTAATGCACCTCATTAGCATAAGAACTGGAAGAAGCTTTGATGCAGGGAACCCCGCAGGAGAAGGAGATAGAGAGAGATGTACATGCAGACAGGAAGGGAAGGGCTGGGCCACCACCTCCTCGTGGCCCCACCAACCCTTCCAGCTCCGCTCCCCAAAGCCACGAGCCACGCCGTGCCCTCCTCCCCACCAATGGGACTGGATGCCTCTTCTCTCCCCTTCCCCCCTTCTTCTGAACTATGCTGGTGGGGGGAAAGAAAAAAAGAAAAACCAAAACAAAACCAACACAACACAAAACTGTTGGGATATTAACCTAGCGAATCCATTAATAAGCTGAACTCTCTGTTGGCTTTGACACAGCGCACTAAGGCTTTAAAGAGGCAGGGCCCCAGACGCTGCAGATAGGGGCAGAGACAACAGCGCTAACAAAGAGCCACTGTTGCCACGGCCGTGGCCATCGCGGGTAGGTCCAGCTGTCTTTGGTGTTCTGTTTTCCAGACACAAAGAGCAGACTGAACCATTCTGGTCTGAATGCCTTTCATTTGATGGTAGAGAAAATGAGAGGGAAGAAAGAACCTAAGGAAAGTGTCCAGGAGGGAAAAAAGAGTGTGGTGCGCTGCAGGTCTTCAGTGGGAAAGGCTGCAGCTCCCCAGGGCACAAAATGGGGCTCAGCCAACGGGCAGGGCACGGAGCAAAGGCGACAGCACGATGTCGGCATGGCGCATGGCCGATCAGCCAGGAACTGTGGGTAAGAGGGATGCGAGCTCCCCAGAGCCAGGCTGCTTTTCTTGCACGCTTTGCACAGCACCACGCAGGGCTCTCGGCATTATCAGCCCTCAGATAAGGAACAGCTTGTCGAACTCGGTTGTAATCTCCAGGGAACAACCTGTGTTTGCACAGCACCTGGCACCACCGGGCTCAGAGCTAACCTGGACCACTGTGCGTCGGTATGCGCCGTCACCACGTGGAGAAATGGGTCTGTACTGGGAAACGCAACAAATGGGCTGGAAACAGTGCATCTCCCAGGCTTCAAGGAACCTAAATCCACACCCCAACCTCCACCGTGTCCCCTCACTTCATCCCGGGATGGTACGGTGATTTGCAGACTCTGAGAAAGCATTCTGCTGCCACTGCAGGCTCAAGATGCCAAAGTCGTGCCCTTGCATCCCAGCCAGAAGTCAGACCTGAATCATCCTCGCCTGGAAAATCTGGGTGAAAATTTCCTGTCCGGATTCCTCTGCTCTAAAGCACAGTGACAGAAATGGAAGCTGAGGGTGGTTACATGCATGAGCCCACCCAGCAGAGAGCCCTGGGGCACATCCCTGCAGCACACTCTGTCCCTCTGCCCAGTCCAGTTTGCAAGAGATAAAAGCGTCCACGACCGCAGCTCTCATCTGGGAAGCAGAACAAACAACCCCAGCAGATCTCACCACTGGGAAATGGTTTCTAAGGGTCTCCAGAGATACCCTCTTTCCTACGCTCGTTCCATTAGTGCTGTGCATGCTCCATTGTCCCAGTCTCTCCCTCCTTAGTGGTTACATCCTACAAATACAAACAGATTTCCAATCCCCTGTAGCCATTTGGCCCATGTTGATAATAATTTTCCCTCCTTGAGCACCTTTTATCTAGAGATCTGAAAGCATCTTGCTGGCATTAATAGTCATTAGCTCCTCCACCACCATGCAACGTCGGGTTAGCGCTGTGGAGGGGAACATGGGCACCAGTTCAGCCCCTCATGCCCTAATGAATGGGGATGGCAGCTCAATCCAGGCTGGATTGGGACCCGAGCAATTTGCCAACGGTGTCAGAGAGGATGAGATCCCAGGTTTGTGTCTGAGTCATCAACGCTCTATTTTCCCATCTACGGAGATGATTCAATGGAGAGTCTCCCATGGACTGCAGTGGGATGTTCATGCTTTTTCCATCTTTTTTTTCCTCTTTTTTTTTTTTTTTTTGAGGTGAAGAGGCTTTCACCACGCGTTTGACAAACCAAGGAGCCAGGCTTTTACCCAGCAACAGGCTGGGAGAATGACTGATGGAGACCATGACCCCAGTGAACCACAGCCCTGCTCCTCTGGTGCCTTCCCATTTGCCTTTTGTGATTACAATTAGTAGTGGGGGCCGGCAGGTGGGAAAAAAAAACATAAGGCAAAGCCCCCACCGCCTGCTCCCAGCCCCTCATTGTCTGCACGAGGCTGCTGAGCTCTGCACACTGCAGCCCTCTGCCCATTGTGCTGCTGAGAACACGCGAACAGACGCTCTCGGGCGATGGGTTTTATTGAACGCAACTTCAATGGCGAATGGAGAAAGGGGGGGGGGGGGGGGGGGGGGGGGGGAAAAAAAAAAAAAAGCCTTAAAAATCCATGCCAAAAAATATAAAAAAAAAAAAAAAAAGTGGGGAGGGTGTTTTTTTTTAATGCAATCAATGGCTCCTTCCTATAACTCTGCCTGTTGTGAGGAAATTTCTTTCCAGTAGCAGCCAGCAGCAGTCCCAAGGCTGTGACATTGCTGTAACGCTTGGAGCTCAGCTCTCTATCTCTGGCAGCAGCCCCGTCTTTTTGTCATTATTGGCTGTGATTGCAGGGGGTGCACGCCAGCAATCCGAGCGCTGAGATATTGCTGCCTTCCCCTCCTTCCCTCCCTCCGGACAATCTGCCCTCGGAGAGGAGCTGGGGGTGACACGGGGAGCTGAATTCCCTCGGCCTCCCCGGAGAGAGCTCCAATCCAAACCCACACGGATAGGTAGAGGTCCCCAAGGCCCTTTCGGAAAGCTCATTAGGAAAGTAGTGACAGATGCATTAGCTATTAAAAAAAGGCAGGGGGGGTGCGTGGAGCTGGGGGGTGGGGGGGGAGAAGAGAAGCTATAATAGAACTTTAAAAAAAAAAAAAGCAGCACAGCCTCCCGACAGTTTTGCTGCTGTCAGATCCTTTCTTTCCAATGGGCACGCTGCAAAGCAGGAGAGGTTTGGGGAAACATCTGATGGCTGCACGTTCCCCCCCCAGCCCTGGGCCGTCAGCTCTGCCCGCTGCCCCTGCACCCCCTGTCCTCCCCGGCACCTCCTGAGAGGGTTTGGGAAGAGCTCTAAGAAACGGGTGCCAGCTGCTGCCAGCGCCAACTGTGAGCCGCAGCCTTGGGGGAAGGCTCTTGGCATGAGATGTTCCCTCCAGACCCGAGCAGGGGCTGGCGAGCTGCTGATAGAGCCCTGCATGCCGGGACCTGCTGTCCCTGCAAGCTCCGGCTTGCCGGAAGGACGGGTACAGGTGACATTGTGCAGCTGCTCCAGGCACGCAGTCCCAGCCCTGGCTCTCCATTGCCACAGCACCAGGGTGCAACCCACGGCCATGGGGGAGCAGGGGACAGGCATGATGCACGTGGGATGGCTTCCCCGAGTCAGGGGCAGCACATCTGGCAGCAGCTGGCAGCTGTGGAGCATTGCAAGGGGACTTGGGTGGGAAATGGGGACACTGGTGCTTCAGGCAGGTGGGCTGCAGAGGGCGGGGAGTGCATGGGGTGGGCTGGGTGCCTCCCATGCCGTGGGCCAAACAGATCACCAGTGCTCTGAGCCCTGCCAGAGGAGCAGAGCCCAGGCAGCAGCAGCAGAACAGATGTTGCACCTGCTCCTGAACAAGCTGGAATTCACATCTGAACCTTCACAGCAAAGCTCTCTGCATAGACAGCGATGGGCAGAGGGGGCAAAAGCCATCGTTCGCACAACCCCACAGCCAGCATCAGTGCTGCCTCCACACATAGCAATCCTCTCAGCCCCAGGGAGCTCACAGCAGCCCCGAGAGAGACCTCTGCATCTCTCAAAAAGGGGCACGGCTACTTCCAAAGCACCAAGGAAGAGCCCATGCCACCCAACCTCCTCTCCCACTGCCTTCAACCCACGGTCAGGAGGCACAGTTCTCACCGGAGGGCCATGGCACTGTCCCCCTCGGTAGGGTTTTAAATGGCCCTCAGATCCCTTCAAACAAATCCAAACACACCGATCCTATTGTGTGCATAAATCTTTGCACCAGGCCTGCACGCCTCCACACTATTGATAAAGAGAAACGAGTCTTAAATATTTAATGAGCGAATAAACCCGTTAAGAGGATATGATTAACTGCGCGCCACAGCTCTGCATTTAAGGGGTCCCTGCTGTACCTTTAGAGGGGTTTTATTTTGCAGGGCAAATGACAGCAGCAGCTGGAGGGAGCGAGCAGCTGGGTGCTGCCCTGCTCTGTGGGCACCAGTACAGCATGGGGTCCCGCTGGGATGGGGGATAGATGGAGTGTGCCCATAGGATGCTCCTGAGCACCTCGAATGCCGTGGATGGAAGGTTCTATAAACCAAATGCTGTAAATGCCCCCTAGCTGGGTGACTTTTTATGTTGTAAAATTATTTTCATCATTATTTTTACCCGAGTTAGGAGAATAATACAAAAGAAATCACCGTGAATCACCACTCAACTTCTTAAGGACGTTTAGCGGGTGGTGTGCCACATTTTTGTTTATGTTCTCCAAGACCACAGGTTACTGGCATGGAATTCTAGCCAGGAAGAGAAAAAAGGAAGAGACAGAGCTCTGCTTTGAAGCAGCAACTGAAGATATTGGAAGAATGTGAATTTCAAATTCTTAATCACAACAATTCCCTCCCCGAACCTCGAGTCTGAAAGTGAAGCCTGCCCAATTGGGAAGCCAAAACCCAGCACGTGATGCAAGATCCCAATTAAAAGGGCTCTAATTCTTGAGCCCGAGTATTCACAAAAGAGCAAAGCCCTCAAATTATTTGCAGAAATTATCTGGAGGACAATTTTGAATAATGAATACGATGGGGGAAATCACAGTCACTCTGAATGCTTAATGCAGCTACAAAAAAAACTGCGTCCGGTTTGCAAGTGGAAAAGGGGGGAAAGTGCAGGATAAGGCATTTCTCACAGCCCTCCCACCACCAGCCACCATTACACAGGAGCAGTGCCCCTCTGAGCGACGCGTGGATGGGGCCATACTGGAGCTGCACGCAGTGGCTGGGGATGGTGCAGGACCAGGCGCCCATCGCCAGGAGGACTGCTGTCACACCGCACCTGGGCTCTGCGATGGCAGCCAGCACCTGCAGGGCTGGAGCAGGGAGGTGGGATCCCAGCGGGCTGCAACCCACCTTCGCCATCCCTTCCTGAGCCAGGCTCTGTCTCTGCCCATAGAGCTGCTTCCACACTGGACACTACAGCATGGGGAGGTGATGGCGACTTCACCCCAAGCCAAACTTCAGCCCTTTGTGAGACCTACTGCAGCACATTCCATCTCCAGCGCAGAAGTCGAGACACCAAACCCCCTCCAGGCTCCTTTTTTTGGGGGTACGGATGGGATTTGATGATGCAAAACCCGTTGACTGCTGCCTGCAGAGCCTGCAAACGCCGCTCACGTGGGAGCTCTGGGCCTCTTCCTGCCTGAAATCAGCACAGCACAGCACAGCACAGCAACGCTCTGCTAGAGACGGAGCCCCGCGCAGCCTGGTCAGCTGACATTGGAGGGGTAACGAGAGGTTACGGCCGGATCACGAGGCACACTGACACGGCATCTTCCCGTTCTGCAGAGGAAAGTCAAGCACAGAAGTTGTAGGTCCTGTCGGCTTCTGAGTCTTCTTCTCGCTGCAGCTGGGCATGCGGAGAAGTGGCTCCTCTCGCTTCCCTTTGAAATGAAAGAGGAAGGGCAAAGCAAAAAACTCTCCATTTTGGGAGCAAAATATGAAGTTCTTTAATGTTTTGGCTCAGATATTCCTCAAAGCTTCCGTTGTGGCACTCTGAGCAAGTCAAGGCTGGATCTCTCAGACTCTTTCCAATTCTGCATGGCCCTTCAATCCCTGCCTGGATGGAGGCACCAGGTGAGCCGCTCATGAACCGAGCATCATTATCTGCCATTAACTCACCTGGAAGCTCCTATTTCTTCCATGCTATTCTCCTGTAGAGCAAAGCAGCTCCTTAAAAATGGGGAAAAGCCAACTGTCCACCAACAGCTTTCCAGAGGACTCCAATAGCAACCTGCACCAAAGGCAGGGAAGGCCATCATGGTGACTTCAAGATTTC
Organism: Perdix hodgsoniae; assembly: GCA_035772895.1. NCBI lineage: Eukaryota > Metazoa > Chordata > Aves > Galliformes > Phasianidae > Perdix > Perdix hodgsoniae. The sequence continues at coordinate 7,015,128 of JAPSGF010000014.1, read as the reverse complement.
CTTCTTGCGCTCCTTTATTTGTAGTAGATTCCCTAGGGGGCAATGCTAAGAGCTCCACAGAGACCATCCTGCTCACTGCTGCTGCTCCAAGTGTTGGTGCTGCACGGCGGGTGTCTGCTCCATGTGTCCATGGAGAGCAGAGTCCCATCAGAAGGCCGGAGGGAAGCACTGCTGCTGGGGGCAGCAGTTTGGAGGATGGAGGAATTTAAGGAAGACGGAGAACAGCTGGAATCCCACGGGCTCTGATGGTTGTCTGATGGCAATGGTGGTTGCCGTAATTGCTTTTTGGGATGATTTGTTATGATAATGAGTGACGGTGTCCCCCGGCTCTCCTCCAGCGCTCTCCTGCTCTCCTGCTCGCTTTGCATATGGGAAAACTGAGGCACAGAGCTGAAGCTGGAGGCTCCAGCAGCAATGCAGCCACAGCAATGGGCACCTACCCCAAGCAGCCCACATCCCTATTGAGACCTCTCCTGCTACCCCTCCATCACCAGCTCGGCCACCCTCGGCCCCCACTGCCGCTCCCCCTCCCAAGCCCCGTTTCTGTCTCCATGCCCTACAGCCAGTGCTGCCGATCCCCCAGAGCCCCGCCACGGCTGCTGACACGGGGCGGACAATGACATTTGCTGCAGGAGCCTGACATTGAACCCAGCCAGTCAGAACGGCGGCTGCGGTACTGGCAAGGGTAGCAGCTCCACTCCGACACCATCAGCGAGGGGACAGGAGAGGGAGGGGAGAGGAAAAAAAGCTGGAGCAGCAGCCAGACAGCTGCCTCTTCCTCCTCCTCCTTTTGTGCAGAAATGTGTTTTTGTTTGTCAGTCAAACAGATTGTTTTCTCCTTCTTTGCAGGCCAATTGTTTCTGCTCCTGCAAGATAAGGGATTGAAAAGGGCTATATTTTTATGGCACGGAATCCAGGCCCTCCGAATTGGAGGGGAGACATCAAGTGGGAGGAGATTCCTGTTCAAACCAGCACTCCTCTCCCCCCTTCCACTCTCCAATCCTATTTCCACCCCCATTTTCCCTTTCTCTCCTTCCTCCTCCTGCCTGGAGCTGCCTCTCAGCCCTTCGCTATTTAATCTCCGTGTCTCTGGTGGGCTTGGGAGCTTGACGCAGCTCCGTCCTCTTTGCACCATCTGCCAAAAAAAGCCCTTCTGTCCCCCTGTGCTCTGTCCAGCCTTCCCTGAGAAAGGGAGAGCAGAGCTGCTGAGTGTCCAGAGGAACAAAAACCAGGAGAAGGTTTCCTTATTTATGTAGGTTTTGCCCCAAAAACACGCTGGAACACGTCCCTGGGCCATGTCCTTGGAGCAGCCCCCTAAGCCAGGTCCCTGCTCCATCAGGCAGGAGGTGATGGGGATGCAGCATCTCAAGACCAGTGATGGGACTGCTGTTCCAAGCACAACCCGTGCTCCCATGTCCAACATCAAGGACTGGAGTGTGGTTTTGCCTCCTGTCCTGGTGGGGTAGGAGCCTGGGAGGGGGCAGCTCGGCTCATACCCATCTCCTAAGCCTCTCAGAGCTCAGGCTTGAGGACTGAGATCCACTCAATTAATTTTGCTTTGGCAAAAAGTCCATTTTTATTGCTATTTCATGCCTTCAGTATAGATTTTCCCTGCTCGTCTCAAAGGGATAATAAAACCCGACTCGTTCTTTTTATAAAAGTCTCACACTCCCTCTCTCACCAGGCTCTGTGTTCCCCAGCTAGAGATGTAAATTTAAAGGGGAAATGCTGTCATTTAAAACAAAACAAAACCAAAAAAAGCAACTCAGAAAGCCGATCTTTGAGCACATTCCAGCTCTCAAAAATGAGGCCGTGCAGCCAAAGCCATCCCATGCACGGGTCCCATGCGATGCCACATCCCAGCAGCTGTACCAGAGACCACCCCAAATCTGGTGATGCTGAACTCGTGGGCTTGGAGCACATTTCCAGGTGTGCATCACACCATCCTTCACCTGGATCCGGGAGGGCTGCATCTACGAGCATCCCTGCAACCAGTGGTTAAGGGGAAGGGGAACTCTAATTGCTCTGCAGGGACAGGACACCAGTGAGTGGCAGCCACTGCTTGGGGACACGGTGGTATTCCCAGCTCCGGTTGGCCCCATGGAACTGGCAGCACCGTGGGGTGGCTCGCACGTTTTCTCCTGCCCCATCCACGTATCTGATGCGGTGACATGCACCGACCTGCACATCACATTGACTCTCATTGCTTTGGCAAATCCAAAAGCGAATCTAACCTGGAGCAAGAGGAGCCCTCCATGCGCCAACATCTCATCTTCTCCCCTTCCTTCTCCCTCCACAGTGCTTCCCAGTGCCCACGGCAAGAGGAAGGCTGCAGCTCACCCTGCTCCAACCAACACAGGGGCACAGGGCAACCCACGCTTGGACAGGAAGGAGGGCAAAGAAGGAGAGGAAAGGAGAAGGCAAGGAAGCCCCTCTGGGCACAGCACGCCCTGCCCTTGGCTTAGGGCAATGAAACCAAAGCTGCACTGCTTCCTCCGAGGGCAGAGCACAAAGCATCCTTCCCTGAGCTGCTACCAAAAATAATTCTGCAGCCCCGTGAGGGCCATTCCAACAACTCCCACATTGCAGAGGTGCTCAGCTGGAGTTGCCCAATCTCCTGCAGAGCCCTCGCCAGCCCCAGCCCCGCAGGCTGGCAAACCCTGGGTGAGCTGTGACAACCTCTGCAGCTCAGGCAGAGGCGAGAGATGATGAAGACTGGCTGAAATCCCACAACATGGGAGAGAGGAACACCCCACGGGTGCTGCTCCCGGCACCCCACGTCCCCCCTCACCTTGGCACAGAGCGAGGCCAGGAACCAGGTCACCGGCGCTGGTTTCCAGGCAGCAAAGGTTGAGAAGAGGAGAGGATCATTTAGCAGAGCGACAGCGAAGGTTCAGAGCAGAGCCTTCAAATTACACGCTACAGAGCACTTTTCCTGCCTAAAAGGTCTCTGAAATGACGGTGGCGGCTCTGAAACGAAGCACTCTGTATGCAATCGTTCCCTGGGGCTTGCAGAGGAGACAGGGCTGCAGGAGGAGAGGTGGCTCTGCGGTGCCCAGCACTGCCAGTGTATGAGGCTCCCAGCACAGCCGGGTGCTTCCCTAAATCTCCCTGGCGGTTTCTACCGGCCGTGCTGTTTTATTTATTTCTTTCTCTTTTTCTTTCTTTCATTTCTCACTTCCTGCCATGAACTTCACGCAGCTCCCAGCTGCAGAGCTGTGCCGTGGGCGACCCCAGCCCCGCACACAAAGCCCCAGCACCGCACTCCCTGTACCAGCAGAGAGCTCCAGGAACGCTGTCCTCTCCATCTCCCTTAGCTCCTTCCCATCCTTTTCCCACTGCCTCTCAGCAGCTCCAGGTCCATTTTCATCTGGCGCTGACAGATACCAGCAGACATGCTCTCAGCATGCACCTGAGCGTGCAGCCCCGGGGCACTGCATGCAGTCAGTCTGCACCTATGCCACCCGCATCCCCTCCTGTGGCTAACAGCTTTGTCCGCAGGGCCACGGCGGAGCTGCTTGGCCAGCCGGGGGACACACGCTGTGACCCCAACAAAGGCAGCTGCACAGTGCCATGGGGCAGGAACGCTCTGCAAAGAACCCAGCAAGGAAACCATTCTCAGACCCTCCAGGGAACCATTCCCAGACTCCCAGGCTCCGGTGATGCCCAAGAGCCCTCTGAAGGTGTTGGCATCACCCCTGCCTTCGCTTCATGCAGTGTCCCAGGAGCAGCACACAGCACAATCTGCCTCACTGCTTTGGGGAAGGTGAAAGCACCGTTTTGGGGAGGTCACCAGAGGACAGCACAGCGAGGGGACCGCGGGTAGGAACCTGCAGCCGTAAGAGATGCTGCAAAGCCAAATGTGCTCACATCTAAGGAAGGCACCATTACAACCTGCTAAAGGTGGGGGGAAAGGAAGGCGCACCCCAGCAGCTCCCCGCTCTGACGTCAATGCAAACCTCCAACAGGTCCACGACGTCAGCCACCCCATCACAGCTGGACAGACAGCCCCCAGGATGCCAACACCGGGACGGGGACACCACAGCTGCACCAGGTCCCCAAATGGGAGAGCACAGGGGGGAGGAGCTGAATGTTTCCAGGGGAGTAATAAGAAGGGGCACAGGGATAATGGCAGCTGGAAATCAGCTCTGGAACAAAAGCCCAGAGGGATCACGGGGGTCCCAGCCCACCTTGCACTGGAGGGATTCAAATATACAAAGCTGCACCCTCCTGGGTTGGGGGTGCCGCTGGGGGCAGCGAGGGGCTCTTCTGCTGTCACTGAGCTGCAGCCAAACTCGTACTCAGGGTGGGAGGTCCAGGTTAGGATGGTTGTGGTTGTGAATAGGAACACCGCGAGCGGAATGCAATGGGAGCACAGCCTGAATGCAGAGCAGGACTACGGGGATGGGGACGGAAGGGAAAAGGGAAAGGAGAAGGCAGAGGGAAAGGGAGAGAAGGAGGAGGGAAAAGGAAAGGGAAAGCAAAAGAAGGAGGAGGGAAGAGAGTGGAAAGGGAATCGGAGGGAAATGGAAGGGAAAGGAAACGGGAAAAGAAAGGAAACGGGAAGGAAAAGGGAAGGGACCGGCGCTGCCCCCGCGGCTCGGGGAGCACGGCCGCAGAAGATGCCGCCGCAGCCGCCGCCGCCGCCGCCGCCGGCAGCGCGGAGCGAACACAACGCCACGGCCGCCGCTCAGCACCCGCTCCGCTCCGCTCCCTCCCGGGCTGCGGCTCCCCGGGCCCGCCCCGGTGCTGCTCCCGGAGCGCAGCGGCCTGCCCGGACACCCCCCCCCCCCCGCCCCGGCCCCCATATCCCCTCCCACCCGCGGTGCCGCAGCTCTTACCGGGCGGGCCGTGCCCCGCTGCGTCTCAGCGGCGGCGCTGGGCGGGGGCGGCCCCGGCGGCCATCCCCGGGCGGCCGCTGTCCGCCGCGCCGCGCCGAGCTCAGCGCCTCGGCGGTGTCAGCGGGCGGGAGCCCCGCGCGGCGCCGGGAGGGAGGGGAGGAAAGTCGGGGGCATGACCG
>JAPSGF010000014.1:6927420-7009708 GCA_035772895.1 Perdix hodgsoniae | reverse complement strand
GCCGTCGGTGGTGAGCACCGGGCGCGCCGCACGCGGTGCGCTGGGTACCGCCGGCCTACGGCGGACGCGTGGCGGCGGGCGTCGCGCGAGCGGAGGGCGCTGGGCGCCGGGGACCCGATGCGGAGCGGCGGGCGCGGGTAACGGGGAGATTTACGGGGCCGGGCGCGGGGCTGAGGGCTGATTTTGGAGCGGCGCCCGGCCGCGTCGGGCGCGCGGAGCCCGGGGGGACGCGCGGGTACGCGGGAGGGACGCGATGGCACCGCGCCCGCTTGGCCGGCCGAGCACGCACCGGGGAGGAGCCGGGGTCAGGGAGGGGGACGAGCGCAGGAAACATATTAAGTGAGGAAAATTGGCTGCAGGCACCGCCGCTGCCGAGTGCTTACTTGGTATTTTCCTCTCCGTCAGGTGTCTGTTAGAAGCTCTTGCCGGTTAACAGCTGCAGCTCGTTAACTCTTTGTGTCCCCGCGTCCTCGTGCCCGCTCTGTGCCGAGCGGGGGGCACCCGGGACCCCTCTGTTTGCGGCCCCGTTGCTGACGGCCGGCTTTGGCCGCGGCAGCCTGCGCAGGTATTGTGATGGGCAGCTCGTGGGCTCTCTCAGCCCGGCTGCTGATTTATTATCCCTTTTTCCTATGAAAAATAAAAGCCTCTCTTATTCCCGAACACGAGAGCCAGAGCGAAACTATGAGGAAGTGCCCTGTTTGCAGAACACGCTGTGAAACGCACAAAGGAAACGAAGGGAAAACAGCATTTTGCACGTTTTTCAGCCTCATTTCAGCCGGGACTTGGAAGCGCAGAGGGGAAATCTTTCCCAGCAGGATGTGCATAGAGGGGGAGGGGAGATGGGGGGGTGCGTCCCTCTGGAGCGGGGCCACCTGCGTGCTGAGACACTGATGTCCCCAGGGTGTGGGGTTCCTGCGGGGCTGCAGCAGCACGACCAGGTTGGGCTGGAGGCCTTTTAGCACCAACAGCATTTCTTTCAAAGAAGACCGCAGAAAAAAGCCTTGTGGAGTGCTCCTGGCATCACAAATCCCACTGACCCACTGACCCCCCAGTAAATGGGCTTCCCCAGGGGAGTGGACTCCCATCCCATGGCAGCGCTCCCACGCAGCTCTCAGATCTGAGGGTGTTTTTCAGAACTCAGGAACAAGGGGAGGATGTGCTGCTCTCCTCCTGGCCTCGGCGCTCTGCCCTTTCTCAGGAACCGGCCAGATTGTTCCCATTAGGAGCAGCCGAGGCTCCAAGTGTTTGACCGTGGCCAGGAGAAGATTTGCTGATCGTTCTCCGGAACAATGTTGAGCGAGGTGCTTGGCATGGAGCGATCCTTTTATGGTCAAATTAAGGATAAACGCTTTGTGGATTTGCATCTGAAGTTGATTGATATGTGGCATTAATGCACACGCAGATAATTTTGTATTGCTGAGCCAGGAAGAATTTTTATTCGGGGTCAAAGATAAGGGCGTTGTGTTGGGATGAAATACGCGGGGTTTGATCTGTGTCACGGGCAGCTCGTTGCTCTGTGCTGGGCAAGGTGACAGCACACCCACACTGGGCATTGTTCTCCTTGCTTTAAGTGCTTTGGGTCCGTGCCTGATGCTGTGAGCAATCCCCTCACCATCACTTAACGCCAGGATGCAGTTCCAGCTTTCCCCTTGCATTGCTCAGTCTCTGCAGGTTGCCGAATACAGACGGGATTTAGAGGAGTGCAGAATGGAGGCTGGGAAGTGTCGGCATCTGTGCCAGACATCTGCTGCTCCCTCGGCACTGAGGATGTGGGCTGAGCAGGGTCTCGGTGGTGCTGGTTTGGTGGCTGCCAGGTTGTGGGGACGAGAGGCTGGGGGCTGATTTCCTAAATGCGTGTGAGCAGACAGGGCTGAGAGCTGTTGGTGGCTGTTGTGTCTCCCAGCTGCTTTGGTGGGGACAGGCAGCAGGAAGCGAAGCCATTCCTGTGGCCAAAGGAGCCCTAATGAGAGGGACCGGTGCTGACATTCATCAGGCAGTCACCTCCTCAAGTGCAGATAACTCAGCAAAAACCATTTGCATGCATTGAGGTGGCAAGCTGCATCCCCCTGTGCAATGCTCTGATGTCCCTTCTGAGTCAGGGCCTGTGAGCTGGGGGCATGGCTGTGACCCTCCTCCTCCTCCTCCTCCTCCTCAGCAGGCGATGGGGAGAAGAAAGGAAGGGGAAGGAGGAGGCAGCAGCACCGAGGAGCAAAATATGTTGTGCTCTGTCCCGGCTGTGTGGCCGAGCAGCTGCCTGCAGGGCTGCAGGGGAAGCCCGGAGGGGTGGAAGGGGACAGAGGATTGGGGACAGGCGGAGGCCCCGTTGGGTTCCGGAGGCTGCGGTGCGTTCTGGGGATGAAAGCAGCCCCAAGGCTCCTCCTAGCACTGTGAGCCGGCTGAAGGCATCGCGCTCGGAGCCTTGCCACTTCCTTCTTGCACTGAAAATGGTACAGAGATTGAAAAAGAAAAAAAGAAGAAAAAAAAAGCAAAACTGACAACAACACAAAATACAGCCTTCCCCCTCCCCCGTCTCCACCACACAGCACCAACCAAGAAAGGCAAGATCTTGCCTAAGCCCGGAAGATGTCACCATAGAAACAGAAATCAGAGCCACTCCAAGGATGCTGCCGCCTGGGAAGGTGATAAAATGTTTTCTATCGATTGCTGTCGGGAAAGTCACTGCTGATAAGGCAGCCAGGGAGAAATGGAGCGGGGCCGTGGGGCCGTGGGAGCTCTCCGAACGAGCTTCCCGATGGTCCCTGGGCTCCTGCTGTGCAGCATTTGGTGCACATGGGGTACCAGGGTGGTGAGCAGGAAGGCAGCGTGGTGCTCCCAGCCCCATGTCCATGCAGGATTTGGCTCCCGGTCCACATTTGGGCAGGGGGACCCTGTGAGCCCTCCCAGCATCACCAACACAGCTCAAAGCATCCTCACAGCTGCAAAGCAGGATCGGCCCCATAGCTCTTCCCAGGGCGCAGCTCAGCGCCAGGGCTGCCTTGCGTGCCCTTTGAAGAGATGGAAAATCCTATTATCTGCTCATTCTTCTCGCAGCGTGAAATCTCAGAGCATTCAGCAGCAGCTGAGTGTGGTCTGCCGCCCGCAGCCTCCACTCCCACCCACACGGGGAGGGCTCCAGGTCGCTGCAGACACATCCCCACTGCATCCCAACCCATGTGCCCCCACTGCATCCCAACCCATGTGCCCCCACTGCATCCCAACCCATGCCAGGAGGAGGCAGTTCCCCCCAAATTGCTTTTTGCAATGGGTTCCAGCAAACCTCCAGCAGTGGGGTGCGAAGGATGGGGGTGCAGGAAAGCAGAGTGAGGGCTGAGCCTCCCCTTACAGCCCTTAAGGAGCTGCGGCTGCACAAAACCTCACATCATTAGGGTCGGGAAGGTGGGAACCCAGCTCGCATCCTCCAGCCCCGCGGCAGCTTTCCTGCCAGTAATTGGCAGCAATAAAAGAGGCAGTTAATCCCGGGCAGCGTGGGATGCAGGCACACGGATGTCTGCGGTAAAAGGCACCCTGGCAAGGAGGAGCTGGGGAAGAATCTGCTCCCGGGCACAATTTGCAGCCCCGAAGAGCTGGTTGGGTGCCACGGGGAGCGTTTGCTGGGGATTTGGTTAATGATGCAGGCACAGCCCTACAACTTGGCCCTTGCTCAGCCCTGGCTGGCGCAAGCTGGGGCTGTTTGGCTTGAGTGTAACCCAGCTGCTTTCCTCTGCCGTGGGTTTCTGCTGTGCAATAGGAACAAAGGAGCCTTTAGTGGGGGATTTTACCTTGGGGTTGTTGGGCTTTTTTTGGAGGGGGGAAGGAAGGGTTAACTCAGGTCTTGTTACCCAGTTATTTTGGGATGGTAGTGCCGAATGGTCTGCAAGAGGATTTTTGTGCACATGGGAAGATGGAGTTTAATCGATATTGACAAGAGCCATTCACCAAAGCATTCTCTGTCGCTAATGAAAGCCAGAGCTGGTGGCTCCCTAGGGAAGGATGGTGTTGGGAAACGGGGGAAGGAGCACTGGGAAAGACAGGGCTCCTTCTCTCATGCTGCTGTGATGAAATCAAGCTGCATTTGGCTCCAGTTGTCCTGGTCTGGAAAGTCTTTGCCTTGGAGGTGCAGGATGCCCAGGGCTGGAAATGGTGGCTGTGATGTACAGACCCCATATCTGCCCAGGGACACAGCATGTGGGGGAGAAACCCAACCTGGGGGCCAGGAGCTGCTCCTGGAGCAGGGAGAGCTGAGTGGGACGTGGTTGGAAGGAAGGAAGGTTTGATCCCCTGCCAAAGCCCACACCATCCGTCCAAGTTCACGCCAGCAGATAATGAGCTTTAATGAGCAGGGCCACACTAATTGGTAAGCGAGCCCAGAGCTGTCTGTGGCAGAGGTGAAGGAGGAGCAGCAGCAGCAGTGGGTGAGGTGGTGGTTTGGGAGCAGAGGCTTTGCCTGCCTGCATGGGGCTGTGAGTGGGATGTGCAAGCAGGAATCACAAGCAGGGTTTGCAGGTGGGATCACAAGCAGGGTTTACAAGAGTGCCTGCCCAGCTTTACAAGCATCACCACTGTAAGGGTAGAAAAAAGCAGCGTTGGGAATAGTCCTGCCTCCTGCTCCTGAGGTCTTCATCAAGCACAAAATGTGACACAAGGAGTTTTGAGGCTTTTGCATGATGAGAGGATGTCAGTTTGTGCCCACAGCCTGTAAGCTGGAGCAGGGCAGGGTTGCAGACGTATGGCACTGACAAGGCAGCCCTAATCGGAGATCATTGTAAATTCTCCTCTCAAATGGAGTGGAAAAATGCTATTAAGCTAATATAGCATCATGGGGGAAGGATGGACCGCCACCACAGTCTCTGGGGAATCACGGCCATAACAAGGGGAAGGAGCAGGAGGTGAGGAGTGGGAGGGCAGAGCAGTGCCAGGCTGCTCCCTGCCTCAGTTTCTCCAAAGGGCTGAGGGATGGGAAGCTCTTCTCCAGCAGCTGGGAGCCCCTGGGCAAGGGGTTGGCTGGAATGGGACAGGGTTCACTGTTGGGTGAAGGGGACTTTCCTTATGGCCTTGTGTCTTTCAATCCTCTGCCACCAGCATGGCAATGCCATTCCTAAACCTCAGCCTGCTGCTTCCTCCTGCTGACCTGCTCCATCTGCTCTCCTGCTTGCCTACAGCTATTCTGGCTATTTGATGTGCAGTGCATCTCTCTGTAGCTCCATCTCACAGCACAGCTGAGGCAGTCCCTTGTCCCCATGTCCCCACCTGCTTGAGGCACTCAGAGGACAGACAGATGAGTGAAGCCAATGGGGTGAGATCTGCTCTGAACCCCAAAGACTACAGCTGGAGAACTGTGAGCTTCATGACCAGCAACTAGCAGGTCTGTTATTAATTGTGATGCTCAGGGCAGGCTGGGTGCTGCCTGGGGATATCACAGCCCCTGGGGTGATGCAGGTCCCCAGGCTGAAGTGCTGTGCCTGCAGCACAGGGTGCAGCAGCAGCCGTGCTCCCTTCCCAACACTAAGTGGCAGCCTCTGCCCGGCTTTGGGGCAGCCCTTGGCAGCACCCAGGGCAGAGATGCAGCGAGCTCTGGGGCTGCAGCACGGCATTGGGCCTAGGAATGCAATCTGGCTGTAAGTGCACGGGTACAGAGCACATCAGGGAGGATGCTGGATGTTATCCTCACTGGCATGGCCATGGGTGCCAGGGTGAGCCCTGCTTGGGGTCACTTCGGGGCAATACTGGAGCTCGGACTGCAATAAGCAACACACAGGGCTGGCAGCTGTTGGCACTGTGCTGAGCTGGGGCTCACCACTCACTGGGCAGCGCCTTGGGATAGGAGTCCCCTGCTTGCAGTGGGGAGGTGACACTTACTGAAAGTATTGTTATGACCTGGTGTCCCAGTGTGGTGATTTGCAGCACTATAAAGAAGGGCAGGGATGCGGATGAGTGCTGGGAGCTGCATCTTGACCGTGCTGTGTGCAACACTGATGGAGGTGTGGTGGGCTTGTGCAGACACTTGGAGGTAACACTGCTGCTGAATTTCTGCTGCACAGGATGGTGGGGAAAACAATTGTGTCCAACATGCAGGCTTGATGGAAGCCATCAGCTCAGCAGCATGACCCAGGGGCAGCCCCTGCTTCCTCTGAGCATCACCTTTGGTGCAATTCCAAACCTTATCCTTGGGAACTCTACCGTGCCTGCCAGGGAAGCCATGTGCAAGGTTCTCTCAGCCCATAGCACAGCACACCTCAACTCCACGGTCACCCAGAGGAGGAAATGTCACCTGCAGGCTGCAGGCAGCTTTCCCCAGGCTTGGGCAAGCAGTACCCGAGGACATGGTGGCTCCCACGGTCGCAGCCTTGTTGCTGGTTTGCAGATGTGAGCATTGATATTGAATAGCACACAGCCAACACTCCCAAATTCGGGAGAAGCCCAGTCTCTAGCAGAGCTGGGAAGCTGGAGGGCAGTGAAGTTTTAAACCCATACCTCCCACCAACCCAGCCCTGTTTGGCTTCATCTCTCTTATCCCCAGCCAGAGCTGCTGGGTCACTGCCCCACTGTCTCAGGACAAAATGTGGCCACCTGGCACTGTTCAGGGACCAGGGATGCTGTGACACCTATGGATGCTGTGGGAACCCAGGGATGCTCCCACAAAGGACCCAGCATCTCTCTGGTGTAACTTAGCACAAGGCAGATGATTCCAGAGCAGGGCTGATTTACGCCCATGGGAAGACACTTCAAAGCACCTCCGTGATTTAGCCTTCCCATTAGGGCTCTGCCACTTCTGCAGAATAGGAGCAGCAAGTCAGTTTGTCTTCTCCTTGTGCAAAGAGAAGCACAGTGCCAAGTGGTGACAGCCGGCTGCAGCCCCCAGCCCCACTCTGCATGGCTGTGGCAGGATCTGAGCTCCAGGAGCATGGGAATGTAAAACCTCCACTGTGTTTTACAGCAGGAGCCGAGACCATCTGCTGCCCCAGACACCTACTGGCATTTTTTTTATTTTTTTATTTTTTTTTTAAAACCATGAAAGCAGATTGCAAGAAGTGACAGAACTGCTGGGAATTTCATGGACACGCTTCTCATGGAGGCAGAAGCTGCAAGGCAATGGGAGTGGGGTATACCTCTGTGGAGAAAAGGAGGATCTAAGCATCACCTTACAGAAGGGAGAGTGATGCAGAAAGCCAAAATGTCACCCAGAGAAAGGAAGAAATCTCCTACTCGTGCATCCTCATTTCCCTGGGTCCTTCCTCCAGTCCCACACACACCAAGGGCACACTGCCCTGTGCTGCCCTGCAGCCCATTCCCCAGCTTCATAAGCAGAGCATAGCCACACAGACAGCACAACCCACCCCTACGCCAGGCTAACAAATGGCCAAACAACTGCAAAGGCACTTTGCAGCATCATTTTTCCAACAGATTTAGCAGCAGACTGGCTTTTACAGTGCAGCTCTCCCTTCCATTGCTTTATTCACCCTCCATAATGCACCACCCCCTTAAGAAAAGAGGAAAGCTGTTAAAACCAGCCCATTTCAGAGAAACAGCACTTAACAGCACCCCCCAGCACAAAATGGCTCCTGGAGGGCTGCTGCAGCCCTTCATGCTCTGATTTAAAGGCCAAGCAATTAGCAGCACAAGCTGAGAATGCGCTCACAGCGGCAGGACGCAGGTGGGAGGCTGGCTGCTATTTCAGGGCACTGTTATTTCAGGAGTGAGGTTGAACAGCCCCAGTTCTGCTCCCCAAGGTTAGGGGGGAGGCTTGTAGTGCTGATGGCTGGCTGGCTGGCTAGCTAGCTAGCTAGCTAGCTAGCTAGATAGATAGATAGATAGATAGATAGATAGATAGATAGATAGATAGATAATACAGGTAGTGACCACCAGTGACAGCTCCTGGGCTGGGTGCTGTGTGGTTGAAGGAGCACCCGTGTGCAGGCTGGCTGTGCCTGACACAGATAGTACCAACCCAGCCAGCAGGATGATGTTAAGCTTCCCATGGGCAACGCCTGTCTCTCATCTGGCTCAGCAGGCTTTGCTCATCTCAGCGGTAGTCTCAACACTGTAGGCTGCTCCATGTGGTTTTTGGGGAATATTGCTGCTGCATCACCCCAGCGAAGAGCTGGGTCCCACTGAGCACAGTCTCACCCATCACATCCCTGCAGGCCTGGGCTAAATTATTTTCCTGTGGAACCATTGTCACAGGGAGCATCACACCTTATGCATCTTCCTTTGTTCACTGGCTTGGGCATCATGCAGGCTTCCTGTCCTTACCCACGGGGCTGCCTCCTACCACTCTCACCTTGCAGCTGACTGAGAGGCTGTTTGGGTGCAGCTGATGGGGAAGATGAGGTTTTAACCTAAGATTGACCACAGGGAAAAGGGCTTTTAAGTCTGAGTGCTTACTGAGATCGATTACAGGCATGGGGAAATGACTCGCAGACCCCCACTGCTTGTTCCTCCAGATGCATTTTCTTTGAAATCATTGCTTGAGTTGGGGGCACATGTTCAGCATTGGGCTTTCTTGGTGCTGTACCCCAGCATGTGCTTTCATTTCCTTTTCTGAGAACCTTCACCCACTCCTCCCACCATATAGACCCCACTTGGAAGGAGAGGACCACAACAATCCTCTCTGCTAACACACAATGGTTTGCTTCTGTCCTTTGCATCTCACAGCTTTGGATTCCCATTTATTCTCTCTCTCCCATCCCTTCTGCCTGCAGGGATGGGGAATTCCATCCTAAAACACGGGCAGAGCATTGCACAGCCAGATGTCCCCCATTCCTCACTTTACCTTTTCCTTCCCTTCCTTCTGCAGGAAAACTGGACCATCGGCAGCAGTGTGCACAAAAAGCTGAGCTGCAGTGCCATGCAACCATGCAGTGCCACAGACTTGGCTGCATCTCACACCCCAGAGACGGAGATGCTGTTGGGGATTTGGGGTGAAATAACAGCGTGCTGAGGGCTGGAGCTGCATGCTTTGGCGGAGGGCTGCAGGCGCGTAATGCTGCTTCTCCCTCACCATCTCTGGTATTAGCTTAATAGTACAGGGAAATAACAGGATGAAAAATTTGCTCCCCTCCAAGCACTAAAAGCCAAGTTTCAAGGTTAATTGTCTGCCCTGTAGGAACAGCTTTAGCGCGCTGTGAGGGGCTTAATTAGTGTCATTTTAGCCAAGCAGAGAGAGCACGCCCTAAACCCGTACTGTGTGCCCCTGAGCCCATTTTGCTCTCACTGTGTTGCTTGGTGAGGTGATAGGTTGCAGCCTGCTCCCTGCACTGGCACCCAGTGGGCTGGATTTGGGGCTGATCAGGAAACCTCAGCCAGGCAGCTGCAGCCTTTGCCTTGCACCCATGGGTGCTGCACCCATGGGGTCAGTGCCTGTTTTCTGAGCCGTTGTGCTGCAGTGCAGTGGAGAGGAGGAAGAGCATCCCAATGTGAGTGCATGGGGAACATCCAGTATGGGGTTGTGGCGAATGCTGGTGTGGGTTTGCAGCAGATGCAGGCATGCAGCAGGTACATGCAGCTGCCTTGTTTCCGGCCCCTGTTGCAACAATGCCACTGTGGAAACACTCCAGAAATGGGCTATGTTGCTGCTCCCTTGACCCTTGCTGTTTTTTTTTTTCTGCCAGCTGGGCACCGGAGCAGCTGCTTTCAGCCCAGATTTGGAAACCAAGGCAGTGCCAGCAGTGGGGCACTGTCGGATGGTCCCCAGCTGTGACCCAGGGCTTTCCCATGGCAGCACCCCTGGCAGGCAGGCAGCAGGACCGCAGCGCCCTGAGCACAGCTTCCTGGCGCCCAGCATCATTCCTCGCCGGCTCCATCCCATGGAGATGGCCATGACTTGCTGCGCAATCCCAGCCAGGAGGCTGCCCTGGATGCCTGCCTGTCTGTGCTGGAAGAGACCTTGGGAAAGAATAGTGCAATGGGACTTAAAGTTTTCTCTGTGCTGCAGTGGGCACAGGCCCACAGCCTGTCCACAGCCCCCATCGTTCCATGTCACCGTGCCATGTCTGCCTGGCACGGGTTGCACTGGGTCTGTCTTGCTGTGCAGGAAGGCTCCAGCTCTCCTCCTTGCCCCTCTGCCCTTTTCACTTCAATGTCTCACCCATATCCAAGTGCATCCCCATGGAGGATGGCAGTTCCTCTCCAGCACTAACAAACCACAGCAGCAAACATTTGCCCCGATGGCCAGGGCTGCCTCACACCAAGGCATCTGCCCTCTTTGCAGGGATCTGCCAAAAAATACTAAAAATTGTGCAGATGATGGGTGCTGCATCCTCCAAAGGGGACTTTGGGATTGTGCTGCTGCTTGACAGTGTCTAGTTCTCTGGGTGCAGGAAGGAGGGACGTGCAGTGCAGCACAGGGAACAGGGACAGCCTGAGTTGCATCTTGGCTTTAGCAACAAAGGGATTAAACCCCTTAAACCTCAAACAAGGTTTTGTTTCAGGCCCTGTTTTCTACAAAACAGATCGCTTTGTGCTCCATTATCCTTCACCTTGCCAAAAAGGAAGAGAATCACAAAGTTGGCTCCCGCAGCTTCTTTGTGCTGGAACCACCTGAGCTGCACCTCGTAGGATCCTCACCCCAGGATGCACACATGCGGTGGTTGCAGGGGGGGATCCTGGGGCAGGATTTGGGCAAGGGGGAGCACGGTGGTGGTGCTCACTGCTCTCCCTGTGCTTCTGCTGCTGACTCTCCAGGCTTTGGGCTCGTGGCAGTGAGGCAATGTATTTTTAATTCGTTTAAGGGAATTAAGCTCATCTGTGACTGTCTGCTGACAGTTTTTCCACTTTCATTTATTTCTGAACTGCTCGCCTGGTTTTCCTGGGGCCTGGCAGGGCCTTGGCCTTGCAGAGATACCCATTTCTTGCAGACTGAATAATGCAGGCAGCTGGGAAGTGGCAGGACACCCCTGTAGCCATGTCCCTATGAGCAGGGACAGTCCTAGTCCCTGCCACATTGTCTGGCAGGGTTCAGCTAATCTTGGGATGTCTGAGCAAGCAGTGCTCTGTACCAATCTGTGACCATGGTGGGGTTGATGTGCCCCAGTCAAGCAAAGTTTCTGGCCAAAGGCTGGAGGGAAGGGGAGTAAAAAGCTCCTGGATGCACCAGGGAGAATGGAGGAATGCTTTGCTGGGCTCCTGCCCCTGGGGTAGAACAAGGCAGGAGCAGGCAGCAATAGGGCAGTTGCAGAGATACCTACCTCAGCAAGGATAAATCCTTTTCCAAGTGTGCCCTCACTCCTAATGGCCCCTGCAGCCCCTCTGCAATTCGAGTTGTGTAATTGCTGCTAGCCACTCTGTCCAGAGGACTGCTCGCTCCTAATTGCATTTCCTGTGTCTGGCCACCATGAATCCTGCCAGCATTTCCTGAACGTGTTTGGATCAGGGATGTGAGTGAGTGCTGAGACCAGGGATGGCATAAACCAGGGCTGGTGTGCAAAAGTGTGGTGAGATTGCTGGGATGTGAGACCACACCAATTCCTGCAGGCTGAACCCAACCAGCCATGGGTACAGGGTTTCAGCTTTGACCTTCTCAGCTCAGCCACTGAGGGATGCTGCAGGGAGCTCATCCAGGGGCAGAGCTCTCATCCTTGGCTGGGTGGTGGCAGGGATCTGGCTGGGATCTGGCTGTCCCATGCCCCCAGGCTTTTTCCTGCCTCCCTTCTGAGTTGTTTCTGCAGTGCAGCCTGTAAACAACCGTGAAACAGGGGGGAAGAAGAGAAGATAAAAATAACAACAGCGGTAGTGGGTTTGAAGTAAATAACAGCACCACATCAAAGAGGAGGGGGAGCGATGCTCCAAGGAGGTATTTATAGGCAGCTTTGTAGTTCCTGGGGTTAAACCTGCATGCTCCTGTGGAAGCCCTAGCCCTTATTTGTGTCCCAGAACTGCACATTGCCCTTCCCCAGGAGCCTGGGGTGTTCTGAGCCCCACCACGTGGCTTTGAGAGATCATATGGAGAATATGCTGTCCCCAGCTGGCTCCGTGGCACAGTGTTGCTGGGTGCTGCTGTAGGGGTTGTCACACATGGCACGAAGCCCCACCACTGATGATGTCCTCCTGCTGAGCCCTGGAGGAATTTTTCCTTTCTGCACCCCCCTACGTGCCACGTGTAAGAGCAAGGCTGAATGCCCAGGGCAAGGAATAGGAGGTGATGCAGGATGTGGTGACTCAGCCCCTCCATCCCTCCTGCTGTGATGAGCATTAGGTGGCTCTTCTACTAATGGAGACACCCTAATAATGTGCCATGTGGGTCTGGAGCAATGCAATGCACTTACAGGATAGCGATGCAGAGCAAAAAGGTGCTGCAGTCCATGGAGTAGCTTTGTAGTCACAGGGAAAGCTGCCTATGTGGGGATGGAACTGTAAAGCAATGGGGTGCCTGTGGTGTGGGGTGGGCTTGTGGCAGGGTGAGGTGGTAGCAGCGACCTTTGCAGCTGCCTCCTGCTTTGGGAAGCCAACTTCTCTTCAAGCTTTTGTCCCCACGGAGAGGACATCTGGAGGGATTCAAATGGTTTGGGGGATTTAGGGATTTAGGGCTTTAGGGGAGAGTGGAGCAGCAATAAACCCTGTAGCCGGCTCTGTAGGATCAGTGCACTGAGAACAAGCGAGAGCTCAGGGGACTTCCACCCTCCTGGAGCCCTGAAATATCCTCCTTGCTCCTGCTGCTGCTCCCTGGGCTGTGGCAACACGGGCTCTGCATGCTGGTGCTGCTGCTCTCTAATCAGACACGGGATTTGCAATTAAGCGACATGGAGTGCCTTGGGGACACAGCCTGCTGTTTGAGCTGAGCTCAGACGAGTTCGGGGAGGGAGAGACCTGATTTCCCACTTAGCAGACAGGTCACGATCAGTGGATTCATTGATCCCAGAAAGCAAAGCCTCTGCTTCATTAGAGACATGCCGGTGATGAACGCAGCCTCAGGGAGCGGGGAAGCTGCTGTGAATCGTTCCCCAAATGCTGGCTCTGACCGCTGTATAGAGGGAGCTGCTCCATGCTGCTTCACACATCATGCACTTGGTTCTAAGGGCACAGAAATATGCTGAGCCTGGAGGGATGCTATTCCCCTTTGCCCGCAGGAAGGACGGATCCTGCTCTGCCCTCTGCTGCCTTTCCAATTTGCTCTGCCCGGCTCAGCTATCTCCGCAGGGAGGTCTCCTCGCTGGCTCCTGCCAAAAGTTCCTGGCAATAACTTCCCGATGCCCTTCAGTGCAGCTGCTCAAGACAGCAGATGGGGCCGTGGGTTGTAGCTGTGCCAGACTGGTTGCTCTGCAAACCTGGTTTGTGATAAGCTGTGCTTATGCAAGCAGCTCCAGCTACACCCGATGTTCCCAATTCCTCATGTAAAAACCAGCTGAGATGTTCAGAGCACAGCGGGAACCAGCTCTGAAGGTGAGCACTGCCCAGGAGCTGGACGAGGGCCCGTCTCCCCTCCCCGCATCACGACGTGCACCACTGGTCACCACACATGAGCCAGTACAATAAAAACACCCACAGGTGAAAACAGAAGGCAGTAACTGGGAGAGGACTGTGAGCCCTCAACGTGGAGATTTTGTAGGTTTCCCTCCATTCTCTGCACGAGGACAGCCACACAGGGGATGCTGTTTTTAAGATTTCTGCTCCAGAGAATCATGTTATGCTGTTGGCTTGGGGCAGGGATGTGTCATCCTGCTCCTAGAGGCTTTGGAACTTCTTGCTGCTAATTCCTTCTTTCAAGAAATCATCTCCCGTGGGCAATCTTCGCTCCATGGCATCACTGTGTTCCTTCCCAGCATGACTGCCCAGCGGTGGATGTGCTGGCTCCTGCCAGGGAGAAGATGCCTGGCAGCCAGCCCTGATGCCAGCACGAGCATCTTCAGCTTTCAGCATCAACAAAGCCCCATACCACAACACATCCCCTTCGCAGGAGCTCTCCTCCTGGGGCCATTGCTGAACAACTGCTCTAGGGGCAGATCTCGAGCTCCCAAGCACTCAGCTCTGATTTCTGGCTCAAAGGAGCAGGAAGCACAGCACACTCAGCCCAGCTTGACTTTCAGCCTGAGAGCATCTCAGGCTTTTGGAGAATTTGGGTATGTGTAGCTGAGCTGGGTCGCTGCATCCCTGGCAATCACATGAAAGCATGCAAGGAGGCAAAGGTGCAGCTACCTCTGCAGATTTACAGGGATCAGGATCCATGCGAGTCCCCAGCACTAACTGGGGTGTAAGTGGGAGCAGAGTCTGATTCGCATACCGTATGTTCCCAATCCACTACGTTCAATCAAGCCTAATAAAATTAATAGGGGAGCATTGAAAATCTCGTGATTAATTCTTTATGATCTGTAATAGGGGAGCTGTGTGCCAATTACTCGAGTAAATCATTCATCAGAATATAAATAGAGCTAACCTCCAGCACAAACACTAGAGGATTTCCACTAGGATTGCAGGTCTGGATTGCACCATTGCACGGCTGGTGACAACACATTATCAGATGGAGAACAGAAGAGTATCTGCAATTTCAGTGCTGTCTGAACAGCCCAAGGTTTCAGCTTTGTGTTCCTGTGTAATTTGCTTCTGTTTGCAATGTAGTCTTGTTTGTTTACGGTGTTTTGATGCTGTCTTTGATCTGTGTAGCTTGTCAGTCCAAACTGCTGAAGGTTTGCAAGGGGGTCAGCTTCATTTCATGAAAGGTTTCAAACTATGAGCTGTGACACTGCCCTTGGGGGAGGGACATGAAGTATTGGTGAAAAAGGCCCCGGACCACATGCTGAAGTTAACCTGTGCTCTTGGCTAGAGCTTTCTGGCCATATTTGCAGTATCTCCTTTCCAAGGGAAACCCCCAACAGTACTTCTTGCCCTGCATTGTTGGGAGTCCCTCAGGTTTCCTTGCATTCAGGCACACTGAAATGCTTCTGAGCAAGCTGCAGCTTGCTAAATCTGACAGCCAGCATCCTCCACTGGGCTGCTGCATGCATGCATGGCTGACCCATATGCAATCAGCGTGCATTGCTCAGAAATCCACTACAGCAGATACACCATTGGTCCTCCCTCTGTCAGGACAGTTCTTTGTCCCCCATACCAATAATGACTTTAAGTGATTTCTGCCCACGCAGGCATTTTGCAATTGCACATTCATCGGCGACCCCTCAGGATCATGATTGTATTTAAAAGGCTGTTGGGAGGCTTCAAGCTGAGAAGGGACCTTGGGAACACTGAGGGAAATGCTCTCTTCCTTAGCTCAGTGCTTGGAAACTGAAAGCTGAATAAAAGGCATGCCATGGGGAGAAGGAAAGGGATAGGAAAACAGAGAGAGACCCACCCTGCAGAAAGTCCTTTGTCTCCTTCCCAGCAGCTGGGATGTTTCCCAGAGGCACGACAGAGGTGTATGGAGGGACTCCACCACTGTAAATTCCCCAACCTAATGTCCCCTCAACAGGGGAATTGGCAGTGGGAGTGACATGGGAGCTCTAGGAATGTTTCCCATGCAGCTTGTGACAGTCCTTCTCCCCTGAAACACATGCTCTTGCAGGGTGATCCCCAGTGCGGGGGTGACAGGATGGATATGTCTGTGACATCCCAGCCCCACTGGCCTTTATTCTCTCAGCCTACCATAACATCCTTGTCCTCTACCCACTAGCCATGCTGACAGCATGGGGACATCCTCCCCTTGCAGCACAGAGGCTGATTTGGAGACAATTTCTCCCTGCTAATTCCCTCCCCTGAGGGACATTTCCTCCTCTCCGAACATTGCCATCATTGCTCTTCCCATTGCATCCCCTTCGCCCTCCCCTCTGCCCCAAGGACCCAGCTGGTGGGACTTGCAAAACAAACATCCTCCCATCTGCTCCTGCGCTCCAGCCTGGGAGATGGCAGAGGCGATAATTACACACTCAGCGCAGCAAAATTATCCAGCACAAGGGAGAAGAGGCCGGAAGCAGCTGGAGATAATCCGTTTGGGGAACGTTGTTCCCACCCACAGTGCTTTCATCTCACCCCAAACCAGCCAGCTTTGCAAATTCTACTATGAATGTGCTCAGAGAGCCCAGACAGGATGGGTTCCAGCCTTGTGCAAGCAGCCATAGCGCAGAGCTGGTCCTGCAGGTGGGGAGATGAGGATGCATGGGTGCAACGGAGCAGCAGATTCAGTGAAACCCAGTTTTCCACTGAGCCAAGAGTCCTTGCTGGGTTTCAAAGTACCTTTCAAGTGCAACCTTAAAAGATGCTGTTTTGCTGGCAATGCATGCATGTTAGCTGCCATTCCTGCACCTTTTCACTGCCTGTTAGAGCACGTGTGTACAGACATCCCTTCATCCCTTTCCTCACCACTTCTTCTGAGACATCTCTGGAAGGGATGCCTGCAGCTCACCCATGACACTTCCTTCCTATTAAACTCCCTTTTGAAAAAAATATATTACCCATCAAATGAAGGTCTTTAAAATTGAATGGTCCATGTAGAGGCCCTGTGGGGGCATGGAAGATACTAGCAGATTGCCAACACAGAGTCAGGTCCAGAACTGCAGCCCACCAGGTGCACTGATCATAAATATCCAGAAGAGGAGTGCAGAAAATAATGGTGTCGTAGAACCACACAACCACAGACTTAAGTTGCAAGGGACCTTAAAGACTATTGAGCTCCAACATGCCTGTTATGGGCTGGCTGTCCCCCACCGGATCAGGCCCCATGTAACCTAACCTCAGGCACCTCCAGGCATGGGACACCCACAGCTTCTCTGGGGAACCCATTCCAGTGACACACTGCCCTGAGTAAAAATTTATTTCCTAATATCTAATTAAAAAAAAGCCATTCTTCCTCATCCCATCACTATGGGACTGTTGGTCCCCCTCCTGTTTATTGGCTCCCTTTAGGTAGTGGAAGGCTGCAGCGAGGTCTCCCTGGAGGTTCTGTTCCCCAGGCTGCACACCCGCAGCTCTCAGCCTGTGCCCACTGCAGATGTGCTCCGCCCTGACATCCCTGTGCCCTCTGTAGACCCCGCTCCAGCAGCTCCGTATCCCCGTGCTGGGGACCCCTGGATGCAGTGCTCTGGGTGGGACCTCACGAGGGCAGAGCAGAGGGGGACAATTCCTCCTGCCCTGTGCAACCCCTCAGTTGATGCAGCCCAGGATGCTGTTGCCTTTCAGGGCTGCAAACACACAGTGCCGGCTCGTGTCCCACTTCTCATCCACCAGGACCCCCAAGCCCTTCCCCGCAGAAAAAGAGATCCTGGGGACCTCTTCTACCCCCCCAGTCCCGCTCTGCAGTGTCACCGGCGCCCTGTTTGTGTCCATCTGGCTCTGCAAACCCACCCTACGCAGAACCCCCTATCCGACCCCCAGGGGCTGCGGGTGGCCTCAGTCCCCCCCACCACCTCGGTTGCTTCACCGGTCGGGGGGGGGGCAAAGTCCAACCGCCGTCAGCGCAGGCCGCCCTGCCCGGTGCTGCGGGCGGACACACGCTCAGAGCCCTCAGCGGAGGCGGTGGGGCCCGCAGCGAGGTCAGCGGGGAGCCAGGTGGGACGAGGCCCCGCTTGCAGGCCGCGATCAGACCAGGCCTCTCTCGGCTCAGGCCGCGGCGTCCTCTGGGCCGTGTAGTCCCCGCAGCGAAGGGAGGACTACACTTCCCATCAACGCCGCCGCGCTCGCTGGCAGCAGGCCTGGGGAAGGCCGCGGGGTGCCCCAGCCCCGGCCCCTTGCCATGGCGGGGAGGCCCAGGCCGGGAGGCCGGAGGGAAGCGGGGCTGCGGTGGTGGCCGCGGGATTGCTGCGGCGGGCTGGGAGGCGTGGAGTACGGCGAGGTACCGGGACGAGGGGGGGCGAGCGGGGGGTGCCGCGGGGTTCGCTGCTCTGCCTCTCCCCTCCCCACCCCGCCGTCCTGCTCCGTGTGGCTCGGGGGGGGGGTTTCCCCCAAAGTAGGGCTGCCCGGTCGCCGTGCCGTGCCGGTGCGGCAGAGCGTTCTCCGGCACGGTGCTGTGAGCGTTTTGCTGCGCTCTGCCAGCAGCAGGGAGATGTTGGCTTCTGTTGGCTCCCGTTGTCCTCGGCAGGACTGGGAACGCAGCAGGTGGCAGTGAGGTCACCACGGCCAGGTGCTCCGTGCCCTCCCCATCGCGTTCCCGTTGCACCACGCTGGCTCGTGCGGTGCCCAGCATGCTGTGAATGTCTGAGGCCGAGGGTTGCGGGGCTGCCAAGCCACCCGGGGAGCAAGTCAGTGCCCTGTGCAAACTCTGAGCAGGGCTTGTTCGTGTGGGACACAGCAATAAACCCCTGGGCTGTGTCTGCAGTTGGAGCAGGGATGCACAGGGATGCTCAGCATCAGTGCACACAGTGCTTGAGATGCTTTCCATAGCCCTTCCTGGCACTAATTTCTGTTCAGTCCACGATTGCATGCTCCATCTATGTGGCAACAGCTGTGTTTGCTCAGGATCCAGTGCAACAGGGTGCCTCAACCAGACCTGAGTGCCCATGCAACTCTCATCCACCCTGATTTTGGCACTGTGCAGCTTCCAAGCAATCAGGATTTGCCACCAGAAGACTCTCAGAGATCGCAGATGTGGTTATTTATCACCTGTCAGGGAGGAAAGGGGAAAGTTGAATGTTCTGTGCTCGTTATGTTGTCTCAGTAACTTGCAGAGACAGCTCATCCTAATGGGTTTGTTCCCCTTTTATCCCTATGAGCACACGCTAGGCACAAGCCAATCTGCTTCCTGCTAGCAGCAGCAAATTTGGTTGTTGAGGAGGGGAAAAAAAGGTGAGTGCAATGTTAATGATGTTGCCAGACAGGAGTTAGTAGGTCAAGAAGCTTTTGTTCAGCCCGTGCTGGTAGCGTGCACAGTACTCTATGAAACAAGAGGAAAAAAGCTGTCCTCCTGGTCTTGTGGGTCTGCAACTGAAGTGGGACTGGACGGTTTGGTCCTGACACCAGTGATGTACAGGTTATATCTTAGGTTAGTTTATATCTTGGCAGAACTCATTTTGGAGGGATTTTGAAGTCCGATGGCAAAGGTCTGGCCAGGTGTGACAAGAGGGACTGGAGAAGGTAGGAATGGGAGCAGAGGATCAGGACCATGGGGGCTCTCCTCTTTCTTCCTCACTGGGATGGAGGTGCCTTGTAGACCTGGGGTTATCAGTGGTGGCCTGTGGGCAGCAAGCAAACCTCTGTGAGGATTCCTCTGTCTGCCCATACTGAAGCAACCTTTGCTCTTGCACTTCATAATGTGGGCGGTCTTCTCACTGTGAGGGGACACCAGGTCAAACAGCCCCTCTCCACAGATCCCACCACAGCTCCAGTCCCTTTGAAGAGCTCAGGAGGAGCCAGCGGGAGTTTCTCTCTTGCACAGGCAAAGCAAAGGCAATGCCTTTTCCAGCCCTTCCTGTCCTCTGGCATTGAAGGACTTACAAACACAGCTGTGTTTGGGAAGCAAAAACCTTCCACGTCTCAATGTTGTCTTGATTTTGATTCAAGTGAGGGAAGGACTTGGGCTGGGCTAGTTTGTCGTTTGTTTTCACAGTTTTGGGGAGAAAAAAAAAAGAAAAAAAAAAAGGTGCTGGTTGTTCTTCATCGAAATACCACTGCAGGGAGAGGGGACAGGGATGGAGAAGCATCATGGCTAACTCCATGTAAAAATGCTGATAATGTCAAGGAGCTGTCCTGGGAAAAATGTTTCTTTCTTAAAAGGAAAAAGACAGAAAAGCAGCAAGCTTTAAGGTTTCCTTTTGTTGCTATTAAATAAGACAGGAAAGTGTTTTGCAACTGCTAACAATGCCAGAGCATCCCTGTGCAATACTGTGGGCTTGCATCAGCCTTGCTTTATGGAAGACAAGTTGGAAGCTGATGCAGTTCAGTGCTCAGAGTTTCCACACAGAGCAGCACTCCAGGGACAGTCCTCAGTCCCCAGGGTCACTAGGACACAGTGAAATGGTGCTCCCTTTCCTGCAGCTTAGAAACAATCTTGGCTTTCCTAGCTGACCCGAAGTGCTGATGCACATCCTCACTGCCGCAGGGTCTTTGCTGTGCCCATGTCCTTCACCAAGCTCCATGAGAGCCCGGTGTTCCCAGAGCATGGAAGGAGTTGCTCTGAAGGTTCATCAGCTCTTGCAGAGCATGTGGTTTAGGATGAAGTACCTCATCTTTAGGTACAACACTCAGCGCCTCTGTAGGAACTCTCACCCCCATTTAACTGCCTCTTTTCCCCCAGGTGGATGTGACAGCCATGGCGTGGGTCTTCAGCTATGTGGATGTGACTGATTTTGGCTTCATTGCAGCCGTCCTCTCAATTGCCTTCAACCCATTCTTCTGGAACGTGGTAAGAGCTGCCTGAATGCTTTCTTTTGTCAGCTGATGTAGGAATACCCTTTGGGCTGAATAACCCCTCACCCCCACCTTGAGCATCTCTCCTGCAAGGGCTCTGCAGTTCTCACCCTGGTGCAGGTGTTTATTCTTCTGGGAACTTTTCTAGGAGAGGAACTGCTTTCTGGAGAAGTTTGGTGGAGAGAGCTGTGCTCAGTTCATAGGCACTAGAAAAGAGTGAACAGAGAATTTCACGGCTGAGAGAGCCCTGGCACTGTGGCTCCTGAGGATGGCCGTGGCTGTGGCATATGTTGCAGAGGTCAGGAAAACGGGAGCCAAAGCAGGATGCAGAAGGAATTAGGATCTAAGCTCAGATGAGGGGGCAGAGTAATCAAACCCATCCTTCAACCATCTGCTGCACCTCCCACCCTGGCAGCCAGGCACTGCTCACTGTACGTGGTGAGACATCCATGGCGCAAGTGCCACTCGTACCAAGGCATCAGTGGCATTAACTCCTGCAGGGGTATGCACCAGGCCAGTTGTCCACTGCTTCCCATCTAAATACGTTGACAGGAGGTTGCATGGATGCAAGAAACGTAAACAATCAGCCAAAAGTTAACCTGAAGAAATTTCCTCTCCATCCTTCTGCAAAGTTTGGCAAAGAGCTGCAGAGGTGGCAGTGAGCCAGCCCCAAGCGTGGGCAGGGGTATCTGTGCACGGTGATGCTTACTATTTCTGCAGGCACTGTACTGCCACTGGGTATGGTAGTGCTTTGGGAACGGAGAATGGAAAAGCTTTTGCTGCCCTTTATTGATGTGCTTTGCAACCTCCCTGCAAGAGGAACAGGATTCATCTCTGGCCCTGTTGTGCAAGCATTGCAGAGCCAACACACCAGGCAAGGAGCCCAGGCCGGTGAAAGCACAAGTTCCTACAGCGTCCTCGGCAGCACAGCTGAGGTTTGGGGACGAAACCTTCTCCCTGCAAGCACTCATGGAAACGGGATGTCATCGCAGCCAAGATTCCTGAAGTTGCTGCCAAACCTCCCCGCAGTGATTCTCACCCTGGGGAAGTCTCCTTATAAAGGCCTTGTTTTTCCAGAGGGGGAGGACTCGGCTCTCTCTGAGCGTGGGGGCTCTTGAGATTGTCTCACGCTGGGCTTTGGAAAAGCAAGGCTCTCCTAGCCATGATTCACTGTGGAAACTCCGTTGGAGTTCTTTGTTGCAGCCTCCCTAATTTTTCATGCAATTCGTTATTAAAAAGTCTCACAGTGTCTGAAATGCGAACTAGAACAAGCCGCATTATTTCTACTGTGGAGTCATCGTTTAGCATAAAGAATCAATGAACAAGAAGATTCAGAATGTGGTCTCTGGGGGAAGAGATCAGCTCCAGCAAGAAATTGCATAAAAGGGAAGGGAAAAAAAAAGTACTTTATTGGTGTCTGCTGCTATGCCTGTGACTTGCTGGTTGCCTGCAGCTTGGGAAATAGTGTTGCTATTTGGATCAAGACTTCAACTGCTCTTAAAGTACAGGGAAATCAGATGTAACAGCAGGAAGTTCATTGCTCTGGGTTGTTGCTGTCCCCTTGCAGCATCTGAAGAGCATTGCCGCTGGCGGCAGGTGGCACTGCAAGCAAGTCGTGCAGAGCTCCACCTGGGAGCAAAAGGCATCCGTATGGGTTTGCAGTGAGCAGTGGTCTGCTGCGCTGATGGGGAGCTCTGGGGAGGTGAGCGTGGCACAAGGTGCTCCTGAGCTGCCAAGGGCCAGGTGCCTCTCACAGTCCACGTACCTCCATCCACATGCTTGTGCTGCCCAGTCCCCAGGGCTTCCCTCTGATGTTTTCAGGCTCTGGCTCACACCAGTCACAGCTTGAAGGCTGTTGCAGGTGCTGTGGAATGTTCAGCCCTGAGCAAGCCCCTGCTGTTGGTGCATTTTAGCAGCAGTGGCTTCAGCCATCCCTAGATTTTCCCTAACCTGCTTCCTTCACTTCCTCCCAGTTCTTTCCCTGTGATCAGTGTCTCCTTCCTGCATCAAGCCAGCAGCAATTCTTTCCTTCTGCACACCCCCGCACAGGCTTGCTTTGTCTTCTGCTCTCTGAGTTTCTTCTCAGCTGCTGAGATCATCTCTGCATCTGAATTACTTTGTTTGAGCTTGCAAGAGCCTCAGTGTAAAGATGGTTTCTGTGTTGTGCCAGGAACCCTCTGCTTTCTCTGCTTAATTAAGTAAACCGGGACCCTGATCAAAACACCTCCTGTGCATGAAATTCCTGATCTGAACAGAAACTGGGTGGGGCTGCATTGATTTGGTTCAGCATCTTAATTCCCCATTTCTGCTGAACTCCAGCCAGGTCTGCCTCTTGCAAAGTTTGGCGCCGGGTTGTCCTCTCTGTGTAGAGCCTCTGAATAAATATGTGCTGGGGAAACCCCGGCTCAGTGGGGGCTCGGGCTGTGCGTGTCTCAAGGCCACGGGGGGAGCGAGCTCCGGCTGCCCCACTCTCAGCAGTCACAGGGCATTGGTAAGCAGACAACATGTTTCTTCTGGACAAACTCTGCGGTGTTTGGAGATGAAGCAAGGCTGATGGAGGCTGTGCAGTAGCGTGGCTGCAGAGCAAACCGTGGTTCTTGTTGATGTAATTCTGTTAAGAGAGCAATTTAGAGAACCTGAGCCTATGAGGGACAATTTGCAGGACTCCAGCTGGGCTGGGCCGGGCTGGGCTGATCCTCCTCATATTCTTCCCAAGGGAGAAAAGCCGCCCCCCAAAAGACCTCAGGCTCCCCAGTTTGCATCCTCCTCCATGCAGGCATGTCCTGGGGGGGTTACCATGAACATCCCCCTGGGATCCCCAACTAAATTTCCCACCAAACCCAGGGCTCATAACACCCTTTCTCTTTTCCCTTCTCTGTGCCAATTAAAACCCATCTCATCCCCAGGTGACCCCCAGGTTATGTTATCCATGGGACAGCTTGGATGTATTTCCATGCTCCTCACTTTTTTTTGCTCTCCTCCTCCTGCCTCTGCTTTCCCACCCACTGTAGCTGTTATGGAAGGAGCTGCAGTGCCACGCTCCCACGTGAGGCAGGTTGCAGGCGAGGATGACTTCCCGAGAAAAGGCACTTAAACTGGATGTTTAAAGCATCCAGGAGACCTGAGCCACAATTGTGCTGCTGGGGGGCACCCGATGAGAAGGAGGTGTGTCACTGGAGCCTGCAGTAAAACTTTAATGAGTTCGAGGAGGCAGAACCTTCAATAAATCCCATCTGTGTTTGGAAAGCTGCAGGACAATGGGAGAAATTTCCCTTCCGTTGATAACTAAGGAAGATATTAAATAACAGCTCCTCAGGGACAAACATTTCAAAGCCAGGAAAGGCAGATAACCCGCATATTAGAAGCTTTAAAGAGCTCTCTGAGCCTTGGCATATGGGAAGTTTCTAGAAAGCTGGAAGGCTTCTGACACTGTCTCAGCAGCAAACAGGCATGTGGCATAGTGGTGAGCCAGGTAGTGTGACGTCTATCACCACGCAAGCAGTTTGAAGTGGGGAGCACATCCATCCATCCAGCAATCCTTTTCATGATTTGAGCCTCTTAAAAATTTATGGCTGGCGTCATGGCCTGATTTAGAGATGGCACATCTTCAGTTGCTGTGTGAGAGCATGCTCTTCCCATCACCTCTTGTGACCCTCCCGAAATACCCATGCATCCTGTAGGAATCTGCAGGGCAAAAGCTCAGGTGTCAAGGTTGGGAGTGGGATTAGCGTAATTTAGCATGATTTATCAAGAAAATAGACCCCATCAGGCAAATGTGATTTTATTCTTCAAGGTTGCAGCTTTTCCTGTTCAGGGTAACAAGATCTCTGTTCTCGGCTTCTGTCAAGTGTTTAAACTGCATGAGGTTTTGATTAAAGAAGTGGTTGCACAGGGACCTGAGCTGACAACGCCTGGCTCCTGATGGATGCGTATCTCTTGGTTCATTTATTTTTAATTTCCCTTCCTTTTCTCCTTCTTTGGAGACTAGAGAAACCTGCCAAGTGGATAAGAAGTGCCTGAGTGGGGTGGAGGGGGAGTTTGCAGGCACTGGCAACCCAATTTCACCTCCTTCTGACCACTTCTTGCTAAATTTGGAGGAAGGTGCCTGCCTAAACCTCCCCACGCTGCTGCGAGCTGTCAGGATTGAAACCTCCAGGAGCCAAACCCAGAAACCTTCTGGGGGCAGGAGAAAAATGCCTTATGCTGTGGGATTTCAGCAGCTCTGGCTGCTCGTCTCACAGAAGGGAGAGATTGAGAGGTGGCTTGATTGTGGTGTGTTAGTACCTGGCTGGGGAAAGGAAATTGCAGGGTAAGAAATAACTGTCAGCCGGCAGCAAGGCGAGGGCTGGGGCGGGCTGCTGGCAGAGGGGGGCCCTGCACAGCTTTGTGCATTCAGCACAGGGCGGGATTGGATAGATGAGCCAGCTGGAGTGGGTGATTTAATGGTCTCTTCTGGCCTTAAAATTCTGCAAATCTGCAAGAGTTTCGTGATCTCCCTGAAAAGCCTTTGCCTGCGTGTAGCTGTGGGTAAGAACACGAAAACAGCCCTCGACCATCTTCTGGAAAGTGCTTTGAGATCCTCTTGTAGCAGCCGTGGCACAGTGACAATGATTATCTGCTTATAACAGATGCTAGATCAATAGCGGAGCTTGAAGCTACGCTGCAAGGCAATTGACTGCAGAAAGCAATTCTTTATTGGGGTAAAGCTGGCCTTGCAACAAGGCTCAGATTCATTCTTACAACTCCAGTCTTAAAATGTCACCACCAGCTCTGATGCCTTTCATCCTTTGTGCTGGGAGAGAATGCGCATTATTCATAATTGGACTCTCTACCAGGCAGGAATAGCCGTTTTCATTTCCTACAACGCTTGAGAAACAGTGAGGATTTGCTTTTTTTCTTCTTCTTTTTTTTTTTTTTCCCTTCCCCAAACAGCACTTAGTAGCAGTTTTATTCTGAGTGACTCGGTAACGCTTCCCACTCAGGCGGTGGTGGCTTTGGAGCGATGCTGTAATCATGTTGTGAGAGTGCAGCATTGATTCCCATGGCCACCTCCTAACAAACACCCCAGGACTGTTGTGTGTCCACCATCCCCAAGCCAGATCTGTAGCACTGCACCTGTTTGGCTGCTAAATTTAGTGTTTCCAGTGTGTCAACACTGCTGAGAGACACATAACAGGTTCCAAAACCGGGTCACATCCTCCAGCCTGCTGGCTGGAGTGACACAATTAGGAGCACTGTCACCCTGCAGCCCAGCACCACTGTCCTTTTCCCTTCAGAATGCCAGACTGGTGCTTTAACCTTACAGGCTGCTGGCAGCCAGGCTGGAGTAAGTCAGACCGTGTACAAAAAATGAAAATATACATTGAAGCTAAAAGTCTCCATTCATTGTGCATCACAGGGTTATGTATAGGCTCTAGATGTTCCTCTCTGTCCCCCTCCATCCCTATCCAGCGTACTGCAGCAAAACAGTCTCCTGCAGATGAGATCCTGCTCAACATTGTTAATCTGTGAAACTACAAGTCTATGTCCACCTACATCCAATGGGACAAAGCAAAAAATGCAGGAAGAAGCAAAATTGAACATGGTATTATCTACCCACACAGGGAGATGTGAAAGCCTACTGGGCAGTCAGGGCTTTAGTAGCATTTCTGCCCAGCCCCAAAGCTTAGGGCTGGTGGTTATGGGCTCCTGAGTGGAAATCCCAACACCTTCCCCATGATGTTGGCTGTACTGGGACTTCAGGCAGTTTCCTGCCACAGTCACAAATGGAGCTCAGTGTTCTCCAGCTGTTTAGCAGAAAGCTGCCCAATTCCCAGAAAGACAGGATCTCCCAAAATACGTTGCTGTGACGAAGAAAGGCAGAGACATGCAGTCTGCTGGGGCATGGGGGTCAGGCTGGATTTAGGCTGCTGGCGTTCAGGGATAGCACTGTGGTTGAAGCATGCCCTTGTTATTTCTGGTTTTCTCGCCTCTTGATGAACTCAGAAGGGACACATCTCCAGCTGCTCACATGGCTGTAGGAAATGAGCAGTATAGCAGATTAGTAAATGAGCGAAGCAAAGCCCTCCTTTTGTTTTCCACCCGAATTTTATTCCTCATGGCAGGAGTAGCTGGAAATGCCGCTTGGCAGAAGAATCCCACATCCCTGCTCTCGTGCATGAAACCAGGTGGCTCAACAGCCTGATCACAGCAGCGTGAGCTGGGCACTGGTTGCTGGTAAATATCAGGAGCCTTTTTCAGTTAAACAAATACCAGCAACTCCCAGTGCTGCCTGCCTGGGCTCTCTCCCTTACTTCCTTCTTTCTAAGGCATCCTTACAAAGCTTTAAACTGATGTACTCTAACCTGGAGACAAACAGTACTGTCGTGATGTTGCTGGGGAGCACTGTGGCTATGAAGCTTTCCAGCAGTGTTCCCATCACAGAGGGATGGGAACAACATTGTGCTATCCAGGTTGCCCAGAGCAAGGGGTTTAATTTTGGAGGGTGGCCCTGGAATAGCCCTTCCCAGCAATGTGCTGTGTGAGTTTCCTTTTCCTTGTCAAGCCATCCTCCATGCTTGCTCATATGCAGGGAAAGAGGGCAACTCTCTTTGAAAATTAAGAATTAGATTGCCAGAAAAGCTGTCAGCCCAAGGCTTGCACAGCAGTGTGCATCTTCATTAAACTTTCCTTATCACCCAGCAAATTCTGGGTCAAGAAGGACTGACAGTAGGCCTTGATTTTCCTGTGCAACATTGCAATCACAAACCTCTTCAGTGCATTACCTAGCTGTCCAAATTTGGCAATATCTTGCTTTTTCCCTCCCCGCAAACCCTTTGCTTTTCTCTCTCTTCAGTCCTCCAGACCGAGGATAATGCAACCATGGGCTCGTTCTGCAGGTCAGGACGTGCAAGCAGCATCCTTATCTGGCTGAAGGGCTTTCACTCACAGTCTGTGTGAGCACATTCATATTTTTGGTGTGATCCTTTTTGCGCTTTTGGGAAGAAAAGTCTGAAGTGGGTGAAATGAAGATGGGTTTTAGCAATTTTCTCTGCACTCAGCTGTTTCAGGAAAAGTCTGACCATCAGGGCTCGTGGAACACCTTCGTCACCTTCTTTGTGTGGTGGGAGGTTTGCTCATTATCTGATTTGTGCTTCGCTTATAAAGGAAGATGTGATTGTAGCAGCTCCTTGCCATAAAAGAACAAAGACTTTTTCAGGGAAGGAAAAGTTCCGTGCAGCTTATATGATCCTCTACAGTACTCTGTCTACTTTTCTCGCCTCCAGCATCAGCTCTGTACTGCGTGATGTTATCCATGACCACCTCTGGCTTGAGCCTCTCCCTTGCTATAGAAATGCCCCTTTAAGAAAGACCAAATTGAGTTTCCTCCTCCCTTTCTGGGTGAAGGGAAAAGGGGCCCAAAATCACCCCACATTGCCATGATGTTTCTATTCCTGCCTCTTCCTCCAGAGCTGTGTTTTCTGTGGTGAGTCCAACAGTAGATGTTTAATCTGTAAAATCCCACCGAGGATTTTGCACTGGGAAAAAAACCAAACCCTTCAGTTCATGTGTGGATTGGGGTGGCAGGCTGATATTTTTCCAGACCTCTCGTGTTCCAGATTGATCTTGGAGTTCAGATAGCCCTGAGCTGGAGAGCCAGTTTTCTACAAGGGTTCAAGTGAAATAATAAAAACCTATATGCTCATAGTGGTGAGAAGGAAGCTGCAATATGTACCAAGCATCAGACATGAAGAAATTATCTCCTCCACTTCCCATTGCCATGGTGAGCACAGCTGCATATACATGCGTAACAGCACTGGAGTGATCCCAAATCAGATCATCTTGGGGCACGCTTGGCTGTTCGTACTAAAACAGAATGACCTCAGATGAGATACAGTATTTTTAACTATGAAGCATTCCTACTAAGTGCCCTTTCCTGTTTATTTTTACCAGGACATTGTTTTAATGACTGTAGAATTACTCATTTGATTCCCAAGGCTGGAGAGCAGAAATGAATTAGTTTCATTTCAAGACTTAGTCGTGCAGTCATTTTCCAGAGATTGATGTACTCGGAAGCCAAACTGAATGCCTTGCCCAATTGAGGAACATTTCTTTCCTGCCTGCAGCCATCAGCAGAGGCAGGCATGAGCGTGGGTTCCTGGTATGTATGCTGCTGGCTTGTTGCAAGGATACATGGCACAGATGCAGTCAGCCTCCCCCATCCACAGCCATGCACAGCTGTTGGTCCATCCCGTGCTCTGGTATAAATGCATGGAGTGAATGCAACAAGGTTTGGGCATTTTGCATGGCTTGCACACACATCTCAACCTTGGGCTTGTGGCTTCAAAACAGGGATTTTTTGAAGTGTAGAGATGGGGATCATCGGATATTTGCTTGGCTTTGGGGTTGTTTCCTGCACTGAGCAAAAGCCCAGAGGCATGTGATTTCATCTGGTGCCACCCATAATCATCCATAGGAACCACCAGCAAGCCCAGGGGGCTTGATTATGATGCATTTAACCCTTCGGATTGTTATTATGGGTGTTATTTCACTTCACACATTGGCCTAACAAGCAGCTCCATGTTCCCAGTGTGACTAGAACCACTCTGACCCCTTTGGAACCCAGACAAAAGTGTAAACGCCGATTACAAATTTGAGATGATCCCATTCATTGCTACATTAGTTCCCAAAGCAGCCAGAACAGGCTTTCCAGGGCTGGGGTCCTGCTTGTTGTGCTGGGCCGTGTGAACATCTCATCCCCAAGGACAGGGGAACAGAGCTCAGCTGCCTGCGTTACATAAAGATCACATTGTCCCTCTCTATTGTTGGCCACTGGGACAACAGCAGCATCACAAACATACGTGTCCTCGGCTCCGTGGGAAATGTTCCCAGGGGAGGCTTAACACAGAGCATAGAACACGATACGCTGAGCACTGCGGGGATGGGGGCTGAGAGCCACACCACAGAGCAGCGAGTACCGATCTTCCAGCGAACTCTCACTACTTTGTGAAGGGGTATTGGGTTTCCATTGCATTTTGTGCTCTACTGGGTATATTTATTCTCTCCCTCGCCCTCCCATTGTGGCCTCTGGGAGAGTGATGAGTGAGAACACACTGTCCAGAAGGATGGGTGTGTTGGGAGTCCTTATTAACAGACTAATTCCAGAGAATTAAGCCCTAATTTCATAAAAGGGCAAAGAGAGAGTGGCTACAGCTGTGGGAGAAGCAGACCAGCTTTGTGTGTTGTTTGCAAACAGGACAAGAAGTCCTGCTCCCAGACTGCTGGTCCTGCCCATTATTGCATTACAACCAATAATTGTAGTAACTCCTTACTTTTTAGAACAAAAATTAGAAAGTAGCTCACAAGCAGCCGCTCCTGCCTCCTTGTGCTGTCACTTGTTCCTTCGCTTGTTTTGTTTTTGTCCTTGGGCAGGGCTTTACAATGTTCCTGATCTTCTTCCATGTCACCTTTTGGCAACCCCGCTGCACGGTTTGCCTCTGCAACGCCTGTCATTGTTTCTCTCTGAGTTAATTGTTGTATGTAATTGCGACCTGCCGCAGGACGCTGCCTTGCTCTATTAAAAAGAGCGATGCTAATGAAGAACATTGGGTACCACGTTACAGGAGAGCAAGACTCGACTCACTGGGACGCGTACTCTGCGTTCTGTTATTGCCAGCCCAGGCAGAAATGGTGTTTCTGTCTCTCGTCAGTCACTGGCTAATGACTGTAATTTTTACTTGCTGAGAAACTCTGGGTATAATGGTCTTTATTAACAGATACAGGAGATGCTACCAGACCTGCATTATGGGCAGAGAGGAAGAAAACAACCTCTGCATGGAGGCAATTTTATTATTTATTTGTAGCAATAGGAGTGATCCTGAATTAGTGTCGGATTCAACAGTGTGGCTAATGAGCGGGGTTGAGCTGGAATACAAGCAAACCTATTAACAACAGCAAGCTGCAAAGGTGATGCCTGGGCCTGCAGGCCCCCACAGCAAACAGAAGATCTCGGTCAGCACGTGGGGCTGTGTTTCTGTGCTGATGTATTTGCATCTTGAGATGCTTCTGCTTGTGAATCACCTCCAGCCCTCCTCCAGTCCCCTTCTCCTTTGCCACCTCCCATTACTCTTGTATGTTGGATGAGCTGGAGCCTCTGATTTAACCTTTAGGACAACGGAATCTAAGTATCTCCGCTCCCATGGGCTATGGCTGCTGAAAGGATCTCTTGTCTTGAAATAGTGCAGCATCCAGCTTTGGTTTTCAGCTTTGAGTGGCACATCTGCAGGTTGGAGACGTGGTTGGGAATCTGGTGACAGAGCTGGATGCTGCACTGCAACACAGGTCTTGTGGGAGAGCAAAAAGCCATAGCGTTAGCTGACACGTCCAGGGCAGCTTTATAGCAGTCTCTTTGCAATTAATCAGAGGCTTCAAGAAATGTCAGAGCCATTAGTTGACCTCAATCTCCTTTTACCTGGAACCAGAGAAGGCTTGTCTCAGCTTGCTAAGAGGATATTTCTTTCACAGGATGCATTTGCTGAAGACTGTCCACTTTTATTCCATCTGGAATAACTGGGTTTAATCCGACTGGCCTTATTTGCAGCTGTTACAGAGGTTTAAACTGCAGGTTTGCAGCAATGATTGGAAAGCTTTGGAAAGCAGAGTTGATGCTTTGTGACAAAGATAGAAAGCTTTGTGCCCCCGTCTAAAACCAAACCCAAGGCACTGAAATCTGCAGCGACTTCAGAAAGGCTTGACCTCAGCACCGTGGGTCAGCTGTGATCCAGGGCCTGATTTGGAAACAGCACAGCAGAGTGGAGGTGCGAAAATAGAAGGGAAGTCTTAAAAAAAGAGAGACATTGACTGCCTCGTAACGTGGCATTTGTACTGAGAGCTTGCTGACAGTGTGGTGCAGCACAGAGCTTCTCTTTACATATCGATGCCAGATCAAACATCGTCAGTGCTATTGTTGGAGTGCTTTGTTTAAAAATGGGTCTTCTGGGCAGATGGCCGGGTTCAGAGCAGCGTCTGTGTGTATAGCACTTCAGGCACCTTCCCCTGCTTTGCTTACTTATTGCTGCGGGAGTATGAGCAACAGAAAAAAAAACAAGCAAGTACAGGATGTGAGATGGGCAGAACAGTCCCAGTCGTTGAGAGATCGACGTGCACCTTTGCTTTCAGTCGGCTTGGGAAGGTGCCTGCTTGACAGAGTGCCTGAGCAAAGTCAGACCTGTTTTTCTCAGGGAAAATGCTCCAAAAAATGTATGAAAATATGAGATGTGTGGTTTTCTGGCTCAGGTTGAGTGTGAGCCAAGACATCTGAGCACAGAAGATGTGAAAAATAAAATGTGCAAAATCCCATCAGGGAAAACGTTTCCTCATCCTGCGTGCAAGATGCTCATCTGGCACCTGAGCTGCTCATCCTAGATGGGTCCCTGTGGGCTCCAGCCCCGTGTACTGGTGCAGGTGCAGCCTTCGCCTGTCGCTCGGGAGCTTCTTTTGTTAGGATGCATTTTCAGCGTTGGGCCATCCACACCCCATTCCGGGCTGAGAATGGAAGGGCCTCCCACAGCCCATGCTGCGCTCTGGAGAAGTCATTATTTCACAACTGCTTTTTCCATGGGATGTGTTGGCCGGCAGAGCCTGCTACGGCCGTGCAGTGTGAGCCCTGCATGGGCTAGAGGAGCTGCTGCTAAGGGCTCCAGATGCCCACTGCCAGAATTAATTGACACAGCTCATCCTGGGTTATGCAAAATCACCTGCCTTCAGCTTCCAGCTCCTCGGACATAAATCATGAGCTCCTTGCCTTGAGGAGAAGCTGTTCAGATTTTGTGTTGGAAATTGCTAGCAAGTACAACCCATATTCCATGTCGGTTTTGTTTTTATTGAAGAGGAGAGGATATGGCTCATGGAACATTTGCAGACCCAGGCTGCCTTGGTGTTCGTTAAGTAGGGGCTTGTTTTTATTACAGTCAGCTAATGAGATGGTACTTTGACAAATCACATAAACACTATTAGACAAATGAAATTTATTATCTAACTGTTTATCATGAGTGGATTCAAGGTAAAGACTCGTGTGGAGGTAATCTCAAGGGACGGCTTTGAGGTAAAGCGTACCCAGTCCTTATGAAACCCTTATCTGTTTACCTGCCGACTCGTTTTCTTTCCCCAACTCAAGGCCGTTAGCTGAGGTGACCTGTGCCATTTCAGTCCAATTACTTTCACTGGAGAAGGATGTGGGCTTTTTTTCTAGGCTAAACTCATCCATGCTTGAGACAAGCTGGGTTTCCATAGAACTCATCTTCCCAATTCTAAATAAACAGTCACTCTTCTCCCTGTGTGTCAGAGTCCTCAGACTGGATCCCGCTGACCCCTCGTCTGCAGCACGCTGGCTTCTTCAGGGAAGAGCTGCTAGAAGAAGCACTTCAGCACTAATTTCTTCCTCTTAACTCACCCATTTCAGCAACGGCTTTGTCACAGTGACACAGATGAGTCCCACAGCTCCGCAATGCCTATGCTGCCAGAGAGGAGGTGTCCTCAATGCCACCGATCGCCCCACATCACCGAGGCTGGGTGGGCTTTGGAAGGAAGCCTGACCTTCTTTTAGCTTCTCAATATTTATCTTCGTTAGCCCGTGGGTGCTCTCATTTTATGCAACCTTTCGTGCTTTCCACATGCATTTTTGTCCTCCATGAAGCTATCTGTCACCTGTGCTCACAGCCGTGCCGCTCCAGCTGGCTGTTCTCGCACCGCAGTGTCTTTATGCAGCCAATCCACATACCACGTAGTCTTTCCTAAACCCCGCTGTTATTTCTTTTGGCAAGAACAAACAAATCCCCACACCCAAGGCCCATGAAAGGCAATGGAAAAGTCTTCTTGAATTGAACCAATGTCTTCCTTTTGAAGCTCTGGCAGACACGGACCAGCTAAGCCTTTCCACTTGGCTGTGCCTTGCTGACAGCTGTTATTACCATCATACAGATTGGGAAAGTGAGAAAACTGACTGCTGCCGCCTCCCAGGGTGGCCTTGGGACTTGTGTCAAGACTCAGGGAGCCCAACACCTTCAGGCTCTGCCAGTGCCCAAGCCCTGCTCTGACCCTGTGTGTGGCACAAGCTGTCACCCAGTGTCTCCACTGTCTGCTGCTCATTACTCCAGGACTGCAGCAGCCCCTCTCTGGGAACCAAGGGCGCACTTCTGACCATGCTGGCTTAACTCTTCACCGAACACCCAGGGGCCGGTACAGCACAGTTGACATTGTTCTCTGCCTCAGCTGCAGAATCCTTTGGGAATGGGATGTTGCAGACCCCACTCTGTCCCCACCAAGGGTCTGAACTGATCCTGGAGGTACTTTGACAATCGGATTGTGCCTATGTCTCATCTCCTCTTGGTGCATTATAAAAAAAAGGCATTTACAAACCAAGGCTCTGGGTGTGTTGCCGTATAGCTTCCATGAAACTGTTAACACAATGCTGTCTCTTCTAATATCTCTCCAGTGTTTTAATTGCATGGACTGGAAGCTGCTGCTCCAGCACTAAGTGAGGGAACTTTGCAGGGCTTTAATCATTTGCTAAAAAGCTTTCGGGCTCCATTACCATCTCACAGCATTCTGTAATTGAGTGCCTGGGA
Source organism: Perdix hodgsoniae (assembly GCA_035772895.1). NCBI lineage: Eukaryota > Metazoa > Chordata > Aves > Galliformes > Phasianidae > Perdix > Perdix hodgsoniae. The sequence goes on along the minus strand of JAPSGF010000014.1, from coordinate 6,975,845 downwards.
GTAAAGAAGTCTTCAGAGCAACAGCTCGGATCCTGGATCAGACAGTTTGAAGCTCCGGTGGCTTCCCTCAGTGCAGGAGGAAGTAACTAAATGACATTAAGCTCTTTGAGGTGATGGCGGGAGGCAGTGGGGCAGAAAGGGGTCTCACAGCCACTCTCAAGCACCAGCTTCTTCTCCTTTTTCTGCAAAGCATCCATTTGGGGACAGCTGAGCAGGTGCAGGCGAGCAGTGCAGGGTGGCACGTGGCATTCAGTCTGCTGAGCAGTGCCAGTGGTGGAGCACAGCTGAGAACTGGTGGCTAATAGCATACAAGAGGTGGATGAGGGATGCATGAAGAACCAGCCTGCTAATGGCTATGGGAAGGAGGACATCCGTTGTTCATCAGTGGTGCAGGGACAACAATCCTTCTTATCACCACCACGGCTGCATGGGGAACGTGACTGAGGGGAGGTGACTGCTAATTGCTGCAGAGAGTCAAGGGCTGTTTAAGCAGCTAATTAATTCCTCCTAATCAGCCCTTGATCTGTTGAAAACTGCATGGCATTATCTCTTCTGCTGCAACACCTTGATAATTCCTGTCTTGAATGGCCTTCACGGAGAACATATTTAAATAAACTCAATAGAGATTTCAGACAGATAGCAACTATAATTACCAGCTTGTACAAATTAAACCATGGTTTGTTCTGTTCTTTTTCTCCTGCCTTCGCTGCCCAGAGCTCCTGCTAATCATGTTCTTGCTGCCAGTGGCACGCGGGTCCCCGGGGCGTTGCTGCGCGTGCCTTTGGAAAACCTGCACCGTGCCCAGCGCTGGGGTGGGCAGATGGGGCTGCACGTGGGCATCCAGCATCTCAACCATGCTGCTCCTGGGCTGGGATGACAGGGAGTTTGGGGAGGGATACAGCAGCCTGGTGGTGGAAATAACACATGTGGCAGGCAGTATAGTGCTCCCCAGCATCAGCCCTGCCTGCTTTCCCCCTCCTACTTCTGCTGAGGTTTTAATCTGAGGTTTTCTCCCCTTGGAGCTGCAGGACCAGTCAGATATGTGCCTCAAGGAGCCCACGTCGGAGTTACAGCTTGACCAATCAGTGCTGCCTTCCCAGCACTCAGCAATAAGCCATCTGCACCAAGCGCGCGGTTTGTTAGGAAGGATAAGGTCAGGCCACACTCATTTCCTCTGCGGTCACTTGGGACAGCCATAGATGCTGCCTGCTCTGGCATTTGGCAAAGGTCAGTCAGCCCCAGTGCTGCCAGGCATGCAGTGTGTGCATTTACATTGAGCCTGCTCAGTTATTCCTGCCCTGCCTCCTTGCACCCTCCCTGTTCCATGTAACGCCTGTGAGTGCCTTAGTCAGAGTTTGGGTGCTCAGGCGTATCTATTTTCTCCCATTTTTTAGACAAATGCAATAACTGCAAGCAAGGTCATTTTCTGGCACCCAGGCTGTGACAGAGAGCAGAGAACGTCATGCTGGTTTAATGAGGGAAAATGGATTTTTCATAGCAGGGGAACAGTTCTGTTCCCATGGTCTCTAAAGGTGAAATAGGAGTACCGTCACATTTCCTGCCCTCTCCTCGCTCCGTGAGCTGGCAAGGACACATCTACCACTACAGGAGATGCTCACATGGAGCCGACGAATGGGCCAGGATTTCCCTGGCCCCAGCAGCAGCACAGAGCGCAGTGCCCTGGGAGGACGTGCCTGGGGCTGCCCATGGGAGCTCAGACAGAAGGGGAGTGTTAAAAGATTTGCTCAGGTCTCTCTTTTGTGAAGGTTTTTTAGTTTGAGCTGAATTGTCCAGGCATCCAGGGCTCAGTCTATGCATGCATATCCTCTTGGGTCTGAGGTGCACAGGTGCCAGTCAGATGATCCGATTATTCTTCCTCTTGGCTTTTCATGAAACGTTTGAGTCCTGTATTTCTTGGTGGGTTGTTTCCTGGACCCTACATGATGGGAAGTACTGTGAGACAAGGTACAAGGGAGGCATCTCCTGTTCATTCTCATAGAATCATAGAATGCCTTGGGTTGGAAGGGACCTTGAAGATCATCTAGAAAGACCACTAAGGTCATCTAGACCAGCCACTGACCCATCACCATCATGCCCTAAACCATGTCCCTGACTGCTGCATCTACCATAGAATAATAGAAGCGCAGAGCATAGCATCATAATCGTATTTTAGCCCAGAATAGTTCACTCACCTGTGCCAAAAGCTTGGTCAGGGCCGAAGCATCCCCAGAAGCAGGCAGAGCCCTCTGGTGCCTCAGTTTCCCTTTGTGAAAGAGAGCTGCTAATCCTTCCCAGGCAATCCACATGCCTAAATTCACCAGAGCCCACACGGTGTTCTGGTGCTATGGCAATGGGGCAACATGAGGACAAGACCAGCTGATTAGCATTGAGATGCAACAGTGAACCATTGGGGTATCTGGTTTCGTTCCCTACCTCTGAGGCAAGCCGGATATAGAAAGGGAGTCATGCAAAACAGAAAAAAGTCTCTATTTCAAAGCTGGGGTTGAGCAAATTAAAATGTAACGTGTTCTAAAGCTCACTTCCTTGGATGGCAGGCAAAAAAAAAAATCAATTTCCTTGAAACAAATACTAAATATTAATGAGAGGATATGGTCTGCCATGCACAGAAAGCTGTAAAGAGCATTTCCCGTTGATCAACTGCAGAGGCGAGCTCATAAGATGAAATTGTTTTTCGAGCAGATATTTGTGGCCCGTCTCAAGGCAGCTCAGGAAGGTTTACCCACCCAAAAAAAGAACAAGAAACTCAGAACATTTCCTTCTTCGTATCAGGGCAGCCACTGGGGATGTGTGCCTGTGCTTTCATTTTTGTTTTCACATTAGCCCAAGTGGCTGGGGAGATGGCTGGGTTAGTGTGCACAGCAATCGGCACGGTGTTATGTGGGCAGGGAATGATGCCCGGGGAGGTGCAAAATGCCAAAAGCAGAGCATGGGACCCAGCAGCACAGCCAGCTCTGCAGCCACGTCTGCTCGCTGAATTATTTCTATAATGAGCATTGGGGAAACATTCAACAGTCTCTTACAGCCATCAGCAAGATTCCTGAAGTAAAAGCACAGGCCTTTGGAGAAAGTCTTGGATTTTTCTATTGTTTTGACTTTTGGGTAAGGCAAGAAAGTTGGTATTACTCTGTATCCAAACAAGGAGGCTGGAAAACTGAAAACACTCGGACAGCTGGCACATGGGGCTTCCCATTCTGATGCCAAGATCACTCAGGTTGCCCAGGCACAGCGCTGGGAGTGTGGGCAGCCAGGCTCAGTCGAGGGAACAGGCACGGCACCGGGAATAGCTGCAGCCATGGAGGATGCCAAAATCATCTCATATCCGTCATGCAGTAAATAAAAACACATTGGCTCATGATTCTGTAAAACCATAACGCCAGCTGCGTAACCGCAGGTTGAACAAGAGCTAATATTAGCCAGCAAACAACTAAAATTAGAAAATCAGAAATTGAGCCAGAACTAATTAGCTGCTCAAGGAACAGAACCAGAACCGGAACAAATTAATTGTTAGGAAGCTGAAATACCAGCGTGGGACCCCTCAGGAAGCACAGGCTCTTGCTCGGTGGTGAGTCGTGTGTGAGCTTCTGGGGTGCTTGGGGAAAAGTCCCAGCTCTGCCCAAAGGCTGTGGCAGCCCAAGAGGAGGTGATGCACTGGTGCACCAGGAGCAGCACTGACACCGCTGGGACAGCTCCCAAAGGGCTCAGAAACATTCTCCATCCACCCTGTTTTGTAAGCCGGCACTATGGCAAGGGGAATTAACAAGAGCACCAGAAGATCTCTACTCAGCCCCAGAGCACTGCCAGCTCCACTCCTGCTACTGGCTGAGATGCTCTGCAACCCTCCCAGCATCAGCCAGGAGCTGCAGCCATGCGAGCGCCGCTAGGTTAATTTCCAGGGAATTAAGGAGCTCACATAGATAACGGGCACGTGGCTGCATTTCTCATCTGTGACTCAGTCACCTGTATGGTTACTTCTTTTCCTTTCCGAAGCCAGTAACTCACCCCATATTTCTTTTTCCCATCTCGCAGCGCTCAAACAGCAGCTCCCATTTTAGCAGCAGCATGACGCACGGTGTTTTAAATTCAATTTAGAATACAAACTATTTATACCAGCCAGAAAAAGGCAGCGAAGCAGCTCTCTCTGTCATGAGTGGATTTGTAATTTCGGAGCAATCATTGCATAACTAATTGAATCAGCTCTCAGCATGTGAAATCAGTGCCCTGCTTATCGGAGGTTTTCATCTCACTCCCCTCCTGAAGTCAGCAGTCCCCCTCTACTTTGTGCTTCTGCATCAGTCTGGGAAGACAGCAGCACCTGCAAAGCTGCCCTTCTCTGCTCGCTGCTTAAATGAAGCCAATAGATTACCAAATGCACTCAGAATAGCTGTATTATGGGTGCCCCACAGAGCTGCCCAGGCTCCATGCAAGGGGCTGAAGTGTGTCTGAAGCTAATGAAGAGCCAACCATGTCTGAGAAGCAAATTGATGTTCAGCCGTTCCCCTGACTCCTGCCTCTCACTTCATTACCTGCGCGTGCTTGGATTGGCTTGAATTCAGGGTCTGATCTAAACCGTAGAATCACAGAATTATAGAACGGCTGAGGTTGGAAGAGACCTCAAAGACCACCTAGTTCCAGATCCCCAGTCATGGACAGGGTTCCATCCACTAGATCAGGCTGCTCAGGGCTTCCATCCAACCAGACCTTGAGCACATCCAGGGATGGGGCTCCTACAGGAACGGGGCACATACAGCTTCTCTGAGAGAAGGGGGGCCACAGTACAGGATCTGAAAAAGAAACCTAAGAAGGCAATAAATATATCAACAGCATTTTGAGGGATACAGAAAGGCAGAAAAGTTAGTCATGTAAAGACTTTGGTCTACTTTGGGGTGAAGATCCTGATTGTGGTGACCTGGGTAGATGCAGACCTCCAGTTTTGGGGAGCAGTTCCAGCCACCTCCGTGCAGCAGCATCTTGGGGTGTGAAGGGCACCTCACTTTGGGCAGGGGCCATCAGCTTCTGTTCCTCTGTAAAACCTGGAGCTCTTTTGGAAATAGGCTGGGAGGAATTACCCCTCTCAGGTGTGTTCCCACAGCTGGATATAGATAACAGAGCCTGGAAAAACAAACCAGGGTGTCCATCACCTGCTCTGGGACCTGTTTTTCTTCTTCCTTCCAGGATCTGTTGGTTTCAGTGGCTCTGGGACAGCCTCAGCAGTGCTCTCAGCTACATTGGGTGCCTGTTATACAAGCCAGGGGACCCCTAAGGTTGATGTGAAGGAGGCTTTCTGAGAGCCAGTGCTCAGTGCTGCTGGCTTGTGTGGTGGACAGGGAGATGTTGGCATGGTTAGAACCGGGCTTTCCTCCCAGGTTCCGTTTAAGCCACATCAAATCAGTGATCCCTGCTCGCTTCTCACACAAAGCCATGGAGACAGTGCTCTATGAGCAGCAGTGGGGCTGTGCACTTCCAACCACTCCTTCTGTTCCTTATTGTCTCTTCAGGTAGCAAGATGGGAGCACAAAACACGGGCACTCAGCCGAGGCTTCGGCTCTCCGCACACCGCCTGCTACTGCCTGGGCACTGTTATCCTGCTGCTCAACTGCGTGCGCAGCCACTGGTAAGGAGCTCATTCTACTGCTATGCATAAATGCAAAGAAGTGCATCTGCAAGGCAGGGTGATGAGGGACATCTGCTCTGCAATGTTGTATCCAGCCTGTCTATCAGCCTTATGTGCTGTTGGTTTATGCGTTCAGCCAGATTTATTCCAGGATTTGGAGTTCTGCTGGCAAGCAGAGGGATGAGATGGGGTGGCGATGTTCGGGAGAGCAAACCATCAGCATCGACAGCCATCAGACACCACAGGTTTTCTTGTCCCTCTCTCCTGGGTTGTTTCCCCTGCCCTGTGTGCAGTCCAGGTGGCAGGAAGGCTGTTTGCGCAGCATGGATCATATGTAACAGCAAAATCTTTTAATTTTCTCATGGAAACTATAAACAAAATTAAACCTGTTTTTAAGAAGCTGCAGTTTCCTGAGCAGAAGAGTGGGATTATCTGTGCACTTAGCAAGCAGTCTCTTTAAACTCTTATCTGTGATCTGTTTAAATACTACCTGTGCTAGCTAATAGTGTTGTATGACTGATGCACTGTACACCATGGGAATACGCCTTTTGACGTTCTAAGTGCAGCAAAGAGGTTTACAGCAAAAGATTTCCTCAATGCCAGCAATTTATCTGTGATCTGATAGGCTTTATCTTCAACGCTTTTGGAAGAGACAGACTCTACTAAATTTCCAGATTCAATTATGCCAGGGTCAGAGCTAATGGGTTGTTTAGTACTTCAGGTAATTTCCCAGGCACAGAGATCTCAGGTTGGAATTTGCACATGTAGTTAAGAGCTTTGCCTTCCTGGAAGTGACACCGAGACCTGCTCTTGCCCTTCTGCGTTTGTCACAGCTACTGCTTATTGCAGAAGCCATAAGAAAGCCTGGAATGAATGTGGCCATAATTGAATTCAGGCATTGCAGAGGGCATGTGTGTGCTCTGCTCATGTCTCAGTGACACTGTGTGCTTGGATTTTGCTGGAGTATGTCTCAGCAATCTCTTGCACAGATGACATAGCCGCTTGTTGTCTGGGAAGCGATGCAAAGCTTTGTGCCCAGCCTTTAATTAAAAACACAGATGTGGAAGGGGCAGCCTCTGCTCCCAGTGGTCATGCTGAGCTCCAGGGTCACTGTGTGGAACTGATAGGGCATGGCTGGGAGAGACGAAGAGGCTGACCTGTCCCGACATTGTACCTCACACTATTCAAACAAGGCAAGTTCTTGCCAGTGGGAGCAATGGAATGATTTCAGGATGTGCATTGGAGCTGCAGCTGCTGGAGATGCCCTGAGATACACCTGGACAGCTCACTGCCTCCATGCCGAGCTCAGCCTGCTCGCTATGCTGCATCCCAAAGCTCCAAATCAGCCTTTGAAACTCCTCTCTGTATGCTTTGAGCATGTTTTTGTTAGGTAAGGGCTGCAGGTTGGCATCCTGGCTGGAAGCCCCCATTGCAGGGCCGCACGGCTGCTTTGCCCCATGCTCCATGCAAGGGTCCCCTCCTCTGTCCTGCCCCACTTCAGCGCTGTGACAGTCTCCAGTTTCCCTCCAGATGGATTCCTCAGTTGAAAGAGGTGGGATATCCTGTGCTCGTTAAGCAAGTAGGTGTTTCCCAGTTCTGAACTTCATTATCGGCCTTGACGTGTTTCTGAGAAATAATCCAGAACGACCTGTGACCAGTGAGGACAGGCTTAGTCAACGGCACAAGACAGGCTTCTTTAATTGCTTTGGTGCGATGACGACTTTCACAACAATCAAGTTCTTCCTGAAGAAGCAAGGAATTTCCAAGGCCCATATCAGCGAAAACACCTCCTGAACTTTTGAACTGTTTATCTGCACCATTCATTACCCCAGCAGTTTATGACTGTTTGACATAGGTTGTAACAACCCTTATGGTCCTCCAAATTTCCGTTCAGTGTCACTCTCTCCTACACTAGCCACCTTGTTGACACCGCATTGACTGCAACAAGCCACTGGCGCTGCCTTGGAGCTGTCCCATGCTCCCCTTTGAGCGCTTTCGCAAGCTCCCTGACTCAGAGCAAACACGTGCAGGTGCTTTTGTACACAGGGAGCTTATGGACTCCCCATTTTCAGAATCTTGGGGCATTTGTCTGAGCCATAAGGCAACACCCACACACATGTGGAAGACGCTGCAGGTGCAGAGCAGAGCTCTCAGGGAACCCGATGCTGTGTTGCCTTCGGTCCAAGTGAGCTCCATGGAGGCTGAGCAAGGGCAGTGCCTTTGGCTCCATGCTCTGTCTGCTCAAAAGAAAGAATCTACCCTAGGATGGGTCTTTGCCCAGGAAAGGGCTGTACGCCACTCCCCAGTGTTGCTCCTCAGCTTTACGCTCAGTGCTGCATACTTCCTGACTCTTGTATCAAAACAGAGGTGGTGTAAATGGCACTGACAGAGTGCTTTGTGCAGAAATGACCACGCTCTGATGAGAATTGAGCGTGAAGCAGCCAAAGTCCCCTCCGACATCATCCAGGAAAAGCCCCAGGTGGCCCAAAACACTCCCAGGTGCCACTGCCAGGCAGGGGAATAAGCTGCGACTAAACAGTGTGACCTAAATAACTGACAGTGGTGCAAGCAGAAAAGCGAAGTCATTATTGGCAAAAGAAGCTGTGAAGATGATGACCAGGCTGACAATTGCTGATGCTACCGGTAGGACTATTTCAGCATTTGTTTCTTTAATGAACAAGGTCTTTTGTTGCAGTGTGCATGCGGCACTGTTTGCTGCTGAGCCCCACTGGATGGGTTCACCCCCGTTGCCTGCTATTGCCACAAGGAACAAAGCCTCCAGCACGGGGACGTCCTGCACCTCTGCTGCTTCCCGCTGCCTCCTGCCCCTGGCCCAGTTCTGCCCCAATTGCACTTGCCCAGTTTCCAGGCTGATTTTTGGGATCATTAAAGGGAGCATCACAGCAGCGACCCAGTTTGCTTGATGAGGTCTTTGCCCTCCTTTATGGGAAAGGGATTATAAAATGTGGTCACTCTGGGCCACATTTTGAGGGAGGCCTGGAGCTCCTCTCTCCATACAGCACTTCCAGGCTTGCTTCATGTTTCATGTGGCTTTTTGAGATGTAGTTAGGCTGCATGGTAAGCTCTCTGGTGTTGCAATCACCTCTTAACTAAATGAACACCTGCTTCTAAGAACTTGGCTGGTGCCTCCAGTACCCACAGCACATTTCTCTTCCCTGGTGCCCAACGCACCATGGGTTAAAACCACTTCCACCTGCATGACGTCCACAACCCCACACTGCAGGGCCATTTTGCGGGTGTTTTTCCAGTTCATGTACTTTATTCCCAAGCAGCAGAACCACCTGCGTAGCAACAGATGAGTGTCTGAGCACGCGCCTCTCTGTTTCGGGAAGGGTGGGCCAAACAGTGCCTGTTGCCTTGGCTCCCTGGTGCAAAGCCAGCCAATGTGCACAACCGTGGTGGCCACGGGCTGTTTGCAGCCCTCAGGAATTGGCCAAATCTACTGCTTTGATGGATTGGGGTTTTACACCTGCGCCACTCGCACTGGAAAGCTGGCAGATACTCATGGGGAGATGTTGGAGGAAGCATCATCCCCTCCTCAGAATTGGGGGCACTTTCCAGAGCCCCCCCCCCAGACACTGGCACCTTTAAGCCAGCAGCCAGGGGCGTGATTAAAGTAGGTCACAGCCCATCTATCTCTGCCCTGTATGAGAGGAGCTCCTCACCATGGCAATCGCTCCGCTCGGTGCACAAAGCATTTCCAGGTACTGGGACAAAGCATGGCTCTAATTGGGGTCCTCTTGGGCACCGAGCCGGGACACTGCAGTGAGATGTAGCCAGAAATAAAGGCTGCAATGAACGTGACTCAGAGGCACATGGCAAGGGGAACGGCTGCATGACATGGAAGGAGACAGCCTGTGCCTCGTCCTCCTGTGCCAGGAGGGTGAGCCTAAGAGCCACCGTGCTCCCCTGCCACCCAGGAGCAGTCACAGATGCCAGAGTAATTGCCGTCTCTGACAGCTCCATGCTGCTTGTCATGGCCTGGCATCATAAATGCTTAAAAGGTTTATTTACCAATCCTGAAAACTCCAGTGTGCATCATGTTTAATGCAAATAGAATGTGTGTTTAGGAAGATATAAAGCATCACTCGAGGGAAAGGCAGTCCATTATCTGCATGCAAACACCTCCCTTTCTAGCTGTAAGCTGAACAGCAGGAGACTAAGTGGGACATGTTGATGAGGGCAGCTAGTGCGGCCATACCAAAAAAAGGGGGAATGGGATCACCTGGAGCAGGGAAGATGGCTTTGACAAAGCAAACCCCCATTACACATTGGTTGCAAAGCTGATTTGTGGTCATCTCATTCACGCCACCTTTGTTATTCTTGTACTCCAAAGCCAAGCAGGGTCATGAGCATAGCAAAGGGAAGGCTCAAAGATGCGTAATGGTATGATTCCTGATCACCCTGAGCCAAAAACAGCCTCTGAGCAATCACTTTCCACACAAAGCCAGACTGCGCTGATAGCGGGGATGCAGGCTTGGGCTTCGTCATAGGGGACACTTGTGTCACTTAGTAATAAATACCAGGGATGTCATGAAAAGGGATGTGAGGCTGCTGCTGCTTCACGATAAGCCAGGTTGGCACGTTTCCGTCATCAGTGATTTTAAGCTGAACCAAACTGAAGCTGGTGAGCAGAGGGAGGTGTGCTGAGCACTGCAGCACTCTCCCAGGCTCTTTCCTGCTCTCTCCCAAGCATTGATATTTATTCTGTGCTTTGCTGCTTTGCTCCAGTCCAAAGTGAAGATGAACCATCTTGCTGTGGGGCCTAAAAGCTCCCAAAGAGCAGTAGATCTTATAGGAAAGAGCTCCAAGGAGAACAAAAAATATCATCCAAGTTTCTGAAGCTTAAGGATGAGGAATCATCCCTGGCTTTGCTCGGTGTGTGCCTTCCATCTGCCTTCTGAGGCTTTGCAAGGTGTGCGTGCAGCCACATCTCTGGCAGGGCTCTCGGCTTCAACTGAGGCAGCAAAGAAAACCGAGGGATTTTCAAGACTCAGAGAGCTGGACGTGAAAAAAAAAAACAAAACACATCCCAAATGCTGCAGATAACGTCAGAGCAGTTGGCAGCCCTGCCTGCAGCGTGGTGGAGCAGCCAGGGAAACCGCTGGGCTCCTTCCACGTGAAGATCCAGGAGCATGAGGAGGAAAGACTGTGCCCGGCAGGCAGCGATGGACAGAGGCAGGAGTGCTGTTATTCCACTTGAATTTCAGCCTCCAGGGTGCCCATTTAAAAAAAAAAAAAAAAAGAAAAAAGCTCCAAGTTTCCTACCTCGTGTGTCAGACACATGTGCAGAAATCCTGCATACAGCACTGTGGGTCTGTTATCTCATCTCGCTGTTATTAATGAGCGTTTCTTAATCATGGGGTTATCCTATTTGTGGGCATACATGGGTACTGGAGCTGTGCGAGAGGCCAAGCCCTGCTCATGGGCAAAGTTCAGATGTCCCAAGGTGGGGATCACAATTATTGCACTCACAAATGAGTATTGGGAAGGTCAGACCTGAAATGCCTCGATGAGAAGCAGTGCTCACACTCCAAAATCTGTGTATCTTGTGTTTTCCTTTTGGTGTTCAAATCCTCCCCCTGCCTGTCAGCCTGCAGCCGTGAATCACTCATAGGCACGTGGTGAACACATGAAGGCTGCAAAATATTTTGGTGGAGCAGAGGAATGGGGGTGGGAGCACAAGATAACCCGGCAAACTGCTCCCAGCCCTCCCAGTGCCGAGGTTCTGCTGCCTCCAGCATTTACACTCAAGGGCATCTTTAGATATTGTAGTGCAGTAGGGCTGATATTTCCAGGAGTCATCAAGGGTTGCAAGTAAAAATAACTTCTCTGGGGCAAGTCCCAGCTGCTCACCAGACTTTGTGGCTTCTGCCGTCGGGATCTGGAGCAGGTTCAGATGGAAAAAGAGACCCTGAGAAGTGTCCTCCCCCAACAGAATCCTCCCCCAAAGCTCTGCATCTCCCAGAGGGGTGATGTTAGCGATGAGTCGCTGTTATAACAGCCCTTGTTGTCTCTCCGACAGCTTCACAGAAGCCATGAAGAGCCAGCCGAAGCTGGAGGGCTTGGACAGCCACTGGGCCTATAACTCAGGCTTGGCCATCATGGCTGTAGGGACCTTGTTTGTCATCTCCAGCTTCTTAGCACTGGGATTCACCGGGACCTTCCTAGGTAAGCACTAAAAATTCAACAGCTGAACCAGAAAGGTCATTTAATCCTCACGGAGTTGGACTTCGTCATCCCTGTGGGTCCCTCCCAGCTCGAGATATTCTGTGTCTATGATTTTGGTAGGGCAGAATCCCCCGTGAATTTCCTCTTCCTTGTCTTTGGGGTGCTGTTACTTTTGGTCTTGTCTTTGTGATACCAAAGCACGACATAGCCATGCTGTTACTTTGCACGGAGATGATCGTGCAGTGATTTTCTACAGCGAGTCTAATCACCCTCTGCGTCAAGCCTGAAATGTTAGATACCAGCTAATTATCTCAGAGATCAAACGTCCTACAGAGAAGGCAGCCCAAAGGCAGATCTTGTGAGCAGGTCAGCACCAGCACCAGCACTGCGCGGTGGGAAGAGGAGGAAGAAGAGGAGGGATGAAGAAGTAGGAGCCATCCAGCAGCGTTGTGCTGAGCCCACAGCTGTCCGGCACATGCTCAGGCACCATCTCATTTGCTCTTCCCCTCTGCAATAAACACAGCATTCTCTGACAGATTCTTTTATCTGCCGCTTCACAGCAAAAGGCATTTTCCACTGTGCCTGCTTTCACATTTAGAGTGTAATTCTATTAGCATTGTTGACTTTAGAAGCATGCCAGTATGTGTGGAATTCATAAAAATAAAATAGAGACAGGAACAATAAATACCAGAGGAAAGGGGCAGCTCCCGCTGGCTGGAATAATGACAGCTCCAGCTTTGACACTGCATTTAGGCTGTGCTTTTTGCAAGTGCTTTACAAACCAAATTCAATTAGCTCCTGCCGCGTCTCCAGGAAGAAGAGAGGGAGGGAATAAGCCTTCCTGCTTTCAAGTTGAGTTGCAAAGAAATGTGTTGAGTTGGCCAAGATCCTGCTGCCAGAAACAGATCCCAGTGCTCCTGGACGTGTGCTCTCAACATCGGTGCTCCTGGCTCCGTGTTGCATCCCTATCCCCCAGCCGTGGGGCAGAACGTACCCCCCAGTGATGCTGTGTGCATGGAGACGTGTCCAGGAGGCCGGGCAGGGCAGCACCCATCAGCTCGAGCTGGTTGAGCGCTCCTGAAGCACAGCCAGCTCTGGGCTTGCTTACGCAAAGCCTGATTCACTGCCCACGAGGACCCACTGGGCTTGAACCGCAGGGGGAAAGCAAAGGGGTGAGTCAGGCTCAGCGTAAGCAGGGGCACAGCCCCGCGCTCTGAGCAGGGAGGAGTTGGGTGCTGGTGGCCTCTCGTAGCACTTGTGCTCATCCTGCTGAGTCAGCGGCAAGGAGGGGTCTGCAGGTCTCAGGGGGCTCACAGGGGTGCTGTCTGGCTCAGGACCGTGCTCTCACCACACTTTTGCACGCACAGCACTGGCGCAGGCAGCGCTGGTACTTCTTGCTGCGGGTGGCAAAGAGCTGAGCTTCATCAGCAAGAAGAGGGTAACGACATCATCCTGATCTTCTCAGTCGACTGAGCTCAAGAGACGTTTTGAGAGAGCAAGAGATTCCCCAGCATTTAATAAACTGACTGAGACAGCATCGGATTTTTCCCTTTTGGGTTTTCTTAAAGCAGTGAGTGCTGAAGCAGGCAGGACAAGGAAATTGCATCAGGGCTGCTCGTTAGATCCCAGTGGTGCCACTCCCATTCTCTGCTGTGGCTGGATGCAGCCCATTGCCCTGACAGTTCTTCTCTCTCCCCTTCTCCCAGCCATGCACTGGCTGGAATTTATTTCGGAGCCATTTGCTTTATTTTCTGACACAGGCAATAATGAGTGCTTGACTTCCCAAGGGCCGAGGGCTGCACTGCATGCTCGAACCCATCCATCTGCACCCAAGCACAGTTCCTTTTACTGACCAAGATTTCAAGCAAATTGGACCTGACCGGACTCCATCAGTGGGTCATGGTGTACCCAGCAGCTCCGGGTCAGGCTTGGGGGGCTGTGGGAAGCACTGCTATATATAAGGATGAAAGGTCTGCAGGTCCTCGCTGCTGCTTGCATTCACTTTGTGCAAACCTCCCCAGTGCCAGCGCCCTTTGGGGAGCAAAGTGTTCCACCCGAAGGCGAGGGCGGCAGGGGATAATGAACGTTTTGACACAGAAGAAAGCACAGCAATGGGCTGTGGCTTCGGGGGGGCTTTCTAGCAGAACAATCTCCGAGTCACATTGCCAAGCGACTGTGAGAACATGTCGTGTGAATACCAGGCAATTATCTCACTTAGTGGCCTGTAGTTAAAGCCCAAAAGCATTGTATAATTGAGCAGGCGCTATTTATCCTTGGAAATAAATGTTTTTGCACCACGTGAGGTCAAAGAAATTACACCACGATCCAGGTAATAATAATAACCTTGAATACTTTGCACTCCCATCATGCCTTTTATCTGAATTTCCAAGCACTTTCTCACCATCCATTAATCCTCACCCCCACTGCACTATGAGAAAGACTGGTATTGTGATCGGTGCACAATGGCACTGGGAGGGACGAGGAGATTTGCCCAAGGGCAGGGAATGGGCTGGGGACACAACCCATGGCCGTGGGCTGCTCGATGGGTTACGCTGTGTCTTGTGCCGAGGACACAGAGCAAAATCCTTGCTGGCCTTCGTGGTCTCATTATAAGCCCAAGAGAAGCCAAAGCTCTGCATCCCAGCCCTGTCACTCCCCCAAAATGCCTCTGCACACATCTCCTCGCTTGTCATGGAAAGATTACTGTGAGGTTGATAGGAAAGCAGGTTGGAAGCTGACAGTTCTGAAAGCTTTCCTCGTTACAGATGAAAATCACCTATTATCATCATCATCATCGTGCCGATAATTGAGCGTTTTGTAGGCAGAGGTGCTATTTTCTGAAATTCTGAGAAATCCTCTGAACTATGAGATAAGAGTGGCACTGAATGGGGGCATTTGGTGGCGGCGGTCTCAGCTGTACCGTCACGAAACACCATTACTGTGCACCGGGCTCATTTCCCCATTAGATGTGTTTGATCCTGTGAGCTCGCTTCCTCATCAAGTGGCTTCAGAGGGGCGATTTTCAAATGAAAAAGCAGAACCAACCAGTTGGGACCTCGAGAGCTGTGTCCTGATGAGGAATGTAGCTGCCATCGCTTCACTGCAATGCACAAACGCACAGCCCTTCCTGGTGGGCAGAGAGCCATTCCCGGAAAAGCTGATGGAGATGGAGTAAACACAGCCTATTTGCTGCTGTTTCCTCAGCCTGAAAGTCAGCAGCAAAACCCTTTGTTTGCCGTTGCTCTGCCTCCATGGCAGGGATGCCCCATGGCGTTGCATTCTGATCCACCCCACTTCATGGAGCCTAATGAAAAACCCTTTGTTCACCCTACAGGGGATTACTTTGGCATCCTGATGGAGGCAAAAGTGACCTGCTTCCCCTTCAGCATCCTGGATAACCCCATGTACTGGGGCAGCACTGCTGTCTACCTGGGCTGGTCCCTCATGTGAGTATGTGCTCCTCTGATGGTACTTGGGGGGGTAAGGTGCCGGCTTGAATCGGCGGCCAAAGAAACGTTTGGTGACGGCAGTGACACAGCTGGGGAGTAAAGCAGCAGGGGAAGTGCAGCACGCCCTGGCTTTTCGCTTCCCAACTATTTTTGCACACGCAAAACCTTTCTCTGTCATAAAAAGACGTGTGGAATTAATTGTCGAAAAATAAATAACGGCCGAGTGCTGGGGAGAGGAAACATCAGCAAACGCTCTGCAGCCAAATGGGGTCCTTGGCAAGCTCTGCACGTGGAAAAATCAACAGCCAGGCCGAATTCATGCCGGGTGTCGCTCAGCGGGGGCCAGGCTCTGATACTAGGGATTGATGTGACCCTGTAATTACCTCTGGATGAAACAAAACAAGCCAGCACACCTCCCCCCCACTGCATGGTGATAGCACTTCCGAAAAACTCCTCGTGATACAACACAGCTTAATAGCCTGCTTAGGAGGAAATGAATAGGCTGTAATTTAGCAGTAAATGAGCAATATACTCAATTCTGTGTAATAAGTTTTATGTGGTTTTCATTTGATATCACATTTTATTTATTTGCCTGGGAGTAAAAACCACGGCAGGGTTGTGTCGGGAGCCCGTGGAGTACTGCTGGACTTTATCACCTGGTGTTTTGCACAGGCACTGCCACGTGGGACACCTCTCTTCTACATCAGATGGGAAAACAAAGCACTTTGCCACTTCTCGCCTTCCCAGCCACATGCACAGTATTGCAGTGCTTTCTGGCCCCTGTTAATGAGTAAAGCCTGTGTCACTGAGCCTTGTGTTCGTTCTGCACTTTGACATCCCCCCTGCAGCCGTCAGGGCTCGCTGCACTGCACCCTTTGCCTTCCTTGCAGCCCCATGGCAAGTGGGTTGGGTCCAAGCCCTGGGAAACGGTGCACAAGAGCTGGGGGACAGGAGCTGCAGGGGTCGGGGGGACAGAACCGCACATGCCACCCCACAAGGAGGTGTTTGGATGGAGAGCTTGTAAGGAGATTCGTATTATTTTACAATGGAGCCATTTCCTAGAATCCCTGCCCAACCAGATGAGCCCTCTCGAGCTGTTTATGTTGCAGAAATTCCTCCCTCACCCCCACGACGGAGCAACTTCATGCTGGGTGCACTTCACTTTGGTCTTTAGCCACAGTCCTGGGCAAAATAAGCTTGAAGTGGCTCGAGACAACAGCACGATTGCCTCTTTTTCTCATTAAAAGGCTGCCACCATAAAGGGCAGCGAGGCGTGAGCAACAATTGCTGTTGACAAATTGTTGGAGCTGTGCAAAGTGGCACCAGGGCACAGCGCGCCTGGTCCTGTGGGAGCTCCACACAGCCCTGCACACTGTGATGGTGACTGTCTCTCTTCCCTGGGATCTCAGCTTGGGTTTCTGAGTTGTAATTGAGATCCTAGGGCTCTTCTGAGCTCTCCGTGGGGCCGCAGGGCTTTGAGATGTGGGTCAGAGCCAGCGTTCTGGCAGCAGGGATTTGCAGCTGAGCTGTTGGCACACGAGGAGCACAACTTCTGGCTGGTTTTGGACAGGCCTGAAATGTAGAGCATACTTCTCCTCCCTCAGTGATATATTACACCCATATTGTGGCATCAGAGCCCATGGATTTGATTCATTTACATCCACAAGGGTACATACTGCGTAATGTCAGCGAGTCTGGCAGCACCCCAGACAGCCTGTGATTAGGACTCCAGCATTAAGAGCATCACTCGAGGCCAGAGCTGCTATTTTCTCCTTTCCAGAATGTTGCACATATCCCAGACTCAGCTAATGGCAGCTCCTTGGACAAAACAAATGTGTCTGCTAAGTACACAGCGGGCAGCACTTCGACCCCTTCTGCACACAGCGAGCAGTGGGCACAGAGCAGCCTGGGCTCCTTGCTGTGCCTACAGGATGCACAGGGAGAGGTTTGCTCCACACTTGTCGTGAAAATGGGAGCAGCAAGCCTACAACAGGAGCAAATGCCCCATGTTCAGTGCTCAGGACCAGCAGTGCTGGAAGGGAAGGATGTGAGCACACAAGCATTGCTCTTGCAAAACGTCTGCAGCAGTGTGGAGACGCAGCAAGGGCTGGGGACAGACAAACTCTCAAAAAAGCCCCTGGCTGCTACCAGGAGCACAAAACCTACCCGTCTGACTCATCACTGACCCTGCTACAAAATGAGCTGTTGCCCAAGAAGTAGGTCGAGCTCATAAGAGGAGTGAAACACCAAGATGTTTCTTATTGCTCCAATCGAGCGGTCTCGTTTCTCCCGAAAGACAAATGGAGCATTAGTTGTCTGGAGATGGCCTTGTGTATCTGTGGCAGGGGAAGTGCTTTAACTCATGGCAACAGGCTGTGTAAATCAGAGCAGGCACTGCAGCCAAATGATGCAATTAGAGGTCTTGCTGTCAACAAACAATCATGCAAATTTGTTCTCTCTGATACAAATCAAGGAGGAGACATGACTAAGCATGTAATAGCAGGAGGTTGGGAATGAAGAAGTCGTCCCATGTTTCCTAATGAGAAAAAAAACCTTGTTGTAAAATGGAAGCAGTGGAAAGGTGAAGATTTGTATACATCTCTCCAGGAACTGATGTGGCCAGGTGCTACCTGATGGCTGCTTTGGGTGGCGTAGGGCTCAGGTCGTTGGGTGTCTCCTCTGAAGGCACTTTTTCCCAGAGGGCTGGTCCCCTTGCATGAGGGTTGCAAGGTATTTATCCTCACCAGGGACCAGCTAAGTACATTTTTCTGCTGACAGCCAACTCCTGTCCTCATCAGAGAGCTGAGCTCCAACCAGCAATTAAAGACAAGCAGCAGTGTCCTAATTAAGGGCACGTGCAGCCAGTAGCTAGAGGCATAGGATGCAGAAGGGAGGTTTGGGAGTCTGATGCTAAGCGATGAACTGGACACAGCCATGCTCCTGGCTGGGGAGATGAAACTGGGACTCCACAGGGAGTCTGCACATCATGGAGTGCTCCTGGTACCTGGTTTGGAGGCTGCTGGGATCCTGGGGCCTTAGCAATGACCCCACTGCCTTCACCAGCCATTCTTTGCCATCTCTTCCAAACCTTACCATCCCTTCCATCCCCTACCATCCCTTTTATTCTATCCACCCTTTCCATCTTTTCCCATCCTTGCCATCCCTTCCATCTCAGCCTGTGATGGCTCAGCTCGATGTCTACGCAACCATACGCTGCTCTGTCTGCCAGGTGCCTGCTGCACCCCGGGTGGCCGTATTTCTGTGCACATCAGGCATTTCCCTTATAGCGCGCTGGCTTGGAGCCACGGCCGTACGTAAGCAGCTGCTCAGCTATTAAGCAGCCTTATAATCTCAGGACTTAGCATCAAAGCAGAAACTCTCTGAACAGAGACATGCGGGGATCAGACTTGAAAGAAGTTGCCGAAGTAGGCTGGGGAAGAGTCTTTGCCAAGTAACATCTGTCTAAGACAGTTAACATTAAGCACACAGAAAAAATCCACCTTTTGTTCACTTCTGTTTAATGAGCAAGAGAGTGCTCTCGTGGAGCCTAACGTCTCATTTCACTTTCTAAAGCAGGTCTTGCATAAGCCCATGTACTCACCTGATCTTTTCCTTCTCTTTCAAAACAGGCATGCAAGCCCAGCTGGCCTTTTGCTGACAGCTGTAGTGGCAATTTCCTACACAATTGCAGTGCTGTACGAGGGGTGAGTAGCTCTGCAAAACTGGAGAGCTTCTAATTATTTCGACCAGCTTTAACTCCCAAGGTTTCGGGGAACTGCAGAAGCAGAGATGTTTTTTTCCGATTCATTCAGCGGGGAATAAGGAAAACAGAGAATTGTTTTCCAATTGTTTTCATAATGGGCAGATTCCTTTCTGAAACTATGTGCTGAGTTCTAGGAACATTTGTGCATTTGCTTATTTTTACCAAAATATGTTGTGTTTTTTTTTTCTCTTTCGGCTGCTTAATTCTGTCTATATGAAAGCAATGAGGAAGGCAGGAAGAGGGCTCATAGTGGCATCCGATGGGGTGCAAGGAGAACATTTTGCATTTGTTAATTTCTTGGAAGGGCTTCTCTGATATTTCACCCCACAGCTGTCTGACAGCCCTGGGTGAAATACCCAGAATGGTCTCAGAAGCACTGGGAAATGTCTTTTGTGGAGGTGGGAGGTGGGAGATGGGCTCCCCCAGAGTGCGGCACTCATCATTTCATCTTCTTTCCCCCTTCTTTTGCCCTTCTCCTGTGCCTGCACCCACAGGCCTTTCACGGAGGAAATCTACCGTCAGAAACAGAAGGGAGCCAAGAGCAATTAGCGACAGGTACGTTTCCATAATGGCAATGCCGTGTGCTCTGGGTTCTACACGAGGTCCTTACCAGGCTCTGCTCTTTGCCTCTCACAATGCAGTGCCTCAGACACTCAGTGCAGTGCGCCCTGCTGCGCCTCGTGCTGTCTGATTTGCCCATTTTCCTACTGAGATGTTTCCTAGTAATTAGCCCAGCAACCCCTAATGAGCCAACTGAGCACCCTGCAGTCTTGGAAGCCATCAGAAGAACAGTACGAGCACGGCACAGAAGCTGGAGAGCCCCAGTCAGTCCCCTGACCTGTCCTACACTGACAGCTGAAGATCTGCAGGGATGAGGCAACCCAGCTCCAGCACCAGCCTGGAGGGCAGAACAGTGATGGAGGCACCGGGGGCCTTTTGGAAGCAAGGTCTGAGCATGCAGCAGCATGGCAGCAGGTGATCCTCCATGCCTACAGCTGCTAAGGATGGGGTGCATTGGACGGCCGTTCCTCAGTGTTGGGCACTCTGTGCTTTTTGGACAGCATGTTGGACCTCGTTGCTCGCTCTGCAGGCTGGATGTGGAGAGGACAGCACAGCTCGCTGATCCTCTGTAGCAAACAGACACTGCTGAAGAGGCATGGCTTGATCAAAGTGGTGCCCATGCAGCTCTCAAACTGCAGGGGAAGGAAGAAGGGCAGCCGCTGCAAATCTGACCATAAACCCGTCCAGAGCAGAGAGACCTCCTCGTCCACTCCAGTGCTTTCCCACCACTACAGAGCTCTGTAGCATCTCTGTGCTATTTGCAAAGGCTCCCAGACAGGGGACAGCAGGGCACATAGATGTGAATGTCCCACCTAAGCAACTGCCCAAGAGGACAGAGACATGGCAACTGACCCATGGCAAAGCCCCAGCATGGAGAAACCAGGATGAAAGTGGAGAAGACCAATGGAAAGATTCAGTCCCCATCAGCAGAGAGAGCAGTCCCCTGGTGCCGGTGCCCCACTGCCCCATGGCTCTCTGGGACCCAGGGACAAACCCCATCTAGTCCCTCCAACCCCATGCGTCTCCTCCTTTCCCCATGGCCACACGAGGCTCCTGCCCACCATCCCACCACACAGTGCCTTGCCCCAACCAGCCGGGATGAAACACAGCCTGGGCTCATCCCTGCTGTTGGATCTGGTTCCAGAAGGAAGCTCCCAGGGCTGACGTCACAGCCCCATACTCAATGTTTACAGAATTTTCCCAGAATGGTTTGAGAAATAAGTTATAAATGACAAAAAGAGAGGAAAAAAAAATCACCAAAAACTAAAGGGAAGGGATCAGTGATGCTCCCAGCTCCCGCGGGGATGTGGGCTGAGTCTGGTCCTGCAGTGACGCCATGCTTCGTCCCAGCATCACAACATTCCCTCTGGAGAAGGTCCTCTCTTCTCCCAGCACATCAGTCTCATTCCCTCCTGCTCGTGCCCAGCTGTAACTCACCCTTCCAGCATTGCTCAACAGGAATTAAAAGTGTCGGTTACTTTCTCTCATTTTCTTTCTTTTCCTGTTTCCTCCAGCAGGGCTCAGGGACGCTGTGCTTCTGTTTCTGAGCCATTGCACAAGGATTATTTTTTATTGGTATCTCAACGACCTTCCTCCTAAAGACTTGGGCATAGTATTTTATTTTTAGATAAGTTTCCACATCCCCTCCACGTTGAATGTTTATAGACAGAGGCTAAAGCAGCCCAGTGCCATAGCAACCAGCAAGGAGGGGATCCATTGCACTGTGCAGACATTCGTGTCAGAGTTGCCAATCCAGGCTCGAAGTCACTCGTGCAAATAAATTCAGATCTGCTGAGAGGCGAAATCGGTGTTTGCAGAAGAGCCGCGTGCTTGTTAGGAAGGATTGCTCCACTGGGAACACAGCGAGAGCCGTGCTGCTGCTGCCTCGCTCCCAGTGCAGGGACCACCACAAGGATGGGGAACTCTGGCTGCACAGCTCCTGTCCCCAGCCAGGATGACCCCCCGGGATGGTGTGTACTGCCATAAACCCACTGATGGGGCCACGCTCCCTCGCAAACTCACGGCATCCCAAAGGCCCAGAGGCTCGGTGCTGCAGTGGGTGCTTCACACCCAGCCCTTCCCTCTCTGCTCAGCTCATCTATGGGGCTGTGCCCAATTTCGCACCGCCGGTGCCATGCGGGGCATGCTGTGATGTTCAGGTTTGGCACAGCAGTTTGTTTGCAGCCTTGGGGGAAAGTGGCACGAGGCCGTGTGCAGATACAGCAGATAACTCCCTGCGCTCGGTGCATTTCTCCAATGCAAACACCAGGAAAGGAGGAGCTGGTTAAATGACAACTGCTGGCAGTCAGGGACAGTCAGGTCAGTGCGGCCACTGCACGCTGTGCCCCTGCTCACCCCACACCACACAGACCCCAGCACTGCCCTCAGTCACATGTCAGCAGGGTTCTGCCCCACATTCCCCACCTCTGCCAACCTTGCACGAGCTCCATGTGCACGTGGTGCTGTATACGTGTGGTACCGAACACATCAAACTCCATGGGATGTGTTTTTAGGGAACACTGCCCATGCAAACCCAAGTTGTTGCAGTGCATGGCACTGCTGGGATCCCCTCTGCAGGGGCACACTGGGCTGGATCCTGATTGCTCTTCCTTGGAGGCATCAGAGCCAGACAAGCAGTCCTGGAGCCCCACACTCCACAGCGACCACCCATCACCTCTGTGCCGTGTTTGCTTGCGTCCAAAGCTGCACTTCCCTCACCTTAGGGAGAAAAAGGCTATCAGCCCTTACGTGGAACACAAACATATTAGGCAGTAACAGAGAACAAACACAAGTCGCAATCGAGTGAGCACTTCTCACATCAGCAGAGCTGGCAGCAGCCACAACCCCGCATCGCTCCCACTCGGTCCTGGATGGGATTTTTGCTGAGTTGGCAGTTTTGCAGTGTGGCTGGCAAGAGGGGAACGGGGCCCCAGGGCTCTGCAGGGGTGCTCCTGCACTGTTTCCCAGCGCTGAAGGTCGGTGTGGCCATGCAGGGGTGTGGGTTGGTCTGGCACCAGTGGGTGAGTTGGGGGTTGGTGCGGAAGGAAGAAAGGAGTGAGCACAGCGCTGCCCAGCAGTACGTGGGCTTTCAGGAGCGGGTTGGGCACTGACTGCTTCATCAGAGCCCCGAAGGAAGGGATGTGATGGGACTCATCCTCACAGGGGCTGCCTGCTGCTGGATGCCGGTGCTCAGCAGCCCCACAGCCTGTAGAGCCCATCTCTGATTGCTGTTTCTTGGGCTCTGCTTTCATCCGAAGGCCTTTTATTTTTGTCCCATTGTCCTGGCAGCTGCTGCCATTTCCATGGGAACCCTCCTGAAATCTGCAGCAACGCAACTGCTGGGGTCACCAAGCCTCTCTCTCCCCCATGTCCTATATTCCAGGCCTGCAGCCACCCAGGTCCGATTACAGGTGACATTTCTCTCTAATCCCTGGGTGGCTGATGCTCCTCAGAGGTGAGCAGGTGCTGCTGGAGTTGGGTACAGATCCAGATGCTTCCACTGTCCCTGGGCTGTGAAGCTGAGCCCTGTTCTGTTCTTGGCCGCTCCAAGCACATGGCACAGCTGTGAGCTGGGTCCCATCCCAGTCATGATAATTAGAAGCCCATCAAAAAAAGTGATGGGAGGAGAGGAGAGGATGCAGAACGCCAGGAGAGCAGGGCACAGAGCTGCCTCATGCACATGTGACACCACAGCAGGAGCCATGCTGGTTGGACTGAATGATCTTAGAGGTCTGTTCCAACCTTGGTGCTGATTCTTTGATTCTATGCACACAATAGTTGGGGATTTGAGGCACCTCTGGCTTGATCTATCGATCAAACCACAAGGGTGAAACAGGAGACATGAAAAGTGTTGCAAAAAAAAAAAAAAGAAGAAAAGTAGGAGGGTGAAGGAAGGAAATAAAAGCAGCCCCTGATGCTCAGAGACACAGCAGCCCACTGCTGCCCTGCATCTCATCTGGGAAAAATTATACGTTGTGAATTATGTGCTTCTTTTGAAAAGCCATAAAGGGGATTTAATAAAATGAGACAAGCTAATAATATAGGGAATGAAGAGCAACCCCAGGTCCTGCATCTTGATTTCATCAGATACTTTTCTCCCTGGGACACGCGGGAGCTACAGCAGAGCCCTCCCTGCCTGCCCTGCCCAGTGCTCCTCCCTGCTGGCTCCATCCTGGGGAGCAGTGGGGCAGCAGTTGGAGCTTGGGGGAAAACAGCAGGAATTTGAGAGCCAGGAGTGCAGGGCTGGGGGTGTGCACACATACAAAGTCCCTGGTGCTGTGTGGGACAGGTGCTTGATAGGACAGGACAACAGGACAACATGGTAAATCCTAAGAGTGGAGATACAGAGCTCATGTGGCATCCACTCCTCTCCATGGCCCAGGAGGGGTCTGGGGGCTGTGAGCTCTGGGACAAAATCCCTTCTCATCTTTTAACCCCTTGGACTCATGGGAAGCAGCACAGCCCTGGGTGCAGACACCTCTTGTCTCCAGCAGCGAGCAGAGCCGTGTGCTGATGCAATTGTTCCTTTCTGAGCGTCCCTCCAGGTCTCCTCTTCCAGGCTCAGCTGTGCCATGCACGCTCAGAGCTTTCCGGTACATTTTGCTTCCTGCACCTCCACTGGCACAGCGTGTCCAGGTGGGACCCTGGGGAGCTGCACGTTCTGCCCATTTGCGCCACTTTCGTGGAATTCTGTTTGAGGTAGGAACACGGATGGGTGAAAAGAAACATTGAGACAGCGGGGAGCGATGGGTGCTGAGGATGCTGGGTTGCAGAAAAAGTTCCCCCAACCTGCAGGCTTCATGCAGAGCAGCTGTGTGAGGAAACACGGGGCCCGCATCCTGCAAAGCCAGCAAAGCCAGCACCCACCAGGCTGGTCGGACTGCAGTTGGGGGAAATGCTGCCACAGCTGCCCCTGCTTCGGGCTCAGGCAATCTGCAGCCAGCTCAGAAACAGGCGGTGGGTTTTTGACAGCCGTATCCGTGGGAAGGCGCTGCCTCACGGCGAGGTGGGGCTGCGCTCATCCATCACAGGATGCAAGCGAGCGTGCTCTGTGTGCAACGGCAGTGCTGAGGTGCTCCTGGGGGACCGAGGCTTAATGCCTCATAATGCTGCTCTGCCCTGGCTCTGCGTGGTTCTGAGAGAGCCTTGGGTACTGCGCCCTGGGCTGATGGATGGCGGATGTGGGCTCTGCCAGCCCCGGTCCCACTTGTACCCGGGGGTCACAGCTCCTGTCGCAGCCCCACACCCAGCCCTCACCTCTGCTATCACCAAAGAGCCCTTTG
Source organism: Perdix hodgsoniae (assembly GCA_035772895.1). Lineage (NCBI taxonomy): Eukaryota > Metazoa > Chordata > Aves > Galliformes > Phasianidae > Perdix > Perdix hodgsoniae. Next base: position 6,950,966 of record JAPSGF010000014.1, on the reverse strand, counting down.
GAGAAATGGATTTTCCATTTGCTAAAGCCTGCTAGCCCAAGAGGAGGCTTCGAGCAGGCTATTTTTACCCATTCCTGGCACTATTAATAGGGGTACGGTTACCAGCAAGATCTAATCAAGGTATTTGATGTGTCTGTCCCCCAGAGGTAGGCACTTCTTATTCCTCTTGCTGCTCTCCGTCAGCTGCTACAATTAAATGATCTTTTCGTTACTTTGGGTTGCTACATTTGTACTTTATAACGGGCCCTTGGCGCTGCTCTCTGTCTCGCACTCGGATCAATAAGGGCTCAGTCCCATCCACACCACGTCCCACGGCCTCTGCCAGAGCTGCGGCTCTTTGGCAGCTGCCTCACAGCTGCAGCGCCTCCATAAACCAATGAGTGCTTAAATTAACCTCCAAGTGCGAGAACACCCCCAGAGGAGGCGGTCAGCTCAGCAGCATCCATTTCTTCAGCAGTGCTGCTGAAATGTCCCGTGCCCCACAAATTCCAGCTTCCACCCGTCCCTGAGACCCGTGCAATGTTGCAGATGGGACACGTTTTCGGAACCACGTTTAAGCACCGACTTTTGCAAAGTCGCTGCGTTTGTTTGAACGCCCTCAGGGGTGTTGTTCGTCCAGAGTTTCCCAATCGCACCTATCTCCGGTGAGAGCCAGCCGCCGGCAGGAGCATCCCTGCATTCCCGCGAGCATCGTCCTTCACTGCCCCGGGGGCTGCGGGTCCGGGGTGCGGCCGTGTCCTCCTCGGGGGGCTCGGGCTGGGGGGGGAGGCTCAGCCCGAGCCGCGGTGGGGCCCTCGGCCGCGCTCTAGCGGGGGCGGGAGGGGCTGCAGGCGGCGGGGTGCGGGCAGGGGCTGGGATGGGGCCGAGATAGGGAGAGGGACAGGTTGGAGTGGGTATGGGAATAGGGTCGGGATAAGCTCGGGATGGGCTGAGAGTGGGATAGGGTCGAGCCGAGACCGGGCTCGGGATAGGGCTGAGGAAGGAGCTGAAGACGGGCTTGTATCAGCCTGGGGTAGCAGAGCTCGGGCCGGGATCTCAGCAAAAAGCACAAAGTCCCCCTTTCGGGGCTGCAGCACCTGGCGGCACCCCGACTCTCGGCTCCCAGTCCTGCGCTGTGCCCCGAACTCCCCAAAAAGCTCCGTTTCTGCTGCTTATCCCACGCACGGGACTGTAAGCGCGAAACGAAGCCGGGCTGCGGCTCCCCGAAGTCTCCGCTCCGCGTCTCGGACCCTCCGGTCCCCGTTTGGGTCGGGCGGATCGCCGAAACCCGCACCCCCGGCAGCACCGCCCGCGGGACGGAGCCGCGCCGTGTGCGGGGCGGAGCGGGGCGGCACTGACTCAGCCCCGGGCCGTGACGCGCCGAGGGGCGGGCGCCGCATCCTGCATATAACGCGGAGACCGCGGGCGTGCAGAGCTCAGAGCGGCCTTCCAGCCTGGGAGAGAGCGGGGCCGAGCAGTCGGGCACAACTCGCCTTCCTCATCCTCTCGGCGCAAGCTGCACTTCGTTCGGCTTCAATGAAACTGGCAGCGATGATCAAGAAGATGTGTCCCAGCGAGGCTGAGCTGAGCATCCCTGCCAAGAACTGCTACCGAATGGTCATCCTGGGCTCCTCCAAGGTGGGCAAGACGGCCATCGTCTCGCGCTTCCTCACCGGGCGCTTTGAGGAGCAGTACACTCCCACCATCGAGGACTTCCATCGCAAGTTCTACAGCATCCGCGGTGAGGTCTACCAGCTCGACATCCTGGACACGTCGGGCAACCACCCCTTCCCTGCCATGCGGCGCCTGTCCATCCTCACAGGTACGCGGATGGGGAGCTCCAGGAGGAAATGGGGGTTCTCCTGTTGGAGTTTGGGTTTTCTCGGTCACTTTAGAGATGGTTTTCTGCCCATCTCTGGGTGGGATTTTGTGCGTGCAGTGGGTGTGTGACTTTGTTGCCTGGTTCTGCCCTCCCCTGTGTGTCTATGGGTCGGTGTGTGCATCCCCATCTCACGTCCCCACTTTGTCTCCAGGTGATGTTTTCATACTTGTGTTCAGCCTGGACAACCGGGACTCTTTCGAGGAGGTACAACGCCTGAAACAGCAGATCCTGGAGACCAAGTCGTGCCTGAAGAACAAAACCAAGGAGAACATCGAGGTGCCCCTGGTCATCTGCGGCAACAAAGGCGACCGGGACTTTTACAGGGAGGTGCAGCCCCGAGAGATCGAGCAGTTGGTGGGCGCAGACCCCAAGAAATGTGCCTACTTTGAGATCTCGGCCAAGAAGAACAGCAGCCTGGATCAGATGTTCCAGGCGCTCTTCGCCATGGCCAAACTGCCCAGTGAGATGAGCCCCGACCTGCACCGCAAGGTCTCGGTGCAGTACTGCGACATCCTGCACAAGAAGGCTCTGAAAGGCAAAAAGCTGCTCAAAGAGGGCGGCCGGGGCAGCACGGAGGAGGCGTACGGCGTCGTGGCTCCCTTCGCCCGCCGGCCCAGCGTCCACAGCGACCTCATGTACATCCGTGAGAAAGCCATCGGCGGAGGGCACAGCAAGGAGAAGGACCGCTGTGTGATCAGCTAGGAGCCCCAGCGCGAAGGAGGGAAGAAGGGAGGAAGGAAGGAAGGAAGGAAGGGAAGGGGGAAGGATGCTCGTTTCCAACGGGCCTTTGGGCAGGCAGGAGGGTGGGCACGCACCCAGCTGGGCACAGACTTGCCTCTTCCCCAGCCTCCCTCCTCCCATCGGCTTCCCCCCCCCAGGGCACACGTTGGGAGAGGGGGAGGAATTGGAGGCAGGAGGGGACCAGGGAGATAATGATAATGGCAAAGTGCAGATGGTGAGCTGGGGGGATGAGCATTCCCAAACTGCCCAGCCTTGGGCCAGGGCATTGCTGTGAGGAGGGCAGAGACCTGTGAGAATCCACCTGGGGCTTATGGGTTTCTTTTTGTTTCCTTCTGTTTGTTTTTACTTGAGAAGCTGTGCACGGACTCTGGCTCTGTGTCGTGTGTTTGTCTGTGTTCGCCAAACACGTGCAGAAGACACTTCTAAGCTGTTGCAAAGACTCTGCAGAGTTACAGCCCCAATGGACCAAAAACTGACTCTTGTTTACATTTGTCTTGTCTGATTTGCAAGATTTGGGGGGCGGGGGGAGCGGGAAGGGTTTTTTAAATGAGAAAACAATAGGCACTTTACGTAGGTATTGGTTGTCATTGACATGAACAAAAACCTTCAAGTGTTTCTACCGTGGCTGAAACTTGATGTTTTATTTTTTCTACAAAATAATAAAAATCTTTTTCAAATGATACTTTGTGGCTTTTTGCCTTTGCTTCTTCCCCGATCCCTGCAGCAAAACCAAATCCTGTCAAACCCGGGCCAGATCCCAGCTGTAAGGCTGGATCAGTACACGGCTCAGTGCCTTTATTACCCCACTTTCTCTGACTCCCAGTGCAAAGGTTTCTGTCTCAGAAAGCGGCTGCAGAGGGCAGCGGGGCCATGCGTGCTGTTACTCAAGCAGGCTGCTGAGCCAAAGCCCTTTCCTCACTCCACTGGGCAGCACTGATCTGCATTGCTGTCCGTCCCACAATAAGCCAGGCATTGCCATGTCGTTCACAGCAGAAACCAAGTGAAATGACATCATTTAATGACAAAGAGCTCATTGTGCTTCATGCCTTCCCCCGATTAAATAAACACTCTTTAATGATGTCAACAGAGAGTGATTCATTTGCACCCGGTCCAGGATATTGTTTTTATTTTGCAACATGAGTAAAGGAAATACTTTGCTCGAAAGGTCACCTTTGCATCTGACGGGTTTTGATCTCTCAGTGCCAGTAATCGCTGCTGGAAGTGAAAGGAAAAAGTGAAAGCTCTGCAAAGAGCAGCTCTCTCTGGCTCCAGATTCTCCAAAGCAGCCTGCTGGTTGTGATCACACTCAGCAGCCCCATTCCACCCTTAAGTTGCACAACAGACCTACATTTAATATGTATTAATGGGGAAAAATTCTACTGAAGCCATGAGATGTGGGCGAGTGAGACTGCAAACAAAACCACTTCAGTTTGGTCTGAAACTTGGATTCGAGTTAACTTGTTGCTCTGCTAAGTGCCAGGCATTTCTTTGGAAGCACTTTGCTCCTTCCAGCTCTTCACACGGCCTGGTTTGACAGGAATAGCAGCTGGCCAAAAGGAGAAACCTCTGTCCAGGCATGAAACACAAGAATGTATTGAGCTGGAACAGGGAATGCCTGGCAGAAAGGTAATTTCAGTAATAAAAAAGTGTACATTGTGCTTTGTTTATCTTGGTGTTCTGCTTTGCTCAGAGTTTACATGCGGGCACCTTCCCAAAGAAATCACTAGCAAAGCGCTCAGTGGGGACGGAGTGATCTCTGAGCTACAGGTGAACTGAACCACCCCAGCTCCCAGAGAGCGTAATTACCTGCCTCTTGACTTTGAGAAGCCAAATCCTACCCAAACAGACCCTGTTCTCATTGTTTGAAAGCTCCCTGCTCTCGCATGCAGGCTCTCAACCAGCTCTGTATTTCACCACTCCGTTTTTCACCTCCTCCACTCCTGAGCTGCTCCACCTTTCAGCGTTAACTCAGAGAACCGTGAGATCGGAGAGCTTGTCACATACCTGTTAGTGGGTGAGATGCTCACCAGGTTGTCATCTGACACCCAGCAGCTCCCAGCAGGAGGACAGAGGACAAGGAGTTCTGAGACCCATCTGAATGCAATACAACATTCGAGAGCTTTCCACGAGCGTCTGACGAACGTTCAATACTCAGTGTTTGTGTTTGTGTTCGTGGGAAGTCCCTGGAGCATTTCAGACACAGAACTGATCCACCCTGTTGAGCCTGACTTGTGTCACTTAGGGAATAACTAAAGCTGCTGTCAGCTATGCCTTTTGTTTTAATCCTGCTTATCCTTTTTCTGCTGTAAGAGTAGGATGCCCGGTGTGTTGCTCACCAAGTTGGTGTGCAAGCCTTACGTATCCAAAGCCCACTGAAATTTGCTCCCCTGGCAGGCTCTGCTTTGCTCTCTCATCACCAAAAAGCAATGCTAAGAGAGAGAAGCAGAGCCCAGGCTGTGCACCAGCCCTGTGCTGCCATACCCCAGCCCCACTCAGCCCACATGCACTCAGTGAACACAAAGAGAGACAGTTTGGAGTTTCTAACCTTTACTTGACTCGTTTCAAGCACAACTACCAGTTGTTTAAAAACTGAGAAAAATACAAAAGCAACAGAAAGCAATCATTCCTCTTCCAACACACTGACTTGCAAAGCATCCCAGAGACCCTGCCCAGCAAACAGGCTTTCCAGGTCCAACAGCTTGTGCTTCCCCTGCATGTTCCCTTTCAGTGTTTGTCATTTCAGAAGTAAAAAAGAAAAAATGTGGAAAATACCTTTTTTTTCTGTTGAACTTAACCAGCAGGTACTTCGATCTTTTCTTTAGAGAAAACATAATGTGCTCTGCTTGCTTGAATGAAAAAAATATGACCAACCCCAAGGGAAAAGTGCTGCACATACAAATGTGTACAGTCCTACAGCAGATCAAAGCAAAGGCACTGTTGTAACCATCGCATGTGAAGGACATACGAAGGGTTCTGGTTCAGTGTCACATGGCTGTGACCCACACAGCCACAACTTCGCAGTAACGTGACAAAAAAAAACACAAAGTAAGCCTCTGCCAGCTTTTTCTCTCCTTTCCAGCCAGGAGAAGAGGCATTCCAGACTCAGACTGCAGAGCTGTTCCCTTCCTACTCCTTGGGGATTTCGAACATACAAAGGCTCTTGTACTTCTGCAGCAGTTCATTCTTGGTCCTCACCTGCTCCCGCAGGTTCTGCAGCTGCTGCTGCTGCTGCTCTGGGCTCACACTGATGCCAGGCATGGCACTGATCAGCTTCCTCATCTCCTGGAACTTGTTCTTGAGCTCGTTCAGCACCTGGTGAACATCCTGGCTATCCTTGTCCATGCTGCAGAGGGAAGAAAACAGAGACATGATTCACATCTCCTGTTGGACAGGCCTTCAGCCTGCTGGGGGACTGTGTAGTCAGGGCTTATGCTGGAATTCACTGGGAAACTTTTGCTCCTGGTATCTAATTCACACCCAATTCACCTATCACAACAAAACAACCAGAGACAGATACACAGAGCGGGCAGCCACTGGGACAAACTGGTTTCCTGGTCATTTTCAGCACACAATCCAATAACCTTAATTGCCATCCTACAGGTTAAGACCTGGTCTGCAGTTTTAAAACACTACCACAAACTCTCACTCTGTTTAAATTCCCGTACAGGGAAGGTAAGATTACACACACATGTTGTGTGTAGGCACCTGGGAAAAAAGGGCTCAGCCCCGCCTGTGACCTGTTGCCAAAGCAATACAAAAAATCAATGCAGTCAAACAGCTTGACAGCAGAAAATAGAAATTGTTCCCCAAAGTATCAGAGTGTCCAATGGCAGAGAAAACGGCATTTCAGAGCTTCAGAACGACTCTCTGGGGATGTCTACCTAATAAAGAGAAGCGACAGCTTATTTTTTAAGAGCAGCACAATTGCTTCTGCAGCTCTGTGCTTCTCAAGGATCAGTGTTGTCTGAGGCAGCGTCTGCCCTCAAACCCTCATTAGTATCTGCTTCAGCTTTGTTAGCAACGGCGAGAAGTTTTACGATTCCAGGCAAAGGCGAGACTGCTTCCAAGGCAGCGCTAATAACGAGAGTGGGATGCTGACGGCCTCTGAAAGCTGGAAGCCTGTTCAATAGCCAGACCCAAAAATAAAACTACTTGGCATGACCAGGGCAGAGAGGTGCTTGATTATAACTTTGGGGAATCGTGACACGACTGAGAGCAAAACTTTTAACCAGATGGTCCCGTTCATTTCAGCAGCCTGTTGGAACAAAATATTCATTACTCCTCTCTAAATAAAACTGCAGCTGGTACTATAATGTATCCCCATTATGCAGGCATTTATGGTCAAGTTGACAGTGGAAAAATACAGGCACACACACGTTGCACATCTGGGAAGGATGGGTTGGCACTGCCTTTAATCCACACTTGCTGCATGTTGGCTTCGAAGGGCCGACCAGGTCTCTCCACAGCTTGTTCTCTTCTCCACGCACAGAGAATGGATGGTTGCCTGTTTGGTTGGTTGATTTGAAGGGATAATTATTTTCAGGTTTGCTGTTTTTATTTTTCTGATGGGAGGTTTTCAACTAATTGAAGCAGCTCCTTCTGTCTGAGGGCATGGACAGGCAGGGGTGAGAGGAGGAGTGGGAAGAGTTCAGCCACCTGCAATTACACAGGTTTAAACACAATGTCCAGCCACAGCCTGTGTCGATGGACAGTGCTTAGGATCTTCCTTGAAGGACTGAGTTCTTCAGACCCCTCCCGAGCTGCCCACCAGCTCTCCTTCACTGGTGTCCCTCCATCGTGTCTCACCTGCAACTCCTGGCTACAGCAGCACAACCCACCATCAGAAGAACCACACACCTCACAGGTAATGCCATTTGATTACACAACGCCGAAAGTAACAGCAAGTCTTGCTTGGGAGAACTATCCCGGGACTCAAACAACAGGAAAGAACACGTGTCCTTGAATGTAAGCAAATGTACGCGATACATCATTGCTCCTGAGCACAGTCACCTTGGAGATGTGAAGTGTCTTCAGGGCTGAGTCAGTGTCAGAACAGCAGGGCTGGGCTCTGAGCCTGGTGGTGGCGTTAAAGGATAATACGTTTGCCATCTGTCGGGGATGTGAGGCAACATGTCCCACCACTCCGTCTGACCCCTCTGCAGCACTGCTCAGTGCACCTACGTCTGCTCACACCGTCCAGGAAATGCTGTGTGCCAGCATGGGGGGGAGAACGGGGTAGTGGGAGTGGGTGGCTCAGTGGGACACGGTACAGGATATCCTGGGGACTGTCACTGTGGGTCGTCACGACTTGCTTAGTGACACACAGGAGTCTGGGAGGTCTCAGCCCGTGGCTCCAGCTCACTTTTCCTTTGTGCCCATAAGCAGATGGCAGCAGCCTCAGGCTCACCTCAGTGGCCTGAATGGATCAGGCAGGGTTGAGCACACAGACAGTGGCAGCGCAGTGGGGAAATGGAGGGTGGGTTTGAGTTCTCACAGCTCTCCTGAATCTAGGCTGGTGTGTCTGTGGGGTATTTGCTCTTTCCTTGTGATGGCCCTTCAGCTGCAGGGTTAATAAAAGTGAACCGCTCTCAGCACTCAGACACACCTGACACAAGCAGAACACCAGCAGGAAACAAACCAGCCTCAGCTCCCATAGAAGTGTGTAGGGAAAGGGCAGTCAGGCCCAAAACAAGGAACGGGAATTTGCGCTTCCTGTGCCCTCTGCCTCACTGTGCAGCGTGCCCAGGTCACGGGGCTGCTCACAGCAGGGCTGTGCCCCTACCGGGAACTCAAACATTTCCAATGGGGTTACCCTGGGCCAGAAACACTCCGGTTGTCAGGACCCTACTACAAACACCTTTAACCCCGCAGCATTGATTCTGAACTGGAAAGAGACTGAGTCAACCTGCAGAAGCCTTCCTCTTTCTCCCAGTGCCAGACAGCACCGCTGCCCTGGGACTGCCCGTCCTTTACTTATCAGCCAAACAGAGCAGCAATAACTCTGCACAGCGCAGCTCGGCGGGTCTGCCAAGGCTCTGCCCCACCTCGGTGTCCCCAGTTTTGCCCGGGGACGGGCACGACTCAGAGCAGAGCCGCTGCCAGCCCTCCCAGAGACCCCAGCGGGGAGAAAAAAAAGGCAGAGGGGAGCAGCACTGCGGGGCGGCCGGGGGAAGGCCGGCCCGGCGCTGCGCGGCGAGTCCGCGGCCGCCGTTACCATTTGATGATGTCGTGGACGAGCGGCAGGAAGGAGAACTCCTCCTGCGCGGGCGCCGGCGGTGCGGGCGGCGGCTTCTGCTCGGCGGGCGGCTCGGGCGCCGGCGGCTCCTCGGCGGCACGGACCGCGGGCACCACCGAGGCCATGGCGGCCCACGGACCGCCGCTGCGGCGCTGAGCAGTGACGGAGCGGGGCGGAGCTCCGCCGCTCTGCACCGCCTCGGCGGCGGCCTGGGCTGGGCCTCCGCTGCGGCCTGGGCCTGGGCCTGGGCCTGAGCCTGGGCCAGAGTCTGAGCCCAGGCCTGAGTCTGAGCCTAGGCCCGAGCTTGGGCTTGGGTCTGATCCTCGGCCGGGGCCTGGGCCGTGGGGCTGCTCCAGGATGTGGCCTGGGGCTGGGACTGAGGCATCGGGCCTGGGTCAAAGCGTGGCTCTGAGGCCCGTCCAGGGCCTGAGCTGCGCCTGAGCCCTGAAGGCAGGTGTGGGGGCTGAGCTCAGGGTCACACTTCAGGCCTGAGGCTCAGAGATGGGACTGCGCTGCTGCTGAGGCCTTCATCAGCTGGGCCCTGGTCTGTTCTACCAAAGCAATGCCCCTGCACACCCTCGCTGACCGCCCTGCACTGTGCCCATAGGAACAAGGACAGCTCCCTGCCCGCGGTGTGAAGCACAGCATCCCTAAGCTGTGTGCATCCCAACTTCTCCTGGCAATCCTCATGCAAGGAATAGGAGAGGAGGGCTGCGAAGATGCTCTGAGGGCTGGGGCACCTGTCCTATGAAGGCAGTCTGAGGGAGTTCAGCCTGGAGAAGGCTTGCTGGGCTTGGAACTGGAGAAATCTGGACAAAGGGAGACAGAAATCCAGTGCCAAGGCTGAGACCTTCATGAAGCTGCAAGGAGGGGGAGAAATGAGGTTCTTGAGTGCCTGGCTTACTTGTGAAAGAGGTGATAGGGAATACCCTGCCTGGAAGCTGGGAGATGGGCAGTGCTGCCCCTCCAGCAGGCCTCCGAGTGTGCTTCAGCAAACTGCTGCTGCTGTGTTTAAACCGCTCTGTCAATACACACGATTGTAGCACTAATAATGCCAGCCACAATCATGAGTTATCCTTCCTGGAACTGGATTAGAGAGCATAGATAATTTCATTTTTCATTTGAAATAAGCTCCCAGGTTCATCAGTTAGTTATAGCCCAGGGATGATGGGAAAGGTAATTTTCTTTTTTAAAACGATTTCTTTCAAAAAGCAAACTATTTATGTATCAAATGAGAATGCTGGTAACCGGTTGTGCGTATGTATTATTGACTGCTCGCTCTAAATATAGCAGATGCAATTGTTCACATTGTTCTACTGTCAAGAATAGTTCCCGGCTTGGTCACCAGTTCTGGAATGTGCAGGGGAGCCCAGGGGAGCCCAGGACCTGCTGAGCAGATCTCTGTGGGAAGGCTGGTGGGATTTATGGCCCTTGACTGAGCCAAGCAGGAGGTACAGGATGCTAATGCCTTTGTGTGGGGCTGAGCAGAAAGGTTCATTTCTGCACGTTGTTTTATGGGCTGTTTCAAAAGCGAGACTTGATTCAGGCTCCTTGGGGGTCATTTTATTCTGTGCTATGCTGGTTTTAACTCTCCCCTTGACTTTATCGAGGAGTGTGGCTAATTGCTAGGCTGCTGGATGCCTGCCTCTGATGGGTGAGTCAGGCAGTCATTAGAGTAGGTGACAACATGCAGATACCATTCAGCCAGAACTACAGCACTGTCAATCAGAATTTCTTTGTACCATTCAGTTCCCATTTTGGTTCACATGTTCCCACAGCAATTGGAATGTACAGCTTTATCTCAGTGGCTTCAACCCTGCCTCTACCTCACACCTTCCCTTTCTCATGCGAACAGCTCCTTCAGGTGACCCATCCCCATCCTTTGGGACTGGTCAGGTCTCATGGCAAGTTCAGTGCAGTGTGACAATGTTTTGCAGTGAGGAAGTGGTGCCACTGGCTCCTCCATCACTGAAGACTCTGACAAACTGATGGGATGAGACTGCACTGCACGGTTACTGTTTGAGTGTCTGCCTGTTGCCTATACCATGACTGGTGTGTCTATAGCCTAAGTGAAGACTTCAGGGAGAATAAAGACCCAGCTGACAGGTCTGGGAGGGAAGAAGAAGTCTTCTTTTGGGCAAGCAGATGGCTGCTGGCCTGAGCCAAGGAGCACTGCCCTAATCTTCAGCTGCCCTTACAGAGCTCCAAGCTGTCAGGCCTTTATCCCTGTGAGATGGTGAGCTGGCTTGCGTCTTTGTGATGCAGTTCCTAATGGGTAGACAGCATACTCAACATGATCTTTGCACTCCACAGGGTCTCCATCTCAACTAGAAGGGCTGTGTCTGGCTCTCTTGCTGTTTTCTCATGGAGCTGCAGATCTTCCTAAAGTTCAGTCTGTTTTCACCCATTTTCAGACCCTCAGTGGAAAGGTTTGAGTGAGCAACCTTTAAAAACTCATAGTGATGCAGCTAAAGTATAAACAAAGGTGCTTAGCATTGAACGAACAGAATCATTTTTCTCCTAGATTTGGTAATAAACCCAAAATGCAAATGATGTCCTATTTTTCATTGATGTACCAGTGTACAAGTGTGGCTTTTTGTAAAGTTCACTTGCTGGTCATCCCGTTTCTGAAATGTTCAGATGTCTCCATACCATCTGACCTTCCACATCTTAAAGCCATCACATACACTTACTGTTTGCCCTAACATTTGGTTAATTTGTTACTCTAAAAAAACAGCTGATCAAATAAGGTGTATCCCATACCTCTTACTGCCTGTTTCTTCACAGTACCAATGTTCTTTTGTTTTCCTTGTCTTTCTGTACAAATTGCATCTCACATCTGCTTCCAAAGATAATTTTTTGGGGGCCTACCAGCAGTTATCTAATGGAGCACCATGCATCTCACCAGTGTTTCCTTACAATGACCTGACATTTTTGTATGGATGGTCTGGCATGTCACCAGGCTCTGCTTCTCTCTGCCAGGCTATCTGGAGTTGCTTGTGCCATTGCCACCAGCTCTGTTATCATTTTTTATTGTATGGCTATCATCAGGTTGAACTTTATCTCTGTCCTGCCCCAGTACCTCATTGTCAGCCTGAATTTTCTATCTTAGGCTTGCTGAGCTGCTGTGGTGGGATAAGTCTGTATTGCTGAATGAAAAAGGTGTTGTTGGGACTGTGGCTGCCTGGTATGGGGTGATAGGAACAAGAAGTAACAGCTCCTGCTGTTACTCTGGGCAGCCAGCCTGGGGCTGTGGTCAGCAGCACAGGAGCATTGTCCCATTGTCCTAGGTGGTGGCTGTAAGCCTGCAACTGCTGAGATTCCTAGCCAGCATCCCCCTATATGTGACCAGATGGACGCTTAGCCTTGGGATCTGACCTGTCTTGAATTCTGGTGTCATTGAGGACCTGTTTCAGAGCTCTGGTATCCCTGGTTCTCTGTGGTGTGCAGATAGGAATGGGAGATTCGTAAGCTGAGCATCACCCAAACACATCCAAAGAACTCTGGTGCTTCCCGGAGCTCACCTTGCTTTGTCAGGGTGACCAGCTGCAGGGGAAACTGTGTTCCCCATCCCAGAGCTGCCACAGGGAGAAGAACCATTGGGTGACAACAGGAGCAGAGCTGCTGTCCTTGAGGAGAGCGGCCACCTCTCCCAGGGAGCCCAGCCTGCAGGGACGAGAGGTGGCACGGAATTGTTGACTGAGCTCGCAGTGGCTCTGGGCTGGATGTCAAAGCTGTAGGGCATTGGCCTGGCCATGAAGGCCACTGCTTTGTTACAATGAGCCTCGTGGGGGGAGAAGAGGGATGATTCAAGGGCACAGGGAGTGTCCAGCGATCGCATGATGTTCGCTGATGCTATCCCATGCTGAGCAAACACGGAGGCCTGCCTGGGCCACGGTCCACCTCGGGGGAAGTTTCCAGGCCAGCGTGTGGGCAAAGGGAGCACAGAGAACTGCTTGCGCAAAGTCAGCTGTGCCGAAACACAGATCCAGGAAACACGCAGCCAGGTTGGCCACGGCACCCAGTCTGGCCCTTCTCCTGGCACAGGCGGCTCTGAGGCTCATTGCCCCCACCCAGTGCAAAGGGGTGAGCTTGCAGTGTGGGTCTGGGGAATTAAACCCACTCCCGAGGAGTGCTGCTCTGCACTCCTGCAGGAGTGCTCTGCTACCACTGGGCAAAATCAGCTCTGGGTCCCTGCTGGCAGTGTGTTTGACTCTGCAGTGTCCTTGCTGCTATTTGCAAATAATGAGTGAGCCACCAAACACGTGCCACGGAACATGTGAGGCAGCGGCATTCAAAGCTCTTCATGTGCAATCAGAGCCTCAAAGCAATGCTGCACGTGCCTACAAGCAGAGTCCAGCACCAACCAGGGCTTGGACTGCTGGCCTGAGCCTCCAGCTTCACATCCTGTGCTTTGGGAAGCTGCTGGAGCGGGACAGCACAAATGTGTGCATCTCTGTGTGAATCCTGTGTGCATCTTTGTGCACATCTCTGTGTGCATCCCTCTGTGTGCTCCTGTGCTCTTCCCTCTGTGTGTGCACATGCAGGTCCCAGAGCAGTGCTGGGCATGGTTCAGTTGCACTTCTTGCTCTGTGCAGGGGACAGACGTACCCAGATCCACATGGCAGGGACTGGCTAACAGGGCTGCATTATGGACTTCATTGAAACCCCTGCTCCTTTCTTGGTTAGTTCTTATTCTGCTAAAGTGGGTCAGGTTTTGCTGATGTGTTTGTCAGTTTCTCTGCAAGCATGGCAGGAAGAGCTGTGACATGAAGGTATTTGAGCAGATCAAGACATGGCTCTTCAGTTACTACAAGCAGGGACCACCATGGCCGTGGTGAGAGCAACATTCTGGGAAGGTTTCCTCCTCCTGCTGCCCAGGGCTAGTAGCCCCATCCCTACTGCTGGCCCCAAGGAGTATTGCCCAGCTCTATTTGCCATGGTTTAATGTTTAGCAACAATAAACAATTCATATCAGGCTTTGCTGACCGGATAGCTGCATTTTCCTGGGAAGTTCACTGCTCTTGCAGGACAAACAAGCCCACAGTTTGGTGGCACACTTGGTGTGCATTAAGTTTTCAATGGAAAGTAGTCAGCATTCCTCCAGCTGCCATTCCCCTGCCCCAGCCATTCCCTGGGCATCAGCCAGGACCTGGTGCCTGGACACATCCATGCCTGCCCTTATAGCTTTCTCTCCACCCTGGCTACACTCTGATTTATTTGGGAAGGGGTCGTTTATCTGCTTGAGGTTGGTTTGGATTTTTACTAGAAATAGCTGTCAGAAAGCAATGCTTACTTCATTCTAGCAGCATTGAAATGAGGTTTTTAAACAGTGTCAAGGGGAAAACATAACAGCTTTCCTTCTTCTGACTTGAGAAATTCGAGAAATCGTCCTTTATGTGGCATTTCTCAGCCAGCAGTCCAGTTTCTCCCCACAGAGGAATGTGCCCTATGTGAGTTATGGGGTTAGATGTCCATTGGACACCCAGGGCTCCATCCAGCCCAGTTCTACCTTGTGCATACAGCTGAGCCCTGCCCTGCTTCCCCCTTGATGGTGACTGGCAAGGAGGGAAGCGGGAGCATCATCTGGGGCAGCTCAGACCCAGACTGCATTTTCTGTTTCATCATTAAAAAGAATGCAAACAAACACCATTGGAGAGTGACATTCCAGACAAACAGTTCTCTGTATTTTGCTCCTATTTTGCATGGGAATTACGTGCAGAACTGCTGTTTCTGACATTGCAGGAGGCTCTCCTGGTGCTGTCGCTTTGTTTGGGGCACTCTGAGCAGGGCTGGATGAAGATCCCAGTTGCACAAAGATTGCACCTGGGAGTTGCCATCCACCAGCCCATTCCGGCATCTCTCAGCAACTGCACAGATAATTGCAGTCGCTGCAATAAGTCTAATTGTTCCTGCTGGATAATGAGCATTTTGCATCGTCATCTCCAGCTGCAGAGAGCATCATCCGAGATGGTATTTCAGGGGTGGAAATTGGCTCCTGTGGGCCGGGGAAGAATGAATCTGGCTGGCTTCAGCCATCCAGAAAGAGAAAACAAACAGCACCCACGGATGACAGCTCTGCCAGCATGGTCTGGGACAAGGCACGGGCTGGAGAATGCTTCCTGCAGGAAGCCTGGGCACAAGGCCGTGCAAATGTGAGGTTTTATTTATTTATGTGTTTATAAAGCAGCCAAATCCCTGTGGATGTCTCCAGAATGCCACACTCTCACCTCCACTCATCATTGTCCCTGCAGGACACAGAGGACACACGCAGTCATGCACACACACACACAAACACACATGTGCATGCACATGGAACTGCTCCCAGCCCAGCAACACGTGTGCTCCTATGCTGCTCCAGCACTGCCGAGCGTAAGGTGTGCAAAACCAAAGCCTTTCCTGCCACATTGCATCCCTACTGCCACGCACAACCTCCTGGCAATGTGTTTGCAAAGGATGCTGCTAAAAATGCCTTGGAAAAGAGTGGCTCAGGGCTGGAGATAAGAGTCTTAAGGGGCTGGTTAGGCAGGGAGAGAGAGGAAAAAATGTGTCAGGCCAAGAAAGGGGAGAGATAAGCAAGGCATTGGGCTGGGAGCACTGAGCCACCCGTCTCCCCGGCGCCAGAGGGCTGCAAGGTGGCTGGATCCGGGCCGGGATACCCTGGGCTGCAGCCAGCCACGTGGCAGAGCCTGCTGCCCACAGGGCTGGGAAGGCTGGGGATGGTGGCATGAACCTTCTGGCCGCGCAGTGCAGGAGGCAGCCATGCCTGTCCCAGGGATGGGAGGGATGGGGACAGAGGAATGGAGTGTGCTCTTCCAACCCTGCACAGCTTGCAGACTGTTCACCAGCAGGGCTGCCATCCCAGGTAATAGGATTTTGTATGTGCCAGGGACATGCCCAAGAGGGGAAGATGCTCATTTCACACTATCGACCAGTTCTGTCAGTGGCCGTATTTAACGCCTCAGGGAATTGCAACACGCTGCCTCTCTGTCAGCTTGCTCTTGCTCCGAGCTTTTGGGGCTGGGATATATCTGGTGCCAAAGCAGTCTCTGCTGCTGCCTGGAGATGGTTTCTGGGGGGCAGGATGAAAGGCACTGCATCTCAGAGCTGCCAGGGCTGAATTGTGCACATCACATTCTATTTACAGCTCTTGATGCTCTCTCAAAATGAAAAGCATGATTTAGTCGGAGGATGGGAAACACAGGGAGCCAGGGCAGGGCTGAGCCCCAATCCCTGCAAAGCCAACCACTGGCATCAGTCACTGTCCCCATCCTTCGTTCTCTGTGCCACCTTCGCCCTGGCACCAGCAGTGCTCCCTGTGCTCATTCCACTGCTGCACCCATGCACGCACTGAGGGCTGATCCCACACGCTTCTCCCGTGCCAGATCCGTATTTGCAGCCGCTGTATATACAGTAGAATCCACCCACGGGGTGTCCAGGCTGTTCTCAGCTGGGAAGGACAGAACATCCTTGTGATTTGAAAGGTCAAAACGAATGTCAGTGCGCTGTCGGCTTGAGTCAGCAAGAATGCCAAAGCTGCCGTGGGGACATGGGGTGCTCAAAGGGATGGTTGGGGGCTGTCAGGGACGGTGGTCCATAGCAGAACCATCCTGCTCATGTCATGAACCATTTACCCACTCAGCTCCACTCTATTTCTGGCTGTTTCAGGCTGAACCCAGCAGCAAAGATAAAGAGGGCACAGGCCCATCGAGCGGGTGTCAGAGATTGATTTCCGAGCGACAGAAGTGCTCATGTCCCTTCAACTCCCATCCCTGTTCCAAACAATTTTCTCTGCCAATAAACCCTGCGGATCAGGCAGTGGTGCATGTGGACGAGGGGACATTTTGGAACTGATTGCTGACAGCAGGGCCACATGCTGCTCATGCCATACAGACCTGATGTGTTTGTAACTGCCTGCCCCAGCAGGAGGGTGCAGCAGCCCCACACCAGCAGGACCAGCCTAACTGTGGCCCTGGCTATTAGCAGTGAGTCTCCTGTGCTGGCCACGCAGCTCCAGGCAGCACCAGAAGGTGATTCTACCATGGTTAGATCTAACTGAGAGGTGCTGCGGGACTGGGAGGCACATTAGGAATCCCTGCAGGGCAGCAGGGCTCACCCTGGAAGCTGATGGCATCCTGCAGCCAGGCTTTGGAGATGCAGAGGATAAGTGATGCGGTCACTCCAACCCAGAACACTACTCTGCAAAGGACACTCATTGCCCTCCTGCCTCAAAGCCACGCAGAGCCACACGTCGCCTCTGCTGCTGGTGTGGAGACTTGGTGCTCTCCTGAAGCAATATCACACAGCATCTGCTCCCAGAAACGTCACCCTGCATTTGTCACCGAGCTGCAGAGCGTTGCACAGCCCTAGCAGGCACACCAGGATGCTGCCACTTCCCACCATGTCCCTGTGATCTGGCTGCATTCTAGGGGTAAACAGAGCATTCCCACGTATGTCCTGTCCGTGCAGCACACCTGGGCAGTGCACACTGGCTGGTAGCAGCAGCGGCAGCGAGTCGGTCCTCCCTTGCACCAAGCAGCAGAGCTGGCAGTGCCGTGGTGCCTGGCAGGGCCCTGGTGGCCCCGACCTCTCTGGCTCTGAGTACAGGACAGGAACACTCCGCACTGTTGTTTTCAGCTCAGAAAGAAGAACGGGACCTTCGGGCTGTTCCCGGGACATTGTGGCGTCCCGACTGCTGCCGGGGGGGCTGTGCTGCTGTCTCTGTTTCGTCCTTCGCCAGGATCAGGGCTGCAGATGGGCTCTCCTCAGTCTTTCCCACCACTGGACAGCCTTTGGGGAAGCACCCGCGGCTCCAGATTGGAAGTTCAGTGAGTTCAGCAGCCCCGTGCTGGGTGGGAAGTGTGCCCACTGCCCTCGGTGCCATGGGCACTGAGCTGGAACACAAGCGTGCAAGGAATGCACTCCCACCTTGTCTCACCCCAAACCTGGCTCCTGCCCATTGAGCAGCCCCAGATCTGCAGGGAGAGGAGAGCACAGAGTAGCTGTGATTTATGCCCGTGTCATGGGGGAAAATGAAGTTCAGTCCTGGATATCAGCTTGTCCCTACCCAGGGACCTGAGGGCCTTAAATTCACAGGTCTTAGGGACAATGCAGGCCTGGACTATACAAATTTGGACGATGTACCTCGAGATCCTGGCACAGAGCTGGCACAGCTTGCTGCTGGGCACATGGGCCATGAGGCGGGCAGCAGGCAGGGATGAGGGCACTTCTTCCTCTATTTCTAGAAGAAAAAGCAAATCCCCCATAATCAGCAGGGACGGGGCACCTTGCTGTCACCCCCTGCCTGCCCCCACAAAGCCCCAGGCAGCTCACTGCTTATCAGCCACCCACGGGCAGGAAAATAGCCGGCCTCTTTCCCTTCCCGTATGAGCGATTGTGGAGCGGGCTCTGCTCAGAACTCACCCAAGCTGTGCCAGTGCCACGTGCTCAGAAGCCACCGGCCGTACTGAGATCTGACCCCCAGTTCCCAGCACCGGGCGCAGCCCTGATAACAACCTGGAGCCACACAATGTACCTGTGTGAGCTGAGTTTCCCCTGGCATGCCAAGAGGTATGCAGGGGCTGTTTAATCTGGTGGAGTGACAAATTCCTCCTATCCTGTTGCAGGCTTTCCACAGCCGTCAGCAAGGAAACACAGCTTTTCAAAGGAAATCCGGATACACAGGTGATCTCAGCAGAAGAGGCTTTAGGAGCTGTCTGGGAAAATCAAGCCTGTTCTCAACCAGCTCTGCCACTGCAGTGAAGCCAATGTCCAAAATGTCCCCGCATCCTTCTGCCGGGGAAGCTCTGCTGGGGTGGGTGAGGACAGGTGCCCCCGGCTGCAGGCTGGTAAGGGCTGGGAACGGGAGTTATGAGCCAGGGGAGCCTGGAGCAGCCCATGCCCATTCCCTTTACTCTGTGACCATTCCTTTTACACCCTTTACTCCATAGCACAGTGACATGCACTGTAGTGGCAGTGATTTTAACCTTTGTGCTGCTCATTCCTTCCCTGTGTCCCCAGTGAGCTGCTTAGTCCCTCATCCCTTATTCCTTGTCACTTATCCCCTATGCCTTATGCGTTGTCCCTCTTCCTTTCCCCCTTCCCCATTCTTCTCCATCCCTTGTCCCCTGTCCCTTATCCCTTGTTTCTTGTCCATTATACTCCATCTCTTTTCCCTGTTCCTCGCGCAGGGACCTGATCTAGCCAAAAGCCAAGGCTTCAGGCTCCAACCCGGCAGCTCAGTGCCTCACCGAGGTGCCACAAGCCCAGCTCTTGTTTGTGCCTCTGGGTCACATCTTCACCAGCCTCAAAACAAGGTCTTAGTTTTTGCTGCCTGGCAGCTGACCTGTGGCCCTCCCAGGAGATGGATCCCTGAAGGCTGGCAGGGATTTACAGCTACTGTGATTTATGCTGGAGGACAGAGCCAGCACTGCAGCAGCTCAACAGCATGACTGTCCCAGCATGACCCTACCCTGTAAGTGGGACAGAGTCCTGCAGACAGACAGACATCCCCCGAGGACAGACAGATGTCCTCTGCAGACAGCAGCGGCATTCATGGGGTGGACTACAAGCTGCAAATGTTGTCACCCTTCCTCCTCCAGGCAAAGAACAGGCACAGTGTTTTAAAGCAGAAGTATTTGCCTCTAGTTTGGTGAGCTGGGAGAAAACTCTTATCCAACCCAAGAGGGACATGGTGGGAGCTGGCATGGGAGGGTCGATGTGTGACACAAAAGCAATGCAGGGCAATGGTACTGGGCTAAGAGAAAGCGCCTGAGCACCTAGAGCAAGCAGAGGGGCTGTAAACAAGCTACCAGAGCCTGGAACATCCCCAGAAATGCCTGAAAGCAATGTAGGAGGGAAATGAAACTCCAAAATCTGCTTGCACTCCATCACATCGTGCCAGCGCTCGGCCACCGCTCACTTCCTCCCTTCCTGCATACTGGGGCTCAGACCAAGCAGACACCCCTGCTGCAGGAGGATTGCGGTGCAGACGGCTGAAGAGCTGTGCCATGTCTTCAGCGGGGTGTTGAAATCCAGCCCTGGTGGCCCCAAGCTGCTCCTCCTCCCTGTCCTCCTGGGTGAGAGGTCTGCCTTGCTTGGCTCTGTTTACCACTCCGTGGATTTTCCCCTCCAGCCGTTTCTGTATTCTCACTGCAAAGTGATGCAGAACCACCTTGGCCAAACAAGTGAAAGCTCAGCACCAGTTCCAACCAGCAAGGAGTTAGGAGCTCTCGTGGCAGGAGGGGGCACATGAGGTCACCCTGTAAGGGCACTGCGGGGGACCAGGCATCCAAAATGGAGCTGCCACCTCCCAAACCTGTGGGGAGGCGTCTCCCCGCCTCCAGCATCACCAGCATCCCTCTGGGACAGCCTGGGATGGGGCTGGCCCACAGCACAATGAGTCTTTGGTGATGAAACCTCTGTGGTGGGACACATGAGCAGCCTGCACCAAGGTCACGCTCTTCTTAATAGGATTTCACCATCCAGAGAGTTACTGCAGGAGGACAACACTGGCTCTGCTGTGAATTATCCCTGCCTGTCCCCAGAGCTGAGTGGTGGAACCCTCATCTCCTTCTGCCCCAAATGCGGGGAAGGTGCACCAAGCCTTGCAGCATGTATGGGGGTTGAGTGAGCCCATCACCCTGCCCATCACACCTGGGTAATATTCTCTGAGCCCAGTGCTCATTTTCACCCCAATTACACCCAGAGGCAGAAGTCAAAAGGCTATTTCTATGCGCTCCAGAACTGCTGATGGAGAGGAAACTTTCCTGCTGAGCAAAACGCTGCAGCATGAGCCCAGCCCTGCTCTAAGATATCAGAGCTCAGCGCCAAGGCGAAACTTCATGGGAAATCAGCCTGCCTTGGGCTGCATGCTTACGGCACCGCTTGGTTTGTTTTGTTCCCAGCTCGAGATACCGGTCGGACAAAAAATGCTTTGTAAGGGTGGAATTAAAAAGGATGATGCAAAGCCCACAGGGTGCCTGGGAGAGGAAACGTGAGCAGCCAGCAGCCGGCAGCCACGGGGTGCAGCGTGTTTGAAGAACACAGGGTTCCTGCCATTGCCCATGCATGTGACTCCATATATAACCACCAGTTACACACTACGTTTAATCTTGGGTCAAAAGTTACAGATAATTTGAACTATGCACAAATTGTTCATTACACACTTGCTGGGTTGTTGTGTTGTTTTTTTGCTACTTTTGGTTTGGCCCAAACAACCTCAGCAAAACCAATGAGCCCTGGCTTGTGGTGCCCAAGGGTCATCAGGCTGTCCTGCTGCCTTCCCAGTGCTGTGCATTTGCTATGGAGAGGGAAAATGGAGGATACCAGGCAAAACCTCCAGCCTGGAGCTCAGCAGGGGTCCTCAGCCCTGTTCTGCTGCTTTGTGGGTGACCACGCAGAGGGTGCCCTCAGCACCCTGCTGTAGCACAGTGCAGGTGCTGCTTTCCTGCAGCACATTCAGCCCCAGCTCATCACCCACTTTGGCTCCTGGTTTTCTTTCTCTCTCTGGTGGCTCCTTTCCACCTTGAGCCTCGAGCTGGCACTGGAAGCCCATCTGGTATCAAAGAGATATCAGCAGGGACGTTGGTAACAGTGCTGCCTTGTTGGGTTAATTGAGCCACCGGCTCATCCATGGCTGGGCATGGCAACGGCCCCCACCTCTGCACGGAGCAGCCCACTCCCCAACAACTCCACCCTCCCACCAGTACCAACAGCCCAGCTTCTACACAGAGGCACTGATTCTTCTTTCCCAGCACTGATACATCTGCATAGGATAGGGGAAAACCCCTCTGGGACAAGGAACAGAAAGCACTGCCACAGGAACAAATAGCAATAATACTGCTGATAGCACTAAGCACTTTTCCAGAGCTTCACAAACATTAATTTGTGCTGGTACACAGTTCGGTGTATGGTTCCCATTTTATCCACTAGGCAGAGAAGTGGACATTTTAATTTAACCTAACTCCTCTTTAATTTAATGCTGGGGCACTTGCAAGAAAACCTGGAGCCAGTTTTAGAGCTCCTACACAGGAGAGTGATGCTCATAAGGGTGACACGTGGAACAGCAACACCAGCAGTGCCTTTCCAAGTTATCCCCCATCCCAGCACAAAATTTGGGACCCAGAATGGTGCAAACAGCTCAGGCTTCATCACTGCCATTCAAACTCTCCCTGCAGCAGCAGCAGCAGCTCGCTGTGCCTTTGCTTTCTTTCCCTTTGCTTTTGTGCCTTCCTGCGTCCTGTCTCCACACCAGGTTGCCTCCTTAAGTATTTGACTTTAATTTCTCTCCACCAAGAGCCGGGCCTAAGCAATTACATAATAATGAGCTATTCATCCAGAGGGAGGGCACGGATCTAGGTTAATTGGGCTGACAATTGAACTCAAGCCTTTCCGGTTTTGCCCAGTTTTCCTGATATTTTTTTTTTTCTCTTCTTCTGCACAATCTCTGCAAAGCTCTCAGCCTCGTTAATTAATAAGGTAACTTCCCCCCGAGGGCTGTTTTGTTCTCCCCTCCCTCCTGCCAATGTTTGGGTAGAAGAAGAAACAAGAATTAGCTAGCTGGAAACGAAGCAGCCGGCACTGGGCAGGATGGAGCTGGTTTGCTCTGATGGCTATGCAGGCTGCGTGGGGCTGCTGCTGCCCTCCTGGGTTTTGGGGAAACAATGCTGCATGTGCAACACGGGTGCTGTGCCAACACAGGTTGGATGTGGTGGGTGGATGCAGAAAGCAGCTGGGCTGGGTGGGGGTTGGGTCATGGTGGAGGCTGTGAGGATGGGGGGAGAGATGCAAAAGCATTCATGGCTCCTTGTGAACAGACAAACCTAAATGCTTGCACGCTTCTGAAGCCCTTTGAGCCACCAGGAACACAGGGCTGATGAGCTGGGGTGCAGCCCAGCACCCTGTGACAGTGGTGACACTCAGGTGGTCCCCAGCATTGTCCCACCAAACTGGGATGCTGTAGGGAGGGATGGAAGGAAGGGACCAAGCTGTCCTGCCACACACCAGCCGCCACCACCATGGGACCAGTCCTGCTGCTGCCCTGGCAGCCACATGTTTTACTTTGCAGCATCACATGCGTGCAGTTTGCCGGCTCTGTCCTGGTTGGTACCCACACATGTGCCAGATAGAAAAACATCCATTTCCCCATCGTTTTCCTGTACTGGGGACTTATGGAGCTGAATGGGGCCAAACCATTCCCCTGGCCATGCTCCTGCTCCAGGACCCCAAACCCCAGAGAAGAGCCACTTATGGGATGCTGTGGCAGGTTATGGGTTGGCAGCGCGGCGGCCTCGTGCCGAGGAAACAGCCGTGAGCTCCAGCCCTGGGGAGGGGTGGAGGCCCTACACAGCTTGTTCCTTCAGAGTGTTTGTCAGCACAGGCACAAACAAACATTGAGTGGGGCCTTTGCCAGGAGGACAGGGTTAACGTGCATGGAGCCCCGAAGGACGCAGGAAGCGCTGCAGCCATCGCTGAGAGCTCCCAACCTCCACGCACTGCCAGGGCACGGGGAGCCTTACACCTCCGGGGACTGCGTTACTCAAGGCCTTGTGTACAAACAGGAGCAAAACCCATTAATCCTGGCA
Source organism: Perdix hodgsoniae (assembly GCA_035772895.1). Taxonomy (NCBI): domain Eukaryota; kingdom Metazoa; phylum Chordata; class Aves; order Galliformes; family Phasianidae; genus Perdix; species Perdix hodgsoniae. The sequence goes on along the minus strand of JAPSGF010000014.1, from coordinate 6,927,544 downwards.
GGAGGGAACACGTGTCCTGGTGCTGAGGGGTGAGAGGAAACCATCGGAACACTCTCTGGTGTCCCACACCCTCACCACCCTCTGTCCTGTCCCCCAAAAGGAGCTTTACTTTGGGATGAATGGG